>JAVQMG010000026.1:1580000-1893075 GCA_032878915.1 Castanopsis chinensis | reverse complement strand
TTACAAAATGATAGATGATGTGGACAAACCTTTATATGCTGGTTGTACGAAATTTAGCATATTCTCAGCCATCGTTGTGTTGTTCCAGTTGAAGACTCTTTGTGGTTGGACGAACAAGTCATTTACTATGTTGCTTCAAGTTCTGATGGATATGCTTCCTTTTCAGACGCTAAGTTGCCAAAGGACCATTATGAGGCTAAGAAGGTCATCCGAGATTTGGGTTTGGGTTATGAGAAGATCCATGCTTGTCCCAATGATTGTATGCTATTTTGGAAGGATAATGTTAACCTTGACGCATGTCCTTGTTGCAAAGTTTCAAGGTGGAAAACGAATGAGGCTTTCCGTTACGGGTAATAATGCGTCATCCAGTAAGGGAAAGAAGAAAGCTGTAAAGATCCTACGATGGTTCCCCTTAAAGCCAAGATTGCAGCGACTGTTTTTGTCACCTGACCTGGCTAGTTCTATGAAATGGCATATTGATGGTCGTACAGATGACGGGGTAATGCGGCATCCTACTGACTCGGATGCATGGAAAATGTTTGACACCACGCATTTACAGTTCTCGTCTGATCCTCGTAATGTCAAGACTTGGATTGAGCTGCGGATGGGTTCAACCCCTTTGGAATTCTGAGTACTCCTGACAGCACTTGGCCTGTCATGCTAGTCCCTTACAATACTCCCCGCCTTGGTTGTGCATGAACGATCATCCTTGATTCTATCACTAGTTATTCCTGGTCCTACCTAGCCAGGGATTGCGATAGATGTATACTTGCAACCCTTACAGAAGAACTGAAGGAATTATGGGATGTTGGAGTAGAAGCGTATGATGCATCTTCAAAAAATGTATTCCAATTGCGTGCAGCGTTGATGTGGACCGTACATGATTTTCCTGCATACGCAGATGTGTCGGGTTGAGAGTACAAAAGGGTAAGTATGCATGTCCTTGTTGTGCCTTGGAGACCGACTCTCGATATTTAAAACATGGCCACAAATTTTGTTACATGGGACATAGGCGATGGTTGGATAGGGACCACGAATTTCGAGACGAAGATACGTTATTTGATGGATCTACTGATATGCGAGTAGCTCCTGTAGCACCAATTGCGTCAGACATACTTGTGGACACTGAACCATTAGTTGGACGTTGTCTAGGGAAGAAATGTCAACTTCGTTACAACAAAAGAAAGAGAGGTGAGGCCGACCAGTATGCTTGGAAGAAGAGAAGCATATTTTTTAGCTTGCCTTATTGGGAGGATCACAAGTTGAGACACAATCTTGATGTCATGCATATAGAGAAGAATGTGATGGACAATATTCTTGGCACAGTGCTCAAACTTGAAGGACTGGACAAAGGATAATTACAAGGCACGCCTTGACTTGGAGGACATGGGAATAAGGAGTGAACTCCACCTACGACGAAAAGGTGATGATAAGTATACGATACCGCCCGCGTGTTTTCATATGACTCCACAGGAGAAAGATGGTTTCTTGCAAGTTTTGCGGACGTAAAAGTGCCTGATGGATATGCTTCCAACATCTCATGCCGTGTCAATCTGAAAGAACGCAAGATTTCTGGTTTAAAGAGTCATGATAATCACATCTTGATGCAACAACTCTTTCCAATAGCTTTACGACGATCTTTGCCATCGCACGTTACTGGGCCTTTGATAAAGTTAGCTTGTTTCTTCAGAAAAATTTGTTCCAAAACCCTTACGGTTTCAGATATTGAGAATGATGAGGCAGAGATTGCGGTCACATTGTGTGAATTCGAGAAGATATTTCCTCCTTCTTCTTCACTATCATGGTACATTTGGTAATGCACTTAGCTACTGAAGCCAAGATTGGTGGCCCAGTTCAGTACCGTTGGATGTACCCCATTGAGAGGTAAGTCATATGTAGTGCATGCACTTTAGCACAATTCATGTTTGCTTTGTAATAGCTAGTGTCAATTAGTAATCTTCTCATGCGCATTATAGGTACCTCTCACGCCTTAAGTCTTACGTAAGAAATAGGGCTACTAGAAGGGTGTATTGCTGAAGGATACATAGTGGAGGAATGCTTAACGTTTTGTTCACGGTATATGGAACGAGTTGAAACTATATTCAATCGACCCACGAGGACGATGGAGGAGTCAACAGGGGTGGTTTCAAGCGTGACACTAGACAATAGGGAGTTCACCCAAGCTCATCGCTACGTGTTATTCAATTCAGAGAACATTTACCAGTTTCGTGAGTAAGTATTGCGGACACTAATATCATTGCACGACAAGGGTAAGTATGCTAGGTGTATTAACACTAACACAATTGCCATCGCATGCAGGATGCACAAAAGTATAGTGGGCGAGGAACTTCGAAGGGGCCACCGTCGTATATCAGAGGCTATTATTCATAAGCACTACATGGAGAACTTTTGTGGTTGGTTTAGGTGTCACGTACGTCTGACATTTTCAACTTCTTCATCTTGTAACTAATCCATAAGTAGAATTACTGTACCAATTATAATAAGCTTGTTTGGTTCTAATAGGTGATGTCAATGACTGATGCTGATAGGGAAAAAACTTCACTTACTGATACAATTGTCACACTTTCCAAAGGGCCGTATACCATAGTAAATCGACTGAAGCATTATGTCATCAATGGGTTAAAATTTAGGAGTTTGAATGTCGAGGCAAATAAGAAAATGCAGAATAGTGGAGTTAGTGTCGCCACTGAAGGTGGCATTACGTACTATGGTGTGTTAACAGATATTATTGAGCTGAATTATTCTGGCAATATTAAACACGTGTTATTCAAGTGTATATGGGTTGATGATCAAAATAGAAGGGGATATAAGATTGATGAGTTTGGGTTTCCTATGGTGAATTTTACGCACTCCATAGGTTATGGGGAGGAAGTGGTGGATGAACCATATGTCTTGGCGTCTCAAGCTACACAAGTTTTTTATGTTGAAGATAAAAGGCACAAAGATTGGTATGTTGTTGTTAAAACTAAAGCTAGAGATGTGTTTGATGCCGGAATTGGCCCCCATTGTGACGACAATGACACGGATGGGTTTTATGAGAACATTCCATATAGTATAACTAGTAATGATGCTGGTAGGGAAAACCTTCGTTGGGGTCGAGATGATGTGGAGGGAATGACAATTGATGCGTCTATTGTTGGCGAAAGAGATCTTCATGAAATGGACAAGTCAGATGATTGTGAGTTCATTGATGATGAGTCCAACGATGAAGATGACAACGAAGTCGAGTACAGCGATGATGAGTAGTGTAATAGAGTACTGTTGTTGTATGTGTAATTATGTTATAGTTATTATTGAAATTGTAAGTAGAATATGTAAAGCTTTATGAAGGGTAAGTTGGAGAATCTTGCATATATATGTGAGAAATGTGTTCCTCTTCATATTGTTAAGAAAGAAGGAGTTGGAACATAAGTAATTATCACATGAAAGTGTTATTTGTTAATGTTGTTGCATATATATGTATTTAGCTTGTTATTTCTTCATGTTCTTAGTATAATATTATCTTCATATTGTTAAAATTGTTATTTCATAATGTTGTTAAAATTGTTATTTCTTTATGTTGTTAGTTCTTCATGTGATTGGCTGTTGCCTATAATTATCTTTGTGTTTGTGGTGTGAAGGTATTGCACGCAGGTATGGGGAAGAGAAAACGGCAACTACCGCTTGTTTACGTTGGTGACGGATCATCTCATGGATGACAAAGGGTGGACGCACAAGTGGAGGAAGCCCATATACCTCAGGAGGCAAGACCGGTTGCCTCTGACGATGAGACACAGCCTCCTGGTAATTAACATGTCGTTCAATAAAAATCCTAATGATGTTTTTCTTTTCTTTTAGTTTAACTTTTCTAGGTACACTGTGCTTTTAATAGTTTAGTGTAGTGTGAAATGGGAATTACAATGGTTGAATTTAGGTAAATAATAGTCTAGATAGTAAGGAAATCAGGGTAGTGTCAATATTGTAAGTCATTAAGGATTGCTTTTCGAAAGGCGGCATCACATAATCGTAAACATCAAGTAAAAACAACAATGTTAGTGACTTTTGGATATATATCTACTTCAAATAGTATCTGGTTAGAATTAACCACATAATTTTTATTTTTCTTATTAAATTTTTATGCGTAATTTCTTTTAGAAAAGTATGTATAGAGTATTGGCTTTATATATTATCTTAATTTAATATAAATCTTTAATATTAAACATATGATTAACATGATATTTCATTCTCATTAACTTTATGGGTTGGCTGAAAGATTATATAATGAGTTTTATTATATTTTTCTCTTTTCGTTTTTTTCCCAAAAAACCACTACAGTTATAATTAAATGCAAAATCGCCTCTTGAAATAATCTGTGGAAAATGTATTGATGTTTTATTGGACTGAAATTACAAATGGGTTAATAGAACATAAGAAGTTTAATGCAGATGTAGCATGTTTTCATGGTGTGATGTAGCATCTTTCCTTACTTTGAGATTTGATATTTTAGCCCTAATATTGGTGGTTTTGTATATACAGATGATCCGATTGATCAAAGCCCACCAGTGGAACCTAGGCTTCAAAGACGTGGTCCTTCAAAGCTAGCTGACATATGGGCATTGGATGGATCTTGGAAAGTGGAGTTGTCATTAAATGATCAAGGCCAACCAATTGGTCTGGACGGTAAAACATTCATTCGGTGGTTGGGAACTTTTTGTAAGAATGGGTTATTATGCCCGCTTGTCCCTGCTGGGTGGCCAAAATTCGTTGAAAAAATATAAACGGGATTGTTGGATTGAAGTTGAGGTAATATGAAAATAAAGTATAAGCAACAGTCATTTACAGCTGCTTGTGTTTTACTAACTCTACTTTTGCATTTCAGAAACGGTATATAATTAACCCCACTATTGTCGCACCACCCGATCAAATGGGATGGGCAATGCATCTACTCGGGCTCTTGAGGAGAAATCAGAGGACGAAGTTGAAGAAGAAAAACATTAAAGATGGTATGACGAAGGAACAAGTATTGGCGAAGACACCGCCGGGGGTCATGGAGAACCAGTGGACCGAGATGGTTAACTACTGGTTTGATCGCAAAACTATGGTACTGCTACATTATTCATTTATCTTCTTTTACTAGTAATTTAGTGACGCATTATGTCATGTTCACCATCTTTCCCTCGAATAGTCCCTCCTTTTAACCTAAATCTTGTAGTCATTTATAATATAATTAGTCTAGCTCAAACCACTTTCCATTAGATGTGATGCAGTTGTTTTGCCCCCATCAACAACATAAACTGAAGATTAGTAGTATTTAGAGATTGGTTGGGCACTATGACTACTATAAGGGTATTGTAGTACACAATTTATGCCAAGGGTCTCAATAAGAAATATATATTAAAAAAAAACAAAATAAACCCTCAAAAAGAACTGTCATACTTGCAGTCATCTTCCTGCAATTTTATCCTATCTCACTTATGAACTAATAGCATTGTGCATTCATAAATATATTATGAATGCACAATGACAAGCAGAGAGAAAAACTTACATTAAGTAGTCAACTTTCTTAGTCAATATCTGTAATAAGTTTACATATTTGTTGACGGTAATGTGGTTGCAGACATTAAGTGAGAAGAACAAGGAGAGTCGAGGTAAACAGACGGAGCTACCAAGGTGTGGGGCTTCTAGTTTGGCACAAATTTCTGACGACATGGTAAGAAATGCATTACAAGTGCTACGGTAATTTAGTGTATAACATAAGCAGATTTCATGCTTTTCAATCACACTATATGTTGAGAATACTTTTTCTGTTCTTGGTTGTAGATATAAACTTAGAATTCATGAACACCTTAGTCAATGCAAATGATAAACAACATGACAAATCTAAGTGCAATTGTGTTTCTTGTATGAAATGTTGTTCATCATGTAGGCGAAAGCTAACGAGGCTCCAGTCGAGCGCGCAGATGTGTATATAAAAGTATACCGTAGGAGAGATGGGGTTGCTGTTACTCCCCAAGCACAAGAGAACATTGTAAGCAAAATTTAAATCGAATGAAGGTGTAATTTCTGTTTATATTTTTATGGTGTGTAATATGTTATTTGGTTATTGTGGAAAAATGTACAGAATAGGATGGAGGAGCTTTTGGGACAAGAGGGCATGCGACTACAGGGAGAGCCTGGTAGTGGAATCCTCTGGTCCAAAGATGATGCGTATGCTCGGGTATTTGGTCCAGAGCACCCCGGACGTGTACGTGGAGTTGGATTTGGGATCACCCCATTTGGAAGAAGTGTCACAAATGCTTCACAGTTTACCTCAAGTCCATCGTTGTCAAGCAGAACGACTCAAAGGATTTCAGAGTTAGAGAACAACTCCTCTATCCTTAGCGAGCAATTAGCCCAAGTACAAGAACAACTCTCCCAATCAGAGGCGAGGCACCAAGAACAACTCTCCCAGCTAGAAGCAAGGCACCAAGCACAAATGGCCGAAGTGGTATCACGCATGAATGCAATGTTCGCCAACATTAGGGGAGGAGGTCTAAGTGAATTGGATCTGTCTCAGGTACCACACAAATGTTATTTAGCAAAACATTACTTTTTGCAATGCTAAGTTATGTGATATTAATACAATGCCTTTAATATATTCAGGATGACACTGCTTGATGGGGACTCTCCATGGGAATGAAACTGTGAATCCTCTGGTAATATATTCTTGCCTTTGTTGGTTTTATTCTAGGTTTGAAGGTCCCACGTTAGTATATTTGAACCAAGAAGTAGGGAAGTAGATGTACTAGACATAAAATCAAAGTGGACCAATTTCTTAAAAGGAATGTAGACAAAAAAGTATTCTGAGGGGTAATAATCTGATGTAAGACATCTTAGAATCACCTTGGTTTCGACAAAAGACATTCTTTTTGGGACCTTAAATAACTATATACTCTGCATACAGAATGAAGAGGCATTAGTACTTTTAAGAGCCTTATAGTAAGAATGCATATCAGACTTTGCCACTACTAATGCAATTTACATTATATGGTATAGTCAACATGTTTTGTTGTTCTGGGTTTATTGTTGACACTTGCATTCATGGCGCACTCTAAGTTGCATTTATGACACACTTGCATATCATACATTTTATTATGTATGTGTATATAGGAATTTAAAGTTTGTGGAATCTTAGACTCACTCTAAGTTGCGTTTAGCTCATATATGATTTTGACATAAGAAATGTAAGGGATGTTGACCTTGTTAATAAACGTTATCTTATTTTCGGTGCTCTCATTGTCACAGGTAATTGGCTGTAGCTACGGGCATGGGACTGACTGATCAAGTGTATGAATGATGGTTGTTGGAAACTGGCTCCACAGTACCATGATGCTTTTTGACAATATTTTGTGTTGTAAAAATTGGTTGTTGGCATGGTACTTTTTGACAATATTTTGTGTTGTAAAAATTGGTTATTGGCTTCAACACTTGGTTTATGTATATAATGATATATTTATGTAACTAATGTGGTGGGAATGAACTAAAAACAATGTTTGGTGGCTATTGTTTTGTTTATGTAAACCTTGAGAACTTGTTTCTTGGTTTCAAATTGGTTGCATTTGAGTGTTGGCAGGAATTACAGGTTGTATATATTCTGGGCATGATTAATGTGTGTAGGAAGGAAGGAGAAAAAAAAAAAAAAAACTATAGCTGCGTTTTGGAAACGCAGCTTCAGGAAATTCGGGGTCTATAGCTGCGTTTTAAAAAACGCAGCTATAGGCAATTTGTAGATGCCTTTCTATAAACGCAGCTATAGGTGATCTGTCGCTACGTTTTTATAAACGCAGCTACAAATATTATATGCTGCGTTTATAGAAACGCAGCTAGATATTGCCCTATAGCTGCGTTTATTTTACCCTATAGCTGTGCTTTACCTGAGCAATCACATGTCTCTTAATCAGGGCAACTCCTCAGCACGTGATGTGGAAATCACGATACCTTTGTGTAAGCTGGCAGAACCAAGGCAGCAAGGACCAAGCGAACCTTCTAATCCTCTGACAGGCAACTCGGGCTAGACCAACAATGGAATTCCAGCTGTGCAGGGCAAGTGGACTCGATTACTCCGAGCTCAGGCGTCTCCTTCTTCCCATCAGAAATTTTTATTCACTTCACAGAGAGAGAGAGAGAGAGAGAGAGAGAGAGAGAGAGAGTACAAAAAAGATTAGGCTACCATTTTGAAATTGAAAGTGCTATCATTTTTTTATGGGTACAATTGTTTAGAAAATAAGGATAGACATTTTCTTATGTAGGATATATATAAAAGGTTTTTTTTATTTTTTATTTATTTTTAGACTATAAACAAAAGGTTCACCTAAAAAAATACAAAGTGCAATATGTTTATACGTTTCTTTTTATTTTTCTTTGAATTTTAGAATAACTTTTATCTCAAAAAAAATTAATATTTTAATAATTTTTTGCGAAGGTCAATCATGGCACTCACAAATAATTTAGTGTTAGTAAGGGCATATTTTTAACCCACACAAAAAATAAACTTTTTGCAAGGGATTTTTATTGTCCCTTGGAAATAATTTGGTGAGAACATTTTTCTCCAAACTTTTTGACATTTTAATGATTAAGGGCGATCCTAGCCTTCGCAAATAATTTAATATTAGTGACAACTTTTTTTTTTACCGTCACAAATAATACACTTTTTGCGAAAGATTTTTAATTGTCTCTCGCAAATAATATGAAGGGAAAATTTCCCTCTAAAATATTAGTATTTGTGACGGCTATAACACATAATTGCTACAACTTTTCTTGTTGGTCACAAATATTTTACATTTTACCAAATATTTGCGAGGGCTTTATTTTTCCATCACAAATAGGATTTGTTGAGAGGGCTTTTTAGGTCTATCAAAAATTCTTGATCGCTAATAGGCATTTTTCTTGTAGTGGTCTCTGCATATTGGTTTAAATATGTTGGAGGGTGCGGTGTTAGAAGT
This sequence comes from Castanopsis chinensis, assembly GCA_032878915.1. Lineage (NCBI taxonomy): Eukaryota > Viridiplantae > Streptophyta > Magnoliopsida > Fagales > Fagaceae > Castanopsis > Castanopsis chinensis. The sequence continues at coordinate 1,884,094 of JAVQMG010000026.1, read as the reverse complement.
TCATTTTGCCAATTTAATGAGATTAAAAACACTTATTGCATCTCAAAACCGACTAACTTTAGAAGTAAGTGACACTTGGACCCCTCCTTTTCAACTCAACACCTTAGTTTTGGGATCATGGAATTTAGGGTCAAAATTTCCTTTGTGGCTCTATTCACAAAAGCAACTTCTAATCTTGGTCATATCCGACACAAGGATTATTGATGCAGTTCCTCCTTGGTTTTGGAACTTGTTTTCTCAGTTTACTTATGTAAATATCTCTCACAATCAAATCTATGGAGAGATTCCACATATCCCTTTGATTTTGTCCTTTCCTTCAATAATTGATGTGAGTTCAAATAACTTCACAGGTCCATTGCCTTGTATATCCTCGAATGTGACCTTTCTTGATCTTTCTAACAATTCACTATCTGGATCTATTTCTCACTTTTTGTGTTACAAGATGAATGAGCCCAACAAAATGGAATTTCTTAATCTTGGAAAAAATCTTTTATCAGGGAAAATAAGTAATTTTTGGATGAAGTGGCAAATAAGTAATTGTTTGTCTTAAATTTGGGGAACAACAATTTCATTGGTCAAATTCCAGCATCCATTGGATCCTTAATTAATCTTGAGTCTTTGCATCTATATAACAACAAATTCTTCGGAAAACTTCTATCCTTGTTGAAAAATTGTAAAGGCTTGTTTACTATTGATATTTGCAAAAATGAATTTGATGGAAGCATACCTAAATGGATTGGACATAGGCTCTTGATGATTCTCAGCCTTCACTCCAATAATTTCTATGGTCAAATATTGGATGAACTTTGTGTTATAACTTCAGTCCAAATCCTTGACCTTTCACATAATATGCTGTTTGGAAGCATACCTAAATTTGTTAACAATTTCAGTACGATGGCCAGAAATAACAATTCAAATTATCCCCTTTTTTTGTCTCTTCTATCAATGGCTTATAGTTCTTCTACCCCTTTTGAAAGTGAATTGCTTGTGATTAAGGGAAAATATCTTGAGTATTCCACAACACTTTGACTGGTAAATATGATAGATCTTTCCAACAACAATTTGTCAGGAGAGATTCCCAAAGAAGTGGCTAGTCTCCAAGGACTACAATTATTGAATTTGTCATTTAATATCTTGACTGGAAGAATTAAGGATAGTATTGGTGATATGGGATCACTAGAATCTATTGATTTCTCTGTAAACTAACTTTCAGGTCAAATTCCTCAAAGTATGTCAAGTTTGACATTTTTGAGCCAGTTGAACTTGTCAAACAACAACTTGATTGGGAGAATCCCTTCAAGTACTCAGCTACAGAGCCTTAGCACATCCAATTTTTTTGGAAACAAGCTTTGTGGACCTCCACGTATTGATAATTGCAACATAAATTATGTAAAACGAAACATTGAAAACAAAAGGAGCAAGGGTTTTGGTGGGCATATGGTGGATTGGTTTTTTGTAAGGCACTTGGATTTGTGGTTGGGTTTTGGGTTGTATTGGGTCCTTTACTATGGAACAAGCAATGGAGAATTTTGTATTTTCAATTCCTAGATCACATAGGGTACAAGCTTAATGGTGTAGTGATACAAACTTGGTATAGCATTGTAAGTAAATGTTGTAAGATTCTTAATATTTAGTCCAAGTATCATGTAATCATATTAATCAATATTTTGATGATTTCTATATGATATTCGACCTGGTTAATACTTCTATGATCATCTATATTTACTCTATTAACATGTATGAATATGATATTTCTTATGAATGTACACCGTAGTCCAATTTTAGTTTTATTATTCCTATATATTAGTGGAGTTCATACAAGCAATTAATTTGTTAGAAGTAATATCCAATACCTTGCAATGATGCCCACTTTCTTTGTAGAATATCTTTGTGATCACTTTGTAAAGTCTCAATGAAAGACAACAAGTTTATGCTTATTTGGGCAATATAAGTAGGCTCTTTGTATCAAATTCGAAGGCTATTTTGGTAGATTCCTTGCAACCACTATAATGAAGCTTAAGCAGTTAAGCTATAAAAGAGCGAGTCTGCCAAGTCTACTTTGTCCCGTGGAAGAATTGAAGGGGCTGTGAGTCAGGCTCCATGGCACGGTCCTTATGTCCTGCCAACCCAATCAGGTACAACAACCCATAATCTATCTCAATTTTAAATTCTAAAAATTGACTTGATAAAAAGAACATGTTATTGGTTATTAATTTTGAATTTTGTGTCTCTACATAGGTGGGTAGATACAAATACATGGCTTATTTGTGATTTTTGAAATGAAATTTTGCTGAATTGGTGATTTACCCAATTGGGGTACGTAGAATTTGTGGGGCAAATTTAATTCTTTGTGGTGTTTTGTTGGGAATCTAATATTGTTTGCAATGATTTAACAACGATTATGTTTCAAATCTATTTGGCATGGTAGAAGATAGTCAACTAAAAAAAGAAAATATTGCAATTAAAAGTAGCACTCTCTCTCTCTCTCTTTCTCTCTCTCTCTCTCTCTCACAACATTAGGGTCAATAACATGTGTACTTTTATGTACATGAAACTCACAGTGGCAATTAGCTCCACATAGACAAAAATAAAATAAAATAAAAGTGGAGATTAGCACCCTAGAAGTTTGTTTTTTGGAAGAAATAGCACCCTAAAAGTTGAATAAGGGTTTTGAATTTTTTTGCTTTTTTTTTTTTTTGCTAGGTAAATAGCAGGAAGAGGACTGGTGGGATTCGAACCCTTGTGTCAAGCACAACAAGAGGGGTTTTTGTTATGCGAGATTTTCTTTAATTTAATTTGCACGTGCCTCGTTGTTTAAGCTATAGTTTTGTTTAGGTTGCTCTTGATACTTTTAGGTGTGATTTTACCATTTACTAAAGATATTTATATGATGCTGAGACATAAACAGTAAAAACGATTCTGAGATTGCATTTGAATTTAGTTGAGTGATTTTGGAAAGTATTTTCTTAAAACTTTTCTTGCATATAAATTGTAGACCCCCTCTGTAGAAATTTATGAAGTCTTTTTTTTGTGACATATTGCATTACCCAAAAGCTAATGGAAATGGGTTTTGAAAATTGAGCCCAATAATGTTATATTAATTTTTTCTTCGTTTCTTGTCATATGGAACTTCCACTCACATGTGTGTATGCAACAATTTTTTTGCTTCTTAAAATTTTGATTAGTGTCTTTTTTCTTCTTTTTGGTAAGGTGTTTCTCTAAACATGTAGGATCTGGTTGGACAACTATCATTTGACCCACCCTTTTGTTCTAATTGTTGTGCAGCATGATCAATTCTTCACTCAATACAATATGAGTATGAGAAGCTTTGTATTTTCTGCATCTAAAAGTCTAATTGTTAATTATATTTCACCACCAGAGGTTGCTTTCCTAAGAAGAATTACAACGCGATTTAATCCAAAAATGACAAAACTGGTCCTTTGGTTTCTTGGACAAGATGAGATTGAGCCTTCAACCAACCAGACTTATGATCCCTCTTAAAGAATCTTACATTTGTCAAGACATTTGCCTGTAGATGAAACTGATTATTTACAAGCTCATGAAGAAAAGCTAGAAGTTTTTGCATCAATTTTGCGAATGGTGTTCCACCAAGCTTCAATTACAGTTATGATCCAGTAACTCTGTTCTTGAATTACATTGACAATGGCAACTTCTATGATGTGTTGGCTGATGTCCCATTTATACTCCATCAGAGGCTATAGGTTAATTTTTGTCTTTTTTCTCCCCTATTAAGAAAAGTCTTCACCTAAAATCATCCATACCTAAAAACTTTATTGTGTTGGTTCATTCTCTTAAAAAATTAAGTTGCTTTGCCTACCTGAATCCCCTGACAGATGTATTGGATTTCTAACAATCAAATCAATAAAGCTTCTAATTGCAATTTACTTGGATTTGGCTACCAGGACTCCTTGATAAATTTCTCCTTTGCCCATTTCTAGACCTTATAGCACATTCAATGTGAACTGATTTACTATTTGTCAATGGATTCATGTGGACATCTGTTTGCATTTCCAAACAACCTTAACAACTTTCCTGCATTTTCTTAACCGGTGCTATTTCTAACTTCATATAGTCACGTTCATGATTCATCTTGCCCTTCATGTGAAGTTAATTGTTTAATAAATTTAAACAAAAAAAAAAAATTACTATGACTCAAACTCATTGCTTTTTGGAGACTTTTCAATTTCATTCTTAGTCTTGGGGCTATCTTTAATGCAAAGCTCCTTGATCTGGTTACTACAAAAATGAAAATGGATTTTGTTCTAATATTAGTACTTGCATATGATTTTTGTATATCACATTATCTCATGCCACAATTGCATTTTAGGAACTGAAGGATTAAAATATCATTTCTTATAGTTGCATTTCATTTAACAGTAATAGCTTGATAATTCTAACATAATTAGTTAGTTTTCTTTATGATAGATTATTGCCTGTTCATTTCAATAATATTTTCTTTAAGATGCTGATCGCTCCTCACATTGTAGATTGCTTTGCTTTATCTAGGCCAAAATGCTTCAGCTCGAGGTATAGCACTATTGCATATTGCTTCTAATAAAAGCTGATTCTTTTCTCCTCATAACTGATCGATAGGGTTGTTTAGCTGTATGTTTTCATGAAAATATTATTTTTTAGAATATTATTGTTGACCTTTTTCCTTCAACTCTCTCACTCGCTAGCGAATCCTTTGGTTATCTTTGAATATGGAGCAAGCAAAGATTACCCTAGCTGTACGGATTTAGCATAAAGGAAAGCTATTGATGATCATGTAGATATACTTGACTATCTTGTTCGATTGGCAAAGTATGGGACTCCATTTTGCTTTACTATTATTTTTCTAAGCATACCTGTGCTAATAGAATTGGGTTGAACGGTCATTATATTGGTCAAATTTGGTCTAGGGGGCTCTAGTGTGCAGAACCATCTTCAGGTCTTTGCATAAGACATTGCAGAGGTCAAGGAATTCTTGAGCAAAAAGGACGTGACATTGGCTGTTAAGACCTTTTCTATGATGTTTTTAAAGAGCCAGAGTAATTTTAAGACAGTTTCAATATATATCACAACTTGAGGTACAAATTGTGGATTTGAGGAGAAAAAATTTTCTTGCTATCTAAAATTTTGAGTGTTGTTTGAAACTAAGAGTCTGTTTGGATACCGCTTATTGTTAAAAACTGAAAACATTTAGTAAAATAATTTTTAAATGTATGAATAGTGCCATGGGACCCAAGTTTAAAGTTGTTTTTTTTTTTTTTAAAAAAAAGTAGTTTGCGGGTCTTTTAAACAGTGCATGAGACTCACTTAAAAAAAAGCCCCCTGGGAAACGCAAACGTGCTTCCCAAACAAAGGCTAAGGATGAAAGATTTGTTTGATGAGCATATGTAGAAAGGAACATAACCTTGGTATGCAGTTCTTAATTAAAGAGAACCTTATGAGTTATGACTAATTTAATTGACTTGACTTATTTGGTAGAGTAAAATGATGAACATATGTAATTGGAATTCGTTGCCTCTGTTCGCTAGCAGTCAATAATAAATGAAAATGACAAAATTAAATCAGGTGACATCAATGGTTTCATCTTATGTGTAATATTCAATTACCTGAGGTTGTTGTGCTGCTTCTACAAGATACTAACCAAAAATCTTGAGCTCAAAAATTGTTTTTGCTTTACGTTCAAGAATAGGGTACATCTTATCCTAATGCCTTGCTATCAAATCCTGAAAAACCACAAGGTATCCATAAAAACAACACAAAATAAGTTGTAAAAGAAAATAATGATAAAAGTCACTCCTTGTTGATAATAACCTAATAATTATTTATGCCTTTATTTTTCCAGTAAGGTGGGACTTGCTAATTTCATCCTTTTCTAGTTCTTATAATCATGCTAGCATAGAGTTATTACCATACCAACACAGAAGCAAGTCTCTATAATCCATCTTTCTTTTGAAAGTATGGTAAAGTTTCATTGTCACAAAAGTTCATGAATTTGGACACTTATACAATTTGTTCCATTTTTAGTCAAGGTTTGTTGACAAATGAAGAAGATCAGTGAAAAGCAAGTTACTAATATGTATGGGCAAATTACAACTTATCTATCTGTGGTTAGCTTAGTTAGATTTCCGTAACCCACCTCTATTAAAAACAACACTAAATATATAATTTTGCTCCACTTTAATGTCTCTCTCCTCCAAAAATACAAAAAAACATAAAAATACAAGATCAAAAAGAATTTAGTGGAACACTTGCTTCATGGGATTTCAAACCACAGACAACTTAAAATTTTAGTCAAACCTCATGTGGGTAAAGTGTCAAATTTTAAATCATAGGTAGGAAATTTAAGTTTTTGACAAACTATAGGCGAGTAAGTTGTAATTTGCCCAATATATATTGGCATGGATCATAGGATGAACAAATATAGTAATAAAAAGTTGGTGAATCTCCCAAGAAATGACCTGCTTCTTAAATTTTTGACTTGTCAACAAAAACTTATTTTGTTTGCGAACGAGCTAGTTGTGTATAAAGATCTGGAGTCTAAATTTTTTGATAATAATGACCAACTCATTGACATATTTTGATAAAGGCCTCTCTTTTCAAATTTTCATTGATCTTAACCACAAAGGCACAAACTCATGCTCACTGCTGTGCCCATTCGTGTGTCAAGACAATTGCAGAATTACCAATCTGTTGTAGCCCTTCACTTTGAATTAGTTATCAATATGTTGTGATGTTTGATTGAGTAGTAACAATAGTTGTTAATGTATTTCCACACGACTTAGTTGTTAAGAAGAGGAAGAAGAAGAAGAAACCTCATAGAATTCCATTTTGTCTTTTTATTTATTTATAAGTTTAATAATGTTTTTGGTATAATTTTGCATTTTTGTATTGTCTGCATCACAAGTCATTCATCTTTAACTAATAACAAATAGCTAGTAAGAGAGGACCTGCTTGTTAAGTGTTGACCAAAATCTATTTTTTTCTACAAGTTTTTATCACAATATCAGTTGATCATTTTTTGAACGAATGTTTTCCAATAGGATATGTTGATTGTATTAGGGAAGGCAGTGTACAACTAGTCCTAAGTTTCTCCAAGTAAAAAATACATGCAATTGGATCATATTTCTACATAAACCACCATTAGTTTCTTGTTTGATATTTTCTTCCTAATTGACCTATTGAATTTAGTTAATTATGCTATTGATATATCCAATTGGAACTTTAAAATGAGTGTCATTGGAAGTTTCATCAATACCACATATTGGTGAGATGAATTTTACCAAAAATAAAATCAGAATAAACTGATTTTAAGCATTTTTTTGTAATTACTAAAATTACTAAAAAGCCCAACAACTTGGACACTCCTTCATTTGACATTACATGAAATTTAGCTTTATATTCATAAGGCATTTTTTAGAAGTTGTAGGCTTTGATTGAAATGCTCGTGCTGTGCACATGATTTGTGTTTAATTGTAGGTATATGGGCCTGGTAGTTTCTGTTCAAATGACACATATTTTAAGCTTTCTTCATAAATTATCTAAAGAAAATATTATGCATGCACAAGAATTTAAAGGCTTTTAGCTTTTCTTGAATTCAGAAAAGTTATTTGGAATTCGAATAAATTTTTCAGATTTTTAATTAGTGTATGCTTTGTTGCGGGTCAAATTTTAAGTCTATATGTAGTGGTAATAATCAATGACAATGATTTTTAGATTTATTGGTATATTGATTTATTTTTCTTTTCTAATCTTGTCTACAACTTATAATGAAGATTTTAAATTCAAGATATCAATCTCTTTTACTTTTCTTTATTCCCTTGTGCATCTTGACTAATCTAAATTGTTTTCATACAATTTTTTTTTTTTTTTTTGGTGTAGGAAAATTACCAATTTACCAGCAAGTCAATAGTACAAATTGTTGGCTTGAGTTTACCAAAAAAAATTGTTAGCTTGAAAAAGAACAAAAAATATTTCAAATGTTTTAACCATGTTTTATGTGAGTAAACTATGACAAAATGCAAAAGACCATCCAACTTAGGGTCACTTTCACACATACTCCAATTGTTTCAATTTAATTTTTTAACCCATAGGATAAGTGAAATTATCATATTGATTATTTCGTCCGCTCAATGACTAGAAAAAATATAAGTACAATGACTCGTTGTAACCAAAAAAAAAAAAAAGTAAAATAAAATTTAGAATTTTTTTTTCATCTTCTTCCTTTCTCTATCTTAATTCCTTCTTCCCTCTCATGAAACACACAAAAAGCTCCTATCTGCCAAGAACCCAATTAGCTTTAATCCATTTAGGAAACTGAGACATTAGTTACCTATATATGCACCAAAACTTTGTTAAGAAATTAATACCATCTTCAATGGCCCGAGCTTCTTCTTGTTCACACATGAAGTCTTCTTAAACAAGAAATAAGTCATATGATAAGAGTAAAAATGATATATCTAAAGAAAGTGATAAATAAAAATGGAGTTTGATCCTATAAGTCTCTAAGTGAAACAATCATGCATATGGACTTTTTCGTATTGTTTTTGTTTTTTTTTTTTTTAATATTTTATTTTTATAATTCAATTGTTACAACATGGGGAGGGCATCCTCAATCCTCATAATTCATAAAGAAAAGCCAGCAATGTCGTTAAAGTAAAAGACTCTTGATCATATATCTATACATACCACTATTGGTATTTTATTTTCAGTATTTTTTCCTAATTGACAAATTCAACCCAGTTAATTAAGCTATTAATATCTACAATAGGAACTTTAAAATCAGTGGAACTAGTGGTGTGCTTGAATGGCATGATTTGGGCATTTGAATTTTAATCACTCATTCCAAATGCAACCTAGAAGTTTCATCATACATATTGGTGGCATGAATTTAAAAACAAAAAACAAAACAATGTATTCATTGTAACCAAAAAAAAAAAAAAAGTAAAATAAAATTTAGATCAATTGTAAACCACCAAAAGCATCTTCTTCCTTTCTCTATCTTAATTCCTTCTTCCCTCTCATGAAACACACAAAAAGCTCCTATCTGCCAAGAACCCAATTAGCTTTAATCCATTTAGGAAACTGAGACATTAGTTACCTATATAGGACTTTGTTAAGAAATTTATACCATCTTCAATGGCCCGAGCTTCTTCTTGTTCACACATGAAGTCTTCTTAAACAAGAAATAAGTCATATGATAAGAGTAAAAATGATATATCTAAAGAAAGTGATAAAAAAAAATGGAGTTTGATCCTATAAGTCTCTAAGTGAAACAATCATGCATATGGATTTTTTTTGTTTTGTTTTTGTTTTTTTTTTTAATATTTTATTTTTATAATTCAATCGTTACAACATGGGGAGGGCGTCCTCAATCCTCATAATTCATAAAGAAGAGCCAACAATGTCATTAAAGTAAAAGACTCTTGATCATATTTCTATACATACCACCATTGGTATTTTATTTTCAGTATTTTTTCCTAATTGACAAATTCAACCTAGTTAATTAAGCTATTAATATCTACAATAGGAACTTTAAAATCAGTGGAACTAGTGGTGTGCTTGAATGGCATGATTTGGGCATTTGAATTTTAATCACTCAATCCAAACGCAACCTAGAAGTTTCATCATACATATTGGTGGCATGAATTTAAAAACATAAAAAAAAAAAAAAAAAAACAATGTAGTCAATTGTAAATAAGACCACTAAAAGATGACTTTGATTTTGAGGGAAATTCGAAATTGGATAAACCACCAATAGCGTCCAATTCCACAATGAATTCAGGACAGGAGGACACTGTATGGCCTATTCCAAGGCATATTCTTTTTGGTAAGCACAACTTGTACATTATGAATGCTATCAGCATTGACAAAGTTTGATGCTTAATTCTACAAACCTTTTTTTTTCTTTTGGAAAATGAAAGACCTTGCCACTGCCAATGAGGCTGCCAGGCACCAGCCATTCTTTCCCAACAAATTTGATCACAAAGGCCTTTAAGCCAACCCCACTTCACCCTTATCTTTAACCTTTGTGCCACACCAATAGCCGCTTTGCAAAATCTATAAAGGCTGTTTGTTTATGATGCTCATCGTGATCTAGAACATGTCTAGAACGCATTCAAGGACAGATTAACGTAGGAAGGACAACGTACATACACCTCTTCAAAAACATATTAAAATTCCTCCTGCTCTGCATATTTTTTGATATTTTATTCAAATTCTCAACCTTCTTTATCTCTCTTCTCTACATATATATTTTTTTTCAATTTTTAAAGGAATTGTAGGCTTTGATAGGAATTGTTGCGCTGTGAGCATGATTTATGTTTAATTTTAAGTGAAGTTTTTGTTTAAATGAATATTTTAATTTCCCGGAAATTAAAAAAAAAGTATTAATGCACAAGAATTTTAAAGTTTTTCAGCTTAATTTCTTGAATACAGAAATGTTATTTGGAATTTGAATAATTTTTTGGATTTGTAATTAGTGTATAAATGAACAATTAAGATAATGTGGTCGTAATTCTCATTAGTTCTGTGAAATAATACATCTCTGTTTTATTATTTTTATATATAAGAATTAGCTCACTACAACGGCTACAACAGAAAGAATAACAAAAAATCCTGCCAACTCTAACAGCCTGTCACCAAACAACACGTGGTAAAGTCTATAACTAATAAATAGTCTAAACGACGCTTAGTTTTCAGTGAAATTTTTTAAACGACAAGTACCATAACAATGGCTTAGAACTAAGCAACAAAAGCACACTGACATCTTTAAAATTGCTTCAATCTTTAATATATACTTTTGTAGTGGATCAAATTTCAGTTAAGTTTATATACAATAATAGTCAATGACTGGCTGCAATAATAATAATAATAATAATTGATGAAGATTTTTACCTTTATTTTTATTATAATTTAATTTTCTTTTCTAATGTTTTCAACAACTTTATAATGAATATTTTAAATTCAAGATATCAATTTCTTTTACCTTTTTTTTTTTTTTTTGTCTGACCTGGTGTTGGCGTGTTGCGGGCCATATACAAGAACTAGATTCACCAAATACAGAAATCATGTTCACCAATTCCTGGGAATTATGGAATGCAAGAAATGAGAGACGTACTATTAGGGGTGGTACGTAACAGGAACATGGCATGCAAAACTGGCTACCTTCTAATAGGGATCGCTATAAATGTGACTGGGAAGTACCACACAGCAACTAGCAGCGGTGGCTTAGGCGCCTTCATATGCAATCACCATGTAAGGGGAAGCACAGGCACTGCACTTAGTACTATAATCCCTTCAAGTAGCAGCAATATCTGCAGATTGTGGCTTGGGCTGGTTATCAAGCTTTAAGATTTGCAAGTGAGATGGTGATTGCAAGGAACTTTTCATGCTGACATTTGCACAATGGCGTATTTAACTAGACTTCACGGTCAAAAGAGTGTCCTGCGCGCATGTCTCACAACCATTGAACAATCTGATTTACAGATTGTAGTAGACTAGTAGTAGTAGTAACACCTATAAAACAATAAGGAATAATTTTGATTCCAAAAAATCTAAGTGATTAGTTTACTATATCATTCAAAACACTTGTAATATTCAGTTTTCATATAGTTAATTACTAAAGAAATTTACCTTTTATGATCCTATTCCATTTTGTTGATTCTCAAATTTTGTATACAAGTAATAATTAAAGAATTTTTCTTCTGAAATAAGGCGGACTATTGGCAATAAGAACTTTATAATACATATTTTTGGCACCAATTTCAAACAAAACAATGTTGTCAATTGTGAATAAGACCACTAAAATAGCTAATAAACATAAGGCAAAAATATCATATTGGTCTCTACATTTTGAGATTACCGTTAATTTGATCTTACATTTTGGTAGTAGTTAATTTGACCCTTATTAATTTCAATTTGCAATCGATTTGGTCCCTACTGTTAATTCATTAACAAAAAATGCCTATATAACAAATAATATATATATATACATATATATATATATATATATATATTTTGTTGGCATACAAGTGACTTGCATGGCCAATAAAAAATATTAAAAAAATAATTAATGTTAAAAAAAGAAGTGCCACAGGAATTTGAATGTTTAAAAGGTCCATATCAGAAAACCAATAACAAAAAGTTAAAAACACCAAAATTAAGAAAGAAATTCATAGCTTTTCAAAAAAAAAAAAAAATTCATCAAGCTCATCAAACGAGCCTCTTGTGTTCTACTGTTCTTGGCTAGCATTAAAAATGAGCTTCTAGTGATCTTCTTCTTGCTTTGTTCCATATACATTAAAATCAAAACTGATATCTTCTTGCTTTGTTCCACGTTTTCTCACCAATCAAACAAAATTTTTTCAAAAAAAAAAGAAAAGTCAAAATTTTTCTCATACAACTAAGATCCGCTGCAACCCAAATCTAACCCAGCAGCCCATATGGCAAAGCCAGAACCATCACAACCTAGATCCACTACTGGGGCTATTGCAGCGTTCATTGGTCTAGATTTGATTACGGTGCTGCTCGTGGCTCCACCGCCACTGTGAGAGAAACCAAAAACGAGCAGTTCGACCACTTCTTGGTACAGATCGGTGTCAGCCGTAGCAGATCGGTCTCAACAGTAAAAGCTTTGCCTCAGCCAGATTAAACCCGACACAAAGATGAACAGATTGACCACTTCTTATTCTCAGAATCGGTGCTAATTTTGGTTAATGTTTTGTCCGATGGGGTTGAGGTTTTTCTTTTTGGGCATTTTGTAGCTTGTCATTAATGAGTTCGTTTTGACGTTTTGATTTTGTTTGATTGGAATTCTCTTCGCCATCTAGGTTATTTGTTTGAATTTTGTTTGTTAATTTCTTGAGCTTTTCAAATGAACCAGCAAATTGCTACTGGAGATGTGTTTGGTACTTTGCTTGCTTAAGAGATTGTTACAGATTTTCTCCACAAACATTGTTGATGTGTTTGGTTCCTAGGAAAGAAAAGAAATTGTGATATTGATATTAAAATTTTTTTTCTTCAAAAATTTATATTTCAGAATTTTTTTTGAATATATAAATGATTGTAATTTTTTTAGGCCTAAATGCGCCCTACATTTTGGCCTTACCTTCATTTTAGTTTCTACTTTTCTATTTTACTACCTATAATCCCAAAAATGAAAAATTCATTCTATTTTGGTTTTTATTGTTATTTTATTAATGAAAATTGTCTATATAGCAAACGAATTACACTGTTGGTACTCTAAATACTAAGGTGGCTATTTTAATAATATTAAAAGAAATTAATTATTTGGCATTTAAAATATGCAATTTCATCATTTTAATTAAAAAAATTGAAAATAAAGAATTTTTAATTTCTCAATTTTAATTTAAATTGAAAAAAAAAACTTTAAAGATTGAGAAAAAAATTTGTAATAACTTTCCCAATTTCTCTTAAAATTTCTTGGCAACCAAACATAACATTACAAAAATGAAATATTTTTTGTTATTCAAACACTCCCTCTCTCAAACTTAGCCAAAACATGTTCTCTCTCTCTCTCTCTCTCTCTCTCTCTCTCTCTCTCTCTCTCTCTCTCTCTCTCTCTCTCTCTCTCTCTCTCTCTCTCTCTCTCTCCATGAACAACCTCTTCAAGTCTTGGGTATGTGCCAATTTTTGCTCTCACTCTTTTTGATCTTTCTTTCTCCCCAGCCAATTGAGTGCTCTGGTATGGGGCTTGATTTAGATCAAGTCTTAAGCTCGAGTTTGCTTCAAAAATAGAGTTTTGTGGATCAGTGAAGCGGTGAGATCGGCGACTAGATTCACATGTTGTAGATTGGTTTAGGTGGTATGTCAATTTGCATTCGCAAGTTATGGACTAGTTGTCGTAGGTGTTGCAAAACACAGATCAGTGGTGGTGGATGTGGTGGTCTCAAATCAAAGGTTGTTAGTAGTGGTGGTGGTTAGTGGTTGCGAAAGGGAGGAAGAGATTATGGATGTTGGTGGTTGTGAATCGATTGGGGTTTGTTGTTGGTGTGGATAATTGTGGTAGGCTGATTTCTTTGAAATTTTTGGGTTTGGTGTTGATGTGGATAGTTGTGGTTAGCTAGTTTCTTTAAAGTTTCTGGTTTGTTGCTGGAGTGGAATGTGGATAGTTGTTTGTAGGTTATTTATGGCTTTTTGAGTGTTTGATTCGCTGGGTTTCAGTTTATTGTTAGCGTTTGATTTGTTTGTCAGTGGTTATTTCTGGCTTGTGTTTCTAATTTGGATAGGTGGGTGTCCAACTTAGAGACTGGCGTTGATTTTGTGAACAAAGAGGATGCAAATCTGTTGATTTTGATTGGTGTACATTGGGTTCAAAATTTTGGGTTCAATTTCAAATATGTAGATCTGTTGATATTGGTTGATTTGAGTTTTGAATTTTAATGTGTTTGGTTGTAAAGAAAATACAAGAAAGAAAAAGAAAATAAAATAAAACAAGGATTAATTTGCTAAGAACGTCAACATGATCATGAACAGTCATGTTATAGGGAATAACATAGAGAGCATAAGCATGTTTTTCCTAAAAATTAATGAAAAGAAAAGAAAATTATATTTAATTATTTGTTTTTTTAAATCATAAGTTCAGAATTTTGTTTCAATTGTTTTTTTAAGGTGGTTTTTTTAATATTTAAATGCTGACATGGCACTATTTAAATGGTAAATAAAATTTATTATTATTATTATAATGACCATCTCAACATTAAGAGTGCTAACAGGTTAGTCCGTTTACCAAATAGGCAATTTTCATTAGTGAGATGATGGTAAAGACAAAAATGGAATACATTTATTTTACTTTAGGGACTAAAGGCGATAAAATAAAATAATAGGGACCAAAATGGAAATATAGCCAAAATATATGGACTAAAAGTGCATTTACGCCTTTTTTTTTAAATAGCCATTAAAATTATTTTTTATTATTTTTTATGCCACATAAATTATTGTGTGCCATCTACATTCACCGTTTGCCACGAAAGCATTTTCCGTTAGTGAGTTAACGATAAGAACCAAATTGATTACAAGTTGAAAATAATAGGGATTAAATTGACCGTGACACCAAAATATAAAGACCAAAATTACATTTTCGCCTATACATAATAACTAGGACACTACTTCATTTCGCCTAACATCAAAACATTATGTTGAAATTAGGTTAAATGACCAATAGTGCCTTAAATGAATTCAGGACAGGAGGCCATTACTACCTAACATCGAAAAATTTGCTCTCATCCATGACACATTCATAAAATGCATTTTTGACAATCTCAATTTTGGTCCTAAAATAATCATAATTTTGGTTAATAATCATTTCACTTCTTTACTAGTAAAGCACACGAATTTTAGAACTAGTTAGACACATACTAGATGTTTCAATAGCTAGCTAAAGCAGTTTCACAAAATCAAACAAACCCACTGTATACAATAGGAAATTCCAATGTCATGTTGAATTGTTCACACTAGTACTGATTAGGAAAGATTCTAGGCAAGAGCATTACACATTTTCAATTAACTTGAATGACAATTTCCACAATATATTAATAGATGGAGAGAGTATATTCAACGTTAGTATGCATGGGAAGAAATTTCTTCCTATTTAAATATTTTCTGAGAAAATTGGGCCAAGCACAAGGAAGACTTCCAAGATAGAAACACTAATATGAAAATCAATGTGTCAAAGTATTTTAGATTTTGACACTTACGCATTCATGAACTCTGATTTTCTGAACTTTGATTTTCTTGATGATAAAATTAACACTGCTCCTGCATTTCAAAGTTCAATGCACTATGCTTGACCCATGTATAATAAACAATGATTCCCTTACAAATACACTAATTTGTAGCTGCATCTTGACGTCCAATGCAATAAATTTGTTTTGCAATTGCAAATTGAAATTAAGAAATTCAGCCCATTGATCAATTAAGTTAATGACAATTTACTTTTGGAGCTTTAAAATTAGTTCAATCCAGCATAATTGTAATTTCAATAATGAGTATTTGCCTACGATATCATAAACTTTTGTCCCCTATTTCTTTGGTACATGTTAGTAAGATCCAGCTAAACTCCACACAATATACTATTATTATTTATTATGTAATTTTAGCATACTATATGTTCTAAAGTTCCAAGTAGTCATATCACACCTTAAACGTTGTTGCTAAACAATCATTGTAGTAATAGCCAGAGATTTAAGTCACAATGGGATATATTCCGTTTTAAAGATTGTTAAATATTTGAATGACCAATCAAATTCCCGTCTAAAATACGCTGCAAGTTTCACAAGTTTGAAAATTTGTATGCATCCGAAATTCCAAATGAACCTTAATGGACGGTCCATCTACAAGACTTACAGAGTCAATCCGTAATTTGTGGAAGAAAACTAAAGCATAAAAAATCCTATTTAACACAATACTAAAAGACACTGCGTTTCTTGTAAACAACCATTCTATTAACAACATTTATCACATGACAAAATCATAATAATTTATTTTCTGAAAGCATGGTCATGGACGGTTCCTTGAGATCAATAATCGTTACGTTAACCCATTTCCTTTGGTTGCTCGCTATAGCGACTCTTCATCCTAAGCTTTGTAGCGGTGAGTCTGAGGTTCGTTGCATTGAAAGTGAGCAACAATTTTTGCACAAAGTTGCATCACTTTGATAGCTTGCACGCACAAACAAACAAACAAAAACAATAAATAAAGACAGGGCACTGACCCAATTGATTTAATTGGATTCCATCTTAGTCTATTTTTAATGTTTGAAGTACTCTAATCATTATAAATTTTTTAATTTGTAAATTGAAGAAAATGAAAAGTAGATTTGTTTTTATTGTTGTACTATCTTTTTCATTTTTCTTATTTTGCATTCATTGTGGTCTAAGTGAAAGGTACATCTATGCCTCAAACTTTTTGACTAATTGAACAAGATAATAACTGCCCAAGAAACTCAAAGACTTTTGAGTTTGCGATTTAAAATTAACCTTATGTTTTGCAATTTAAAAGCTCATGCCGTCCAATATATATATATATATATATATATATAAAAGAAAATCTAAGATGACTAATTCACTCAACTAACTAAGTAAAACTATCTTATTATCACCATTACTAAATGTTTTCATGCGTAAGCACAACTTATAAGCTAGTATGTTATAAATTTTGAGCACTGGATCATCATGTCGTCCAATGTAATAAATTTGTTTTATGATTTAAGGGTGGAATTTACAAACTCAGCCCATTAATCAATTTATAATAATTCACCTTTTGAGCCTTAGAATAGTTCAATCCAGCCTAGTTTTTGTAATTCCAATGAGGAGTATTTGCCTATGATAACATAAAACTTCTGTCCCTTTTTTCTTTGTAACATTTAAATGTAAGATCCAGGTAAAGTCAACGCGATATCCTATTATTATGACTATTATTATATAATTTTAGCATACAAGCAGTGATATTATCAGTTTATCACTTTAAAAACTTTGGCCCCGTTTGGTATAGTAGTTTAACAACATGTTTTTAGTTTTTAAACAACATTACACGCATTTTCACACACATTTTCACCCACACTTATTTTTTAAAAAAATAAACAACATTACTAGAACAACTTTACCAAATGACCTTTTTGTTGCTAAATCATTACCATAATACCAGAGACGTAAGTCATTGCGTGACATATTTTGTTTTAAAGATTGTTGAATTTTGATATAAGTAATGAATGGGTATTGACCAGTCAAGTTACCGTGCATTGCACTTTTCATAAGTTAGAAAATTGATATGTATCCAAATAGGGGTCCCATCTACAAGACTTAGATGGATGGATAGGTCCGCTTCCTAATGTGTGGTTGAAATTGAAAGCATCAAACAAACTCCTCGAGCACAATACAATAAGCGTGCGTTTGGATTGGGTGTTTTGCGCAATCCCAACGTCTATGTTTTGTCTGTGGGTTCTATAGGTATTGTTCATAGACCCTCATCTAAACACAGATTTGAATATAAATTTGGTTCACACAATACTATTCACATTTAAAAATTATTTTACTACAGTGTTTTCAGTAATAAATTTTTAATTTTCAGCAAATAAGCTGTATTCAAATGACCCATTTGCAACAATCACTATCATAATACCATAGACTTAAGTCACCATAGGACATATTCTATTTTAAAAATGGTTGAATTTTGATACAAGTAATGAATGGGTATTGACCAAATTACCATGCGTTGCACTTTCCATGAGTTAGAAAATTGATATCTATCCAAATAGAGGGTCCCATCTAAAGACTTACTCGGGCAATCAATCCCTAATGTGTGGTTGAAATTCAAAGCATAAAAAAACTGACTAAAAGCTCAAACTCACTCCTCGAGCACAATACAAAAAGACTGATGGGTCCGCTTTCTATAAATAAGTCCTATGCCATTAGTACCGAACAAAACAAAATCATAAACTAGTTTTTTTGTTATAAAAGCATGATGATGATGAAGAAGAAGGAGGGTTCCTTGTTGAGAATAATAATAGCTGTTACTTTAACCCTTCTCCTTTGTTTCCTCACTGCCGACTCTGAGGTTCGTTGCATTGAAAGCGAGCGACATGCCCTTCTCAACTTCAAGCAACACCTTACAGATCGTTCTAACCGCCTTGCCTCTTGGGCTGCTGACGTGGATTGTTGTCACTGGGTCGGTGTTCTCTGCCACAACGTTACCGGTCACGTCCTCCAACTCCGTCTCAGAAGCTTTCAACCTATGGATAAAGTGATTACGATTGCTCAATATGTAGCTTATGAGAGGTCACTGTTCGGCGGTAAGATAAATCCTTCTCTGCTTGATTTGAAGCATTTGATTTACTTAGACCTCAGTGGCAATGATTTCAATTATACTTTAATTCCTGAATTCCTCGGTTCAATGGGGAGCTTAAGATATCTTAATCTCTCCCATGCGAGATTTGGGGGATTGATTCCTCATCAACTTGGGAATCTCTCTAATCTGCACTATCTCGATCTTGGATATAATGGTTTATATGTGAAGAACCTTCAATGGCTCTTTGGTCTTCCTTTACTACAACACCTTGATTTGAATCTTGCAATCCTTAGCGAAGCCTCTAATTGGCTACAGGAGATAAACAAACTCCCTTCCTTGTCAGAGTTGTATTTGTCATCTTGCCGCCTTTCTACTCCCATCCCACCACCGATACCCAGTAGTATTAACTTTTCATCTCTCACCACCCTTCGTCTTTCGTACAACTGTTTTGAAAACACTTCGATTCTGTTTTGGGTCTTTGGTCTTCATAATCTAGTTTATCTTGATCTATCTTATCTTGATCTATCTTTGAATCAGTTTCCAGGTCCAATCCCTGTTCATCTCCAGAATTTGACTTCACTTAGGCACCTCGATCTATCCGGGAACAATTTCAACTCTTCAATTCCCAATTGGCTGTACAGTTTTAGTCATCTTGAGTTCCTCAAACTCGGGAACAATATTTTGCAGGGTAGGATCTCTAGTGCCATTGGAAACCTAACATCTGCCATTAGCATAGACTTGTCATTCAATGAACTTGAAGGAAAGGTACCAAGATCTTTAGGTAGTCTCTGCAAATTAAGGGAAATTAGATTGTCATACAACAAATGGGGTCAAGAGATATCTGAAATCTTTGAAAGTCTATCAGGATGTGTTTCAAATGGACTAGGGATCTTAAAAATGGATGGTGCTCAACTGTCTGGGCATTTGACTGATGAACTTGGGCAATTTAAAAATCTGGTCCACCTTTCTTTGGGGTATAATTCAATTTCAGGTCCAATTCCATGGTCTATAGGAAATCTTTCCTCTTTGAGATCCTTAAACCTTCAGGGTAATCAAATTAATGGTACTCTCCCAGAGAGTATAGGTGATATGAGATCAATAAAATCTATTGATTTCTCTATAAACCAACTTTCAGGTCAAATTCCTCAAAGTATGTCAAGATTGACATTTTTAAGCCACTTGAACTTGTCAAACAACAATTTGATTGGGAGAATCCCTTCAAGCACTCAGCTACAGAGCCTCAGCGCATCCAGTTTTGTTGGAAACAAGCTTTGTGGACCTCCACTTTCTGAATATTGTACTAGAAATTATGTAAAACCAAACATTGAAAACAAAAGGAGCAAGGGTTTTGGTGGGCATATGGTGGATTGGTTTATTGTAAGTATGGCACTTGGATTTGTGGTTGGGTTTTGGGTTGTGTTGGGTCCTTTACTATGGAACAAGCAATGGAGAATTTTGTATTTTCAATTCCTAGATCACCTAGGGTACAAGCTTAGTGGTGTAGTGGCACAAACCTGGTATTGCATTGTAAGTAAATGTTGTAAGATTCTTAATATTTAGTCCAAGTATCATGTAATCATATTAATCAATATTTTGATGATTTCTATATGATCTTCAACCTGGTTAATATTTCTATGATCATCTATATTTACCCTATTAATATGTATGAATAGGATATTTCTTATGGATGTACACCACAGTCCAATTTTAGTTTTATTATTCCTATAGATTAGTGGTGTAAAATCACATTTCAGTTCATACAAGCAATTAATTTGTTAGAAATAATATCCAATACCTTGCAATGATGCCAACTTTCTTTG
This sequence comes from Castanopsis chinensis, assembly GCA_032878915.1. NCBI lineage: Eukaryota > Viridiplantae > Streptophyta > Magnoliopsida > Fagales > Fagaceae > Castanopsis > Castanopsis chinensis. Next base: position 1,863,461 of record JAVQMG010000026.1, on the reverse strand, counting down.
TAGAATATCTTAGTGATCACTTTGTAAAGTCTCAATGAAGGACAACAAGTTTGTGCTTATTTGGGCAAAATAAGCTAGCTCTTTCTATCAAATTCGAAGGCTATTTTGGTAGATTCCTTGTAGCCACTATAATGAAGCTTAAGCAGTTAAGCTATAAAAGAGCCAGTCTGCCAAGTCTACTTTGTCCTGTGGAAGAATTGAAAGGGCTGTGAGTCGGGCTCCATGGCACGGCTCTCATGTCTTGCTAGCCCAATCAGGTACAACAACCCATAAGCTATCTCAATTCTAAATTCTAAAAATTGACTTGAGAAAAAGAACATGTGATTGGTTGTTAATTTTGAATGTTGTGTCTCTACATATGTGGGTAGATACAGATACATGGCTTATTTGTGATTTTTGACATGAAATTTCGTTGAATTGGTGATTTACCCAATTGGGGTACGTTGAAGTTGTGGGGCAAATTTAATTCTTTGTGGTGTTTTGTTGGGAATCTAATATTGTTTGCAATGATTTAACAACGATTTTGTTTCAAATCTGTTTGGCATGGTAGAAGATAGTCAACTAAAAAAAGAAAAAATTGCAATTAAAGGTAGCACTCTCTCTCCCTCTCAACATTAGGGTCAATAACATGTGTACTTTGATTAGCACCCTAGAAGTGTTCTTTATTTATTTATTTTTTTTTATTTGCTAGGTAAATAGCGGGAAGAGGACTGATGGGATTCAAACCCTAGTGTCAAGCACAACAAGAAGGGTTTTTGTTGTCTGAGATTTTCTTCAAATTAATTTGCACGTGTCTCATCATTTAAGTTATAGTTTTGTTTGGGTTGCTCTTGATACTTTTAGGTGTGATTTTATCATTTACTGAAGATATGTATATGATGCTGAGACACAAACAGTGAAAATGATGCTAAGATTGCATTTGAATTTGGTTGAGTGATTTTGGAAAGTCTTTTCTTAAAACTTTTCTTGCATATAAATTTTAGACCCCTTTTGTAGAAATTTTAGGAAGTCTTGTTTTTGTGACATACTACGTAACCCAAAAGCTAAAGGAAATGGGTTTTGAAAATTGAGCCCAATAATGTTATATTAATTTTTTCTTTGTTTCTTGTCATATGGAACTTCCACTCACATGTGTATGTGCAACAATTTTTTTGCTTCTTAAAATTTTGATTAGTGTCTTCTTTCTTCTTCTTTTTGGTAAGATGTTTCTCTAAACATGTAAGATCTGGTTGGATAGCTATCATTTGACCTCTTTTGTTCTAATACTTGTGCAATATGATCAATTCTTCTCTCAACACAATTTGAGTATGAGAAGCTGTATTTTCTGTATCTACAAGTGTAATTGTTAATTATATTTCACCACTAGAGGCTGCTTTCCTAAGAAGAATTACAGCTCTATTTAATCCAAAAATGACAAAACTGGTCTTTTGGTTTCTTGGACAAGATGAGATTGAGCCTTCAACCAACCAGACTTATGGTCCCTCTTAAAGAATCTTACATTTGTCAAGACATTTGTCTCTAGTGAAACTGATTATTTACAAGCTCATGAAGAAGAGCTAGAAGTTTTTGCATAAATTTTGCGAATGGTGCTCCACTGAGCTTTAGTTACAGTTATGATCCAATAACTCCGTTCTTGAATTACATTGACAATGGCAACTTCTCTATTAATGATGTGCTGGCTGATGTCCCCTTATACTCCATCAGAGGCTATAGGTTAATTTTTGTCTTTTCCCCTTGTTAAGAGAAGTGTTCACCTAAAATCATCCATACCTAAAAACTTTATTGTATTGGTTCATTTTAAATTTCAAGCTGTTTTGATTTCTGTACATTCTCTTCAAAAATTAAATTGCTCTGCGTACCTGAATCCTCTAACAGATGTATTGGATTTCTAACAATCAAATCAATAAAGCTTCTAATTGTGATTTCCTTGGATTTGGCTACTAGGACTCGTTGATAAATTTCTCCTTTGCCCATTTCTTGACCTTGTAGCACATTCAATGTGAACTGTTTTACTGTTTTTCAGTGGATTCATGGGGATATCAGTTTGCATTTCTAGATAATCTTAACAACTTTCCTGCATTTTCTTAACTGGTGCTATTTCTAAATTTGTATAGTCACGTTCACTATTCATCCTACCCTTCATGTGAAGTTAATTTTTTAATAAATTTAAACAGAAAAAAATTACTAAGACTCGAACTCATTGCTTTTTGGAGACTTTTCAATTTCATTCTCAATCCAGGGACTATCTTTAATGCAGAGCTCCTTGATCTGGTTACTACAGAAATAAAAATGGATTTTGTTCTGTTATTAGTACTTGCATATGATTTTTGTTTCTCACATTATCTCATGCCACAATTGCATTTTAGGAACTGAAGGATTAAAATATCATTTCTTATAGTTGCATTTCATTTAACAGTAATAGCTTGATAATTCTGACATAATTAGTTAGTTTTCTCTATGATAGATTATTGCCTGCTCATTTCAATAATATTTTCCTCAAGATGCTGATCGCTCCTGACATTGCAGATTGCTTTGCTCATCTAGGCCAAAATGCTTCAGCACAAGGTATATCACTATTGCATATTGCTTCTAATCAAAGCTGATTCTTTTCTCCTCATAACTGATTGATAAGGTTGTCTAACAATATGTTTTCATGAAAATATTTTTTTTTTAGAATATTATTGTTGACCTTTTTGCTTCACCTCCCTCACTCCCCAGCTATTAATTTTTTCTAAGCATACGTGTGCTAATAGAATTTGGTTGAATGGTAATTGTATTGGTCAAATTTGGTCTAGGGCGATCTGGTGTGCAAAACCATCTTCAGCTCTTTGCACAGGACATTACAAAGGTCAAGGAATTCTTGAAGCAGAAAGGAGGTGACATTGGCTGTTAAGACTTATTCTATGATGTTTTTAAAGAGCCAGAGTATTCTTAAGACAAGTTCAATATATATCACAACTTGAGGTACAAATTGTGGATTTGAGGAGATAAGATTTGCTTGCTATCTAAAATTTTGATTGTTGTTTGAAACTAAGGATGAAAGATTTATTTGATGAGCATATGTAGAAAGGAACATAACCTGGGTATGCAGTTCTTAATTAAAGATAACCTTATGAGTTATAACTGATTTAATTGACTTGACTTATTTGGTAGATTAAAATGATGAACATATGTAATTGGTATTAGTTGCCTCTGTTCACTAGCAGTCAACAGTTAAAGAAATTGACAGAATTAAATCAGGTGACATCAATGGTTTCATCTTATGTGTCATATTCAATTACCTGAGGTTGTTGTGTTGCTTCTACAGGATACTAACTAAAAATCTTGAGCTTGGAAATTGTTTTTGCTTTGGGTTCAAGAATAGGGTACATCTTATCCTGATGCCTTGCTATCAAAACCTGAAAAACCACAAGCTATCCATAAAAACCAACACAAAGTAAGTTGTAAAAGAAAATAATGATAAAAGTGACTCCTTGTCAAGGAGAACCTAATAATTATTTTATGCTTATTTTTTTTCCAATTAGATGGGACTTGCTTATTTCATCTTTTCCAATTCCTATAATCATGCTAGCATAGAGTTTTTACATACCAACACTGAAGCAAGTCTCTATAATTCATCTTTCTTTCGAAAGTATGGTAAAGTTTCACCGTCACAAAAGTTCATGAATTTGGACACTTATACAATTTGTTTTATTTTTAGTCAAAGTTTGCCAACAAAAGAAGAAGATCAGTGAAAAGCAAGTTACTAATATATATGGGCAAATTACAACTTATTTATCTTTGGTTTGGCCGAAACTTAAGTTATCTACTTGTAGTTTGAAATTTGACATTTTACCCACCTGAGGTTAGCTCGGTTAGACTTTTGTAATTCACTTCTATTAAAAACAGAACTAAATATGTAATTATGCCCCTCTTTAATGTCTCTCTCCTCCAAAAATACAAAAAACATAAAAATACAAGATATAAAAGAATCAAGTGGAACACTTGTATCATAGGATTTTAAATCACAAGCAACTTAAATTTTGGTCAAACCTCAAGTGGGTAAAGTGTCAAATTTTAAATTACAGGTAAACAATTTAGATTTTAGATAAACCATAGGTGAGTAAGTTGTAATTTACCCAATATATATTGGCATGGATCTTAGGATGAACAAATATAGTAACAAAAAGCTGGGGAATGTCCCAAGATACACCCGCTTGTTAAATTTTTGACTTGTCAACATAAATTTAAAAAGCTAGTTGTGTATAAAGATTTGGAGTCTAAATTTTTTTATAATAATGATCAACTCATTGTCATATTTTGATCACGGCCTCTCTTTTCAAATTTTCATTGATCTCAACCACAAAGGCACAAACTCATGCTCACCTTTGTGCCCATTCATGTGTCAAGACAGTTGCAGAGTTAATTACCAATCTGTTGTAGCCCTTCGCTTTGAATCAGTTATCAATATGTTGTGATGTTTAATTGAGCAATAACAATAGTTGTTAATGTATTTCCACACAACTTAGTTGTTAATAAGAGGAAGAAGTTTAATTGAGCAGTAACAATAGTTGTTAATGTATTTCCACACAACTTGAAGGCTGTTACGTTGAACCTTGTTAATTCTTGTTTCTACCCTTTATTTTTCTCTCCTTTCCATCACTCTTAAGTCTTAATCTTCCAAAAGATGTAGCCACCAAGCGCTTTCCACTATGGACGTAGGCCGTTACGTTGAACCTTGTTAATTCTTGTTTCTACCCTTTATTTTTCTCTCCTTTCCATCACTCTTAAGTCTTAATCTTCCAACAACAATTCTAACAAGTATCATGTGCATTGTCTATATTCATCTTTATCACTATTGTAGCTGCCTTTTTTTAATGTAGTGAATTTGAAATTGCATTTGGAGGCCTGTTGAATGCTACTTTTGGGAATGCAACAGAACTTATTATATCAATCTATAATAAGTTGTTCAGCTGAAAAGCGGACTGATACATGTTGTTCAACTGTCATTATTGAGCTCAATTCTGTCAAACTCGTTGCTCAGATGTGCATTCTTTTGTGGTGGCCTTTTTTGTCTAAAGGAGCAGAAATTTAAAAAGGTGTGTGTGTGTGTGTGTGTGTGTGTGTGTGTGTGTGTGTGTGTGCACATGTATATTCTAATTTGTCCTGTATCTTTCGTGCTAAAGCTGGTAGAAGTGGTATGCAGGAAACTGATGTAAACTGGATTGCTGTAGATGGCAGTTATGGGCCTACTTTTTCCAGCTGTTCTTCATTATACACACTCTGAGGTTAATTTTGGGGAGTCAGAGTTGGCTCTTTCAAGATTTTACAATTGCATCATGGTTGTTACATATGCTGCTTTCCTCTTTTTCCAGCTAAAGTCTCATAAGGATCCCTATGATCCTCTTAATGAGGTTGGTTATGAATTTTTTCATAGCCCCCCTCCCCCAACCCAAAAAAAAATGAGAGTTTAGAATATTTCAATTTGTAAACATTTTAGTACCATGTGTTCTTTATTGTATTCTTTTAAATTTCATTCTTATACATGGATTTCTCTACAGTTTATTTGCAATATGATAGCTACCGAAGTACTTATTAAAAAAAAAAATGATGGCTAGCAAGTTTGAATTATTAGTTTTATGATGAAAAACATTAATGGTTCAGACTTTTTGACAGCTTTCTTGATGTTGTTGATATTTTGGGTTCCTCTGCTTAATCTAATAGACTATGAAACTTGATAACTCTTTTTATATCTTAGTACACCTTTAAATGCTACATATGGAGAATTCTTTTAGCTTGGAATTTTCAATTAATTAATTTATAGTGTGATATATGGTATGAACATAGGAATGGAGTCAGACTGAAGAGAGCTCAGATGGTAATGAAGGTCCTGAGATCTTGAAATGGGAATCAATAATTTGGCATTTGATTATGACAACTTGGATCTCAATCCTATCTGAATATTTAGTTCATGCAATAGAGGTAATATTTTCTTGTTAGTGTTTCTTTCTCCCAGAAAATTTATGATTATACACTTTTGAAGGATAAATCAATTCTTAAAGGATATATATAATTTCTGTTTTCCCTCTTTACATGTAGGAGCCATTGCAATTGGAAACTCTAGTGACATAATACTTTGTTTGGCCATATTTTGATGTTTGTATCAAATGCTGGTTTGGTATATGGTTACTTTTCTATCATGTTTTGGGGCATTGACTAATATAAGTGACATAGGGCTTATATTCCAAATCTCTCTGTTTGTGCTTATGATGAGCTAAAGGGTTTGGAAGTTGGGGTTTTAGAGCTATGGATTGTTGCTAAGGCTTGTAATTTGTTTCTGTCCTGAATAGATAGGATTGAATGGCAAAAGTGGGCTGAAATAAAGAACAAGCAGGTTGCAAGATTTCTTGGGCAACAGAAAATATATAATTTAAGAGGCTTGTTTTGATTGATTGTATGGTGGTTATTTGGTAGAGCAAAAATTGGCAAGGAACATTTTCCCCCCAAAAAAGGGCAGCTGCTGTCGAACCTAGGAAGCATAGGCATAGGTACAGGTACTAGTACAACACAAGCAATTTCTGAAAATTTATAAAATAACATGGTGAGTGCAAAACTGGTATGACAAAGTTATGGCACCATAAATGAAGTGTCAGTGCTTCCTAGGATCAAACTCTAATTTTGGAAATCAGTCGGTGCCTTTTTACCTACTAGATAGAAGATGATTAAGGGCCAATAACTGTTGCGTTGTGAAAGTATGTGGGGTTTTAGGATTTTGATGTATAAGTAGAATGGATTCATTTGGGGTTGTAAAGAAGGAAAAGTGAGAAGTTTGTTGTTGTTTGGGTGCTGTGTGAAGAGTACTTGAACAGTAATGCAGGCCAAAGAAGAGAAGAGAGAGAAGAACATTCTAGGACAACATCTTCAATAATGCAAATCATCGATAATTTCATTGATTAAGTTTGAGTTTTGTAAATAAAATGAAGCATATATATATATATATTTGATAAGTAAATTGATTTTTTTTTTTTTTTATGTAGACTGATTGAATCTTATTTAACCTAGTTGGACCTGACTCCTAATATTATTTCTAAACTAAACCCTAAGAAATTCCACTAAAACAGTCTTAATACTATTACAAACTCTAGAATAATCTGGACCAAATATGATTAAGAAAATAACCCTAAAGTAAAATTATGTGCAGGAATCTTTGAAACATTACCAATAGTTTCTATTAGAAACGTTACCTTTTTACCATCACAATAGATGAAAGTTCCAATGGAAATCTTCTAGTAATTTTATATTTTTTCTCTACTGTTCTTTGACTCACGAAAATTTTGATTGGTTGATTGTTTTGCAAGGAGCATCTATTGCATGGAATGTGCCACTTGAATTTATTAGTGTTGTTTTGCTCCCAATTGTGGCGAATGCCATAGAGCATGCAAGTGCTATTGTGTTTTCCGTGAAAGACAAGCTTGTAAGCTTTCTAACATTCTCTTTTAACAATTTCTTTTTAGAATGAGTTTTAGGAATTGAGTTTCTTCACAGGACATTTCATTAGGAGTGGCAATAGGATCATCAACTCAAATATCTATTTTATGTTTTTACTTTTAAAAATAAGAGTTTGTTTGACCTTAGTTTAATTTCTTGTTTATACTGTTTAATCTTAGTTGCATTTGAACCTATATTTGAATCATAGAAATGGATAGAACCATTTCAATCTTAAAAATATCCTCTAACTTCTATGTTATTGACAAGTCATTAAGTGTTTTGTGCATCCTCATGTTAAATAAATGTATTCTTTTTTAGTAACTGAATAACTAAAAATTTTCGAGGAACAAAAAAGTGATATGTTTCTTCAGCTGCTTTGAAATTCTGTTAAAATATTAAATATCTCTTTCATCGTAAAACTATATTAGTAAATAGAGTTTGATCATCCCCTCCCCTGTCATGTTTCCTCCAAGACAAAGGCATATACAACAGAAGTCCCAATCTCAATCAAGGCCTATCATCTTCAAGATTACAGGAATAGTCCTTTTGTAGCTTTAGTTTTACACCCCATTGGCTATCTCAACATATGGAATTATGGATAAAATTCTTAGCTGGAAAAGAGAGCTGTTGAGGATCACACTTACTATCATGAGTAATTTCTTCTTTTGGAGCAGCTCCACCTTTTTATGGCAAGAATCTTGTACACTTTGAAATATATGCTTCTATTAAGACCTAATTACATGAATTTGTTTTGTGTGATATTTGTTACCTGTGATGTGATGTTTATTGCAGCTTGAACAAGAAACCCTTGGAATAAATCCACACTGTTTCAAAACAAAACAAAAAAAATGAGAGACATTATTATTCTTTGTTTGTTTAGCTTCAGAAAAGTCCGTCACTTTATATTTTATCATGCCGGGAGCAGGATTAGGTTCTCATCTGCATTGTTTTTCATGTTTGGATATTATCATTAAAATGGCATCCCTGTTTAGTATCACTGTATTGATGATTTTCATTTTGGCATCAATATCCGCTAAAATCATCTTTATATTGCTGCAGCTTCCCATTTCTGTACTTGTTGGTTGGATTCTGGGGCAACCTATGGACTTAAAACTTTTAGCTTTTCGAGGCAGCAATGCTTTTTATGACTGTATTAGTAGTAACCTTCGTGCTGTAGGTATGTATTTTAGTGACAAAGAATTAAAAATCTCTATAGTTTGGTTAGATGCTTATAAGAGAAGGAAGCATTTTAAATAATATTTGTAAGCTGGATGGTTATATATGCATTTTTAAAATAAGTCGAACTGCATTCTGAGCTCTCTTGTTTGCTCAATTCTGTTTTGAAATAAGTTTGTGATAATAATTACTCTCTTAATTGTTGTGGATTCCATTTTTGCGATATTTTTATCTTTTGGTAATTTTATGTACATAATTACATATTCTTATGTGTCGCAAATTTTTTGTTTGCAGGAATGAACTTCTAATTATTTTAAAGGTCTTATGCTTATTCTTTGCTATCTGATAGTCGCTGCAAGTTTTTTTGTACAAGTAGATCATTCTCAAGCAGGTCAGTTTAAAGTTTCTGCTTTTCATGCTTCAATTTCTTCATTGTATGAATACCTATATTAAAACATTCCTGATTTTATATTTCTGCAGGTGATATGTAATCAAAAACATAATCAATGAAGCTATTGATTCATAAGGTAGATCACCAAAAGCTTTGGTTCATTCAAATAATATATCCCAATTTTCAACTGTTACATTGTTCCAACCTCCCCTGCTTGTGCTTGTCAGTGAATTGACTTGACCGGTATCTTGCATATTGCATTCTCTTTTCTTCAGCTACTGTTTGTTTCAAAAGTTCACTTGGATCTGCAAGAGAGGTGTAATTTTTTTTTCCTTACTTTTTAAATAACATGTATTGTTCCATTTTTGTTATTAAGGGGCATGCATCCAATAAAATTGATTGATTATGTTGTACACCTATTTTGAAGGTATAATTCATCATAATGAATGGGATTTTTAGAACATAAGAAAACCAGCAGGACTGGTGGTAGATTATTGGTTTTGGGATATTATAACTTTTATAAAAAAAAAAAAAAAATTATTGTAAAGTTAATTTTTATAATCTTATCCAATCATGTTGACCATATCTTGTAATGGCACCAATTAAGATGCTTGTTATGTGTAGAAAGTTTTACTTGAAATACATTGGCAGCTTAGTAGCTGTTTGTTGCGAGGTGGATTAGTATGCAACTTGAGTTCCTGTTTCTTTATATTTCAGATGCTTAATGACATTGTTGATATGATGTCCTCTTTCTTTAAGATGTTAGCCTTTATTGAAGTCAAAATTGTATTACATCTAGCTTAATAGTCTGTTATGGAGAAGTTGTATTATCCTTCCAGATTTTAATAACACCTCTCCCTTTTCAATAAGTAACAAGTAAAAAAAGCTAGTTGTAAACTCGGTAAAATTTTTAGTTTAAATAGTGCAGGTATTATTTAAAAGTATTTTCTAGTTTTATAAGTTTTATGTGATATGGAATATTAAAATTATATAATTATAATATTGGTTTATATAAATGGAAAAAAAAATGTTTTAAAGGACTTTTTTTATAAAAAAAATACCATAGGTTGACTAACTTGAAATCCAAGAAATATTAAAAAAAAAAATTGTTCTCCCCATTCTATGGACACATGTAACATGTTACACTAAGTTTAAATTATTACATATGTTTTAAATTGTAGCCCCCCCCCCAAACAATATATATAAGTTTAAATTATTATATATGTATCCCCCCCCCCCCCCAAAATAATATAACATGCCTATATTATTATTAAAACTTGAATATTAAGGTCATCTTTTGAATATTATCTTAACATCTTTTGAATATTATCTTCTTCTTCTTCTTCTTCTTCTTTTTTGCCTTTTTAGGGCTCATATTTCTTATTTCTAATTTCTAATACCTATTTTGTTTGTATTTTTAGCCCAAAATTAAAGATTATGGCTCAAATAGAATAAAATTTCATAAATTTTAACCCAAAAATTAAGGAAAAATAAAAATTTGAGGTAACTTACAAAAATAATCAATTTAAATGCATAATTAGTCCAAAAATAAACCGAAGTAGATTGATAGGACCAAAGTGGACCGAAGTGTACCAAATGGACAAAAGTGTACCAAATGGACGAAAGTGGACTGAAGAGACCAAGATTTACTAAATCGACCAAATTGGACCAAATGAGAGCGAAGTGGACCGAATTGGACGCAATTGGCCAAACATACCTGTTGGACCAAAGTGAACTAAAGTAGTCCGAATTGGATCATATGGATTGAAATAAACTAAATTAACCAAAGTAGACTAAATGGATGGAAGTGAATCGAAATGATATTGCTCAAAATGAGTGTAATAACGATAAATGCTATATTTCAGTTTTTAGATATTATATAGATTTGTAAGACTTATATGTAGTAAAATTTTGCACTAACTACAATATCACTAAAAAATAATTAAGAATTTATTTATTATGTTGTTGATGTGAAACTAATCAATCATGTCACTTTGTAAGTTGGTTAGTTAGTAAATGATATCGTTTAAAATTTTAATTTCTACTATTAAAAATTTAAATGAAAACATTTATAAGATCCATTGCTTAAAAGATTTTACTGTTTGTAAGTGGGCATGGATTTCATAATATATGGGCCACCTTGTGGTGGATTGGAGTGTCATTGCCTCACTGGCCACTCCTTTAGATTGTTCCTGTGGGGGTCTCTTTTTTGCTGTCTTTTATGTGATCGGCCATAATGGAATTCATGAATCACGGTGCAATTTGTGGCTATAAAGCCTTGACTTTGCTAGTTCACAATTTTAGTGCTACGTGGGATGCGGTCCTGAAGCCCTCAGGATAAAAATGTCATTAAGGCCATATTTATTGACTTGTCAAACATGTATTCATCCATTTGTGCACACCAGCCTGTTATTAATAAATCAAGACATAGGGTGTGTTTGATTGGAGGTAAAAAAATGGTGGATGAAATATTTTGGAAAAAAGTGGGAAGAAAATTTTTTTTAAGTGTGTTTAGTTAGGTGGGAAGAAAGGAAAATAAATGATGGGGTCTAGGTATTTTCTCTCCGGGTCTACCAAAAAATTCTTTCCAGAATAGAGAGAAAACTGAAAAGAGAAATTGTGCATCATTTTTAGACAAAAATGCCCATGTGCAATAAATTCATCCACATTACTTTTCTTCACACTTTTTTTTTTTTTTAACTGGTCGTCGCTGGCTTTTTTTTTCTTTTCTTTTCTTTTCTTTTTGGAAGTTGCCTGCCTCTTCTTATTCTTCTTCTTTTTTTTCTTTTTTTTTTTTTTTTTTTTTTTCTTTCTTTCTTTTGATTTACTAGCCAGCTTGTCCAGTTTTTTTTTTTTTTTTTTTTTTTGCTTTCTTTTGTGTTTTTTTTTTTTTTTTTAGATGTGATTTTTTTTATGGACACGAATTTTATTTTTTAATAAGTTTAGGTGATTGATTATTTTTGGTTGTTTATCACTTTTTTTTTTTTTTAATTGGACATCATTTTTTAATAAGGGTATAGGGGAGTATAAATAGAACAGGGGATACCACAAGGAAGGGGTCCGGATTTTAGGGCGAAAGAGGAAGAAGAAGGTTCTCTCTTTTTCTCTCTCTCTCCTTTGAAGAATAGAACGCCATTCAGCACAGGAGCTCCTCGGCCCACGTCCGAGAAGGGAATTGGGTCACTCCATCAGCCGGCTGTCTCACAGAAGTGGACTTGGACCTCACACCACATCCTTCCAAAGCACCAGGAGGTCTAGGCTTTAAGTCCATTCTCTACAAATTCTATTGTAAAGGCCACTTGGGCCGGTCCAGTCACCCATTTAGGCCCAAGGCCAATTTTGTGCCCTTACAATTGGCGCCGTCTGTGGGAAGCCTTGACCGGAGGGACTAGAAGTGCCATGGAAGGCTCAGGTTCACGTCATGCGGAGTCCAAGGGGTCCCAGCGCGAGGATCAATTTGCGCGGTTGGAGAGAGAGCGCGAAGCCAGTGTCCACACAGAATGTACTCGCGGGAGGAGCCATGCACGCGGTGGTAGTAGAGCCTCCCGCGAGAAAAGTGTTGAAACCCTACAAAGGGAGGTTGACCATCTAAGAAGGAAGCTGCGCCGGGAAAAATGAAGGCGCACGCCCTCCCCTTCAGACCGGTCTTCAGCGGATGTCAGTAGTGGCTCCGACAGTTCCAGGTCAAGGACTCCCCTTGGCGAGTCCTTTTCCCAGGAGGACGAGCACCGTCGCCAACCTAAGGACAAGAAGACGTCCTCCAGAGGCCTGGCCAAAAATGCACTGAGCAAGGCGCTCCACCAGATTTCCAAGTCGCCCTTCACCCGGAGGATTGAGAAGGGAAAGCTCCCAAGAAGGTTCACCCAGCCAACCTTCATGATTTACAACGGAAGGACGGACCCAGTGGAACATGTGAGCCACTTCAGCCAGAGGATGGCAGTGCACTCGAAGAATGAGACCCTGATGTGCAAGGTCTTCCCTTCCAGCTTGGGACCCGTCGCGATGAGGTGGTTCAACGGCCTGAAGGCGAGCTCTGTCGATTCCTTCACGGAGCTCACCAGGGCATTCGGCGCACGGTTCATCACATGCAGCAGGGTCCCTCGACCCCTAGATTCGCTGTTGTCAATGGCCATAAGAGAGGGAGAGACCCTCAAGGCATATACTGACAGGTATTGGGAGATGTACAATGAGATCGATGGCGACTTCGATGAAGTAGCCATAAGTACCTTCAAGGTCGGCCTGCCAAACGAACATGACCTGAGGAAGTCGCTAACCAGAAGGCCTGTCAAGAGTGTGCGTCATCTCGTGGACCACATTGATGAATACACGCGGGTGGAGGAGGATCAGCTGCAAGTGAATGCCAAAATGAAGGTTATCCCTCAAGAGAGGAGGGATTTCAGGTCGGACGGATACAGCAACGGTAGGCCGAGGAGAGAGTTCGTTGGGCAACCACGCCGGATACCAACGCAAGTACTCGGCATTGCATTTCGCGAACCCATACAACGGGTGTTTAAGAAAATCCACCACGAGCCCTATTTCCGGTGGCCCAACAAAATGATAGGCGATCCCACGAAGCGTAACCAGAACCTCCACTGCTAATACCATCAAGAGCACGGCCATACGACCGAGAACTGCAAGAGCCTACGGTTCTATCTAGAACAGCTGGCCAAGGAGGGAAAGTTGAGACAGTTCGTGCACCAACGAAAGGGGCAGGTAGAACAAACTGGGCCGGCGAACCAAGGCCATCACGCCCCTAGGCCCCCGCTGGGAACCATCAATACCATCTTGGCCGCTCCTGGAAGGACCGGTTCACGCCCTCCCAGGATAATGTCCGTAGCCCGGACCCCCGCTGAGGATTTTGCCTCCGAGCCGAAGAGGATTAAGGGCAATGGGCCGCCCACTATGGCCTTCTCGGACGCTGACAAGGAAGGGACCATCCAACCCCACGATGACGCATTAGTCATAACGCTGAGAATCGGAGGATATGACGTGAAGAGGGTGATGGTGGACCAAGGGAGTGGCGCGGACATCATGTACCCTGACCTGTTTAAAGGGCTGAACTTGAGGGAAGAGGACCTTTCGGCCTACGACTCGCCTCTGATAAGCTTCGAGGGGAGGACAGTGGTGCCGAAGGGGCAGATCAGACTGCCTGTACAATCGGGCCCGGCAGTGGTGGAGGTGGACTTCATCGTGGTGGACGCCTACTCTCCTTACATGGCGATTGTGGGGAGGCCTTGGCTGCACGCCCTAGGGGCTGTCTCCTCCACTTTCCATGTCAAGGTGAAGTTCCCTTTTTGCGGCCAAGTCGAGGAAATTCTGGGGAGTCAGTCTGCGGCGAGACAATGCTTGACAGCCGCGGTTCTGCGCAGACCGGAACTCGAGCCCTCGGCGCCCGCTGCTCCGGTTCCGTAGCAATTAGCCTCTTCTGCCACGACTAGAGGGGCAGTGGCAAAAGGGCCCGGATGCGAAGGGTTGGACAGAGTTCTTGTCGACGACGACCCAGAGAGGTTCTTCCAGATTGGTGCTCAGCTGCCGATTGAAGAAAGGGAAGAGTTAGTCGCGCTCTTGAGAAGAAACCTCGATATGTTTGCATGGGACGAGCATGAGATGCTTGGGATCGACCCAAACTTCATTTACCACCACCTGAACGTTAACCCAGCAGCAGTGCCAAAGAAGCAACCTCCTCGGCGCTCTTCCGCAGAACACTCTGAGGCCGTAAAGGAGGAGGTCATCAAACTCAAGAGGGCAGGAGTTATCAAGGAGGTGTTCAATCCTAAATGGTTGGCGCACACAGTCGTGGTGAAGAAGAAGAACGGGAAATGGAGAGTGTGTGTGGACTTCACAGACCTCAACAAGGCCTGTCCCAAGGACCCATTCCCGATGCCACGCATAGATCAACTTGTAGATGCGACGGTCGGCCACCCTCGCATGAGTTTCCTGGACGCCTTTCAGGGGTACCACCAGATACCTCTGGCCTTAAAAGACCAAGAGAAGACCACCTTCGTGACCCCCACCAGCAACTACCATTACAAAGTGATGCCCTTTGGTCTGAAAAACGCAGGGGCCACCTATCAGAGGATGATGACCCGGATGTTCGAGGCTCAGTTGGGGAAAACTGTCGAGGTATACGTGGACGACATGGTTGTGAAGAGCAGGGCCGTATCGGACCATGTGGCTGACCTCGATAGCATGTTCTGGACTCTGCGGGAACATAAGTTACAACTGAACGCCGCCAAATGTTCCTTCGGCGTGGGATCGAGTAAATTCCTGGGCTACATGCTTACTCACGGGGGTATCGAGGCCAACCCCGAACAAATCTCCGCGATCTGTAACCTGCAACCACCTCGGAACCCGAAGGAGGTTCAGAAGCTGGCCGGAATGACAGCTGCCCTTAGCAGGTTCATCTCTCGATTGGCGGACAGATGCCGGCCGTTCTTTCAGCTGCTGAACAAATGGAAGGAATTCGAATGGACCGAGGAGTGCTCCTTGGCATTCCAGCAGCTAAAGGAATACCTTTCTCGACCACCCATTATGTCTTGTCCCGATCCAGACGAGGTGCTGTTCGCGTACCTGGCCGTGGCTGCACACGCGGTTAGCCTGGTCCTAATACGGGACGACGACGGCATACAACGGCCGGTCTACTACATCAGCAAGTCTCTGCAGGAGGCCGAGATCCGGTACTTACCATTGGAAAAGGTGGTTCTGGCTATAGTGCACGCGACGCGCCGGCTCCCACATTACTTCCAATCTCATACGGTCGTCGTATTAACCCAACTCCTACTCCAATCCGTGCTGCGGAGTGCTGACTACTCTAGTAGAGTCGCCAAATGGGGAACCTTCTTAGGGGCATTCGACATCAAGTATTTACCTCGTACATCTGTAAAGGGGCAAGTCCTGGCCGACCTGGTGGCAGAGTTCACTGAGCCTTCCCCGGAAGAAAACTTGGGGGGATGGGGCGCCGGCGAAAAGCCTGTCGGTGCAATCTCAAGCAAAATGCCTCCGGTGTGGAAGCTCTACGTGGACGGAGCAGCGAACCAGAGGGGTTCAGGCACGGGGATAGTGTTGACGTCCCCTGAGGGGATCATTGTGGAAAAATCCTTGAGGCTAGCGTTCTCGACCACCAACAACGAAGCCGAGTACGAGGCTTTGTTGGCAGGAATGGACATGGCACAAAAAATGGGGGCAAAAGCGGTGCTAGTATTCTCGGACTCACAGCTGGTGGTTGGCCAGATGGAAGGGAAATTGGAGGCTAGGGAGCCAAGGATGCGGAACTATCTAGCCCACGCGAAGCACTTACAGGCCAAGTTCAAGTCCTTCGGGTTGTCGCATGTTTCCAGGAGCGGAAACATCCACGCTGACTCGCTCGCCACCCTCGCTACCACCTCGGCCTAGGGGCTCCTTCGGGTTATTCTCGTTGAAGACATGCTCAAGCCAACTGGACAGGAAAGTCACACCCCTCGGATCCAGCAAGTCAGAGTTGGGCGTAGTTGGATGGACCCCATTGCGTCCTTCCTTAAGCACGACATACTGCCGGAGGACAAGTCCGAAGCCAACAAGATCCGCCGGAAGGCTTCGCGATTTTGGTTGTCCGAGGACCAAAAGCTTTATAAACGCTCCTTCTCGGGGCCCTACCTGTTGTGTGTACATCCGGAAGAGACGGAACAGCTCTTGGAAGAACTACACGAGGGAATTTGCGGTAGCCACACGGGCGGAAGGTCGTTGGATCACAGGGCCCTCACGCAGGGTTACTGGTGGCCGAACATGCAAAGAGAGGTGCAAGAGTACGCGAGGAAGTGTGACCAATGTCAGAGGTACGCTCCCAACATCCACCAACCTGGTGGCGTTCTTAATCCATTGGTCAGCCCGTGGCCATTCGCACAGTGGGGCTTGGACATAGTGGGACCGTTTCTAAGAGCAGCAGGCAACAAGCGATAGCTGCTTGTCGGAACAGACTACTTCACTAAGTGGGTAGAAGTCGAACCCCTCCCGAACATCCGGGACGTGGATGCGAAGAGATTTGTTTGGAAGAACATCGTTACCAGGTTCGGGATCCCGCGCACTTTAATCTCGGACAATGGACTACAGTTCGATAGCAAGGCCTTTAGAAAGTACTGTGGGGACCTCGGCATCACGAACAGGTACTCCACTCCGGCCTACCCGCAGGGGAACGGCCAGGCTGAGGCAACCAACAAGTCGATAGTCAACGGACTCAAGAAAAGATTAGATGATGCGAAGGGCAGATGGGTGGATGAAGTACCCCATGTGCTGTGGACTTACCGAACCACGCCACGGAGGTCCACAGGAGAGACTCCCTTCGCGATGACGTACGGGGCCGAGGCCATAATACCCGTAAAGATGGGGTTCCCGACGATGAGGGCACAGTCATTTGCCCCAGACGCTAATGATAGCATGCTACTGAAGGAGCTGGACTTGGTGGAAGAAAGAAGAGAGAACGCCATGGTCCAATTAGCTTGCTATCAACAGAAGCTCAAACGAGGATATGACTCTCACGTACGGTCCAGACCTCTCGCTCCAGGAGACCTTGTCCTGAAAAAGGTCGTGGGGATAGCAAAGGACCCATCGTGGGGGAAGTTGGGGCCGAATTGGGAGGGACCCTACCGGATAACCTCAGTAGCCGGTGTGGGGGCATATTATCTAGCCGACCTGGATAACAAACTTGTAAAGCGACCTTTTAATGTAAATAACCTTCGAAGGTATTACTACTGATGAAAGGCGTGTCCGCCATGTTTTCAGATATCATTGTCTTGTGCCAATTGTCAAGTACTATCATCTCTATCGATACAATTTATCATGTTAATGTCAATCTTGGCTAAGCCAGGTCCTCGGACCTTCTGCCTCGAGAAAATTTAACATACAATTTATTCTTTTTTAAGTGTTAATGTCAACCTCGGTTAAGCCAGGTCCTCGGACCTTCTACCTTAGAAAAATTTAACACGGTTCAATTTTTACTAAGTGTTAATGTCAACCTCGGTTAAGCCAGGTCCTCAGACCTTCTGCCTTGGGAAAATTTAACATGCAATTTATTCCTTTTCAGTGTTAAATGTCAACTGGGGCTAAGCCAGGTCCTTAGACCTTCTGCCTTAGGAAAATTTTAACACACTTACAATTTATCATGTTAATGTCAATCTTGGCAAAGCCAGGTCCTCGGACCTTCTGCCTCGAGAAAATTTAACATACAATTTATTCTTTTTTTAAGTGTTATTGTCAACCTCGGTTAAGCCAGGTCCTCGAACCTTCTACCTTGGGAAAATTTAACACGGTTCAATTTTTACTAAGTGTTAATGTCAACCTCGGTTATGCCAGATCCTCGGACCTTCTGCCTTGGGAAAATTTAACATGCAATTTATTCCTTTTCAGTGTTAAATGTCAACTAGGGCTAAGCCAGGTCTATAGACCTTCTGCCTTAGGAAAATTTTAACACACTTTCAATTTATCATGTTAATGTCAATCTTGGCTAAGCCAGGTCCTCGGACCTTCTGCCTCGAGAAAATTTAACATACAATTTATTCTTTTTTAAGTGTTAATGTCAACCTCGGTTAAGCCAGGTCCTCGGACCTTCTACCTTGGGAAAATTTAACACGGTTCAATTTTTACTAAGTGTTAATGTCAACCTCGGTTAAGCCAGGTCCTCGAACCTTCTGCCTTGGGAAAATTTAACATACAATTTATTCCTTTTCAGTGTTAAATGTCAACTGGGGCTAAGCCAGGTCCTTAGACCTTCTGCCTTAGGAAAATTTTAACACACTTACAATTTATCATGTTAATGTCAATCTTGGCTAAGTCAAGTCCTCGGACCTTCTGCCTCGAGAAAATTTAACGTACAATTTATTCTTTTAAACGTTAAATGTCGACTGGGGCTAAGCCAGGTCCTCAGACCTTCTGCCTTAGGAAAATTTTAACGCAAACTCCACGTTTAATTTACATGTCAATATTAATCTTGGCTAAGTCAGGTCCTCGAACCTTCTGCCCCGAGAAAGTGTAGTGGACAACCTATTCTTTTTAAGTGGCAAGTCACATGTTAATGCCCACCTTGGTAGAGCAGGGATCTCGGACCTTCGGCCTTGGGGAACTTTGACACGGATCAATTCTCGTTGGTTGTTAATGTTAATTTTATGCGCTAAGTGCTGGTGCCAATTTTGTCCAGCTTTGGTCAAGCCACAACGAGGATCAATTCTTATTTAAGTGCTAGTATCATGTTTGTTCTCTTTGGGAGTGAATGCTTCCCTAGGCCGCGACAAAGTCTTAATCAATGTTACTTCTAACTAAGGCTTAGACGCTTGGGTTAAACCTTTCGTATGTTATGAAGCAGAAGAAAACGTAACACAATTCTCACATATGAAACAACTATTAACAAAGGAGCCGTAAGTGAAAGACAGTACACGTACATAGCACAATTATCACAAGTGAAATGCTAAAGTCTTTGCATTAAAGTTCTAAATAAGGAATGTACTACAAGGCTTGGCAAAAATGAACAAAAAAAAAGACGGAAACAAGAGCTCCTACTGAAAAACAAAAGGGGCCTAACTATCCAGTACAACTTGGCCCCCTGCCCCTTTGGCATCCGGTGGAGGGTTGCCCTGGCCGCCTTGGCTTTTGTCGGCTCTCTCTCCCTGAGGAACGGCCTGGACGGGGTCCGAATAGGCTGTGGGAAGAGCAGGGACCCTGGGAGAGGTGAGCGCGGCCGTGGCGGGAGGAGCATCGAATTCGCGGATATCCGGTGGATACCACACATTTTCGATCCTCCTCAGTTCGGAGGAAGAAGCGGCACCCGCCGCATCAAGGGCTTTGGACCAGACCTGACGGCAGTATTCCCTGCACAGGTCCGCCAGCTCCTCGATGAGGCGGGTCTCCGTCTCTACGACCCCCTTTTGGAAGGAGGCCGCCACGGCTGCGTCCGCCGCATCTTTGGCAGTCCGGGCCTCATCCTTAGCCTTAGTCAGCTCCTCTTTCAGAGCTGCGTTCTCCTCATTCACCTTAGTGAGACTCTCCTTGCAGCTCCGCAGCTCTGTCCGCTGAGCCTCGGCTTGAGCAGTGGCGTTCTTCAAGCCAGCC
Source organism: Castanopsis chinensis (assembly GCA_032878915.1). NCBI lineage: Eukaryota > Viridiplantae > Streptophyta > Magnoliopsida > Fagales > Fagaceae > Castanopsis > Castanopsis chinensis. The sequence continues at coordinate 1,843,354 of JAVQMG010000026.1, read as the reverse complement.
TCGGCACTCCTCTTCGCCTGCTCTTCGGCTGTCAGCCTCTGGCCCAACTTGACGTTCTCGACCTCGGCCTGGCAGAGGGCCTTCTCGGTCTCGACTCGGACAGCGAGTTCAGCAGAGGCCTTTTTCCTGGCGTCCTTGACCCATCTCTCGGCTACGGCGACCTCCTGGATAGCCTGCATGCACACAAACAGCGTAAGTGGGGCAAAACCCGCGCTCGAGACTAGTGCAAGTAAGTTAGAGCTGATCGGAGCTTACCAAGCCCAAGTCCCTCTTCAGAGAGAGGAACAGCTGTGGCTCCGGTAGCTGCAGCTGCTCAAGGGCCTCCATGTCCTTAGGAAGCAGCAGGGGTCTTTCCAGGGCCTCGGTAATGTGCATGGAGTGCCCCTTCTGATACTCCCTTATGCTGGCCCTTTTTGGGACGAGGGCCCCATCCACCTCTAATGGTGGGGAACAAAGGGCCTGGCCTCGGTGCACCTCGGCCAGCGGTTGGCTCTCCCCACTCTCCACTGAGTGGGCCCGCGACCTACCCTTGGAGGCCCTTTGGTGCTGTTGTTGCTGTTGTTGTTGTTGGTGCTGGTGATGTTGCTGCTGCTTGAGTTTCTTTTGACGAGCCTCTTCGGCCTCGTCGTCTTCCTTCTTCCTCTTCTTCTTGAGGTCGGTGGCGTGAACCTTGGGGTCGGCTGGAGGAGGAGGAGGGGGAAGTTTGGGGGGAATGTCAGACCCGGTGGCGCCCTTCTTGGCCACCTGCGCTCCTCGCGCGCCCATGAATGACCGCAGGCTATTCATATCTTCCTCCTCGGTGCTGCTGTCGACTTTGGAGACTATCAAGCCTTTGATGCCCGAGCACTGGGTGGCCTCATCATCCGAGACCTCAACGACGCCGCCTTCCTCCTTGGCAGAAACTTTTGGCAGTCGAACTAAGACCGGAACCGCGCGCACGGGCGGAACGTACAAAATCACTGCGGGGTCGCCCGGGATGTCGCATGGGGCGAGAAAACCGGGCTTTGTGACGTCTATTCGTCTCCGCCTCTTATCGTAGGCAAGGATTGAGTCCTCAACCTCCCCGAAGGCGGTGGACAGCGGCTCGTACCCCAAGATCAAATGGGCGGCCCTCACTTGTAGGTCCTCATGCACAAACACCTTGGACCTCAGCACCCTATTTAGGTCTCGGACGTTGATGTCGGCGAGGCTAGGGGAAACGTGCTGCTTATCTGTGAAAAAGACATCCAAAAGAAGAGTTACAATTAAGTTCGGCAACAAAAATAGGCAGTAAGGACAACGGACGACAAATTCCCAAAGGTGAAGGTAAAAGAACTAAAGCGTAAACGAAAGCCCGAAACCTAAGGCAGCCACACCTGGTTTTCCCTCTTGAACGGGGCAATGGATCCCGTCGTGCCATCTCCCAGATGCGACGACGTAGTCGTCCTTCATCCCTTTGTTGGACTTAGGAAGACACGATATGAGCCTAACGACACTCAACCGGGACTTGAGGTAGTACCCTTTGGACGTGAGTGGGTGGCACTCGTACATATAGACCACGTCTTGCCACGTGAGGTTCAGACCCATCTGCTCATTTAGAGCATCCACACTCCCTAGGACCCTAAACATGTTGGGCGTGCATTGATCGGGGCACAGCCGGTGGTTGCGCAGGTACTCGCTGGTGACACGACCTATAGGAAGGGTCATGCTACCCTCTAGGAAGGCGATGATGGGAATGACCACCTGCCCAAACCCCCTGGAGTCAGCCACCGCCTCAGGCGGGCAATATTTAAGTTCCACCTCTGGGGGGATGTGGAACTTGGCTCGAAATCCCTCCATACCGGATTCGGAGTCTACCAGACACTTAAACCTACCCATAATGGCCCAGACTAAAGAGCAAACCTAGAAGGGGAAAGGGAAATTCGACAGCCGAGGAGAAGAAGGCTAAGGAAATAAGAACTTACGAAGAGAGAAGGACGCGACTTTGAGAATGCTTCAGAAGATGAAATGAAAATGTGCATTTCCAAAAGCACAATTGCTTTTTGGGAGGTAAAAGTTGGGTGCGCGACTTCCCAGACGCTTAGGGATCCTTGAGAAGCAAACATTTGCGAGGCCTGCCTCACGCGAACTTTCAGAAAGGACCAGGGCCGCACGATCCGCATCTCACCGTCCAACGTGGGCGACAGGGAGTTACTCAGCGCATTAATTGCTGGCACTGTGCGTTACGAGGTGTCGCAAGCCATCTGAGAAGGCGCGGGAAAAAGCTCTGCACGCGTCGCATTTAAAGGGTTACGTGAGAGGAACGCTCATGAGTCAAAAACCCTTTTCCCCTCTCGAATCGAGGTCAAAAGAATTTTTGAGGGGCTAATGTGGGGGCAGAAAGGTCAAAACGCCAACATTAGGCCTTGGGCCTGGTCCGAGGACACGGGCCCGCCCGAGATGTCACGATTAGTCCTGGGTCCACTAAAGCGTAAGGGCCCAGAGGCCCGCCAGATAGGTCATGGTTCGTATGGGAGAGTCCGAGGAGAACACGACCTCGGACAACGGAAGCAAGGGCGAAGGGACGAGACTCAGTGCCAACGGGGGAGCTTCCGGAGCCCAATAAATCGTCCGGGGCCTCAATGGGACGCCGAGGAGGGGGACAAGCGGGATGTGCCCTGCACAAGGTTACTGCCTCCGCATTAAAGGCTTCCACCTACCCTCCTGGCCGCATTAATGAGGAGATGACTTCTGAAGGGACGGCGGTCAGCTTTATAGTCTTGGGAAGCGTTTTCAGGGACAAGACGGGTGGTAACCAGAGAAGGGGAGTATAAATAGAACAGGGGATACCACAAGGAAGGGGTCCGGATTTTAGGGCGAAAGAGGAAGAAGAAGGTTCTCTCTTTTTCTCTCTCTCTCTCCCTTGAAGAATAGAACGCCATTCAGCACAGGAGCTCCTCGGTCCACGTCCGAGAAGGTAATTGGGTCACTCCATCAGTCGGCCGTCTCACAGAAGTGGACTTGGACCTCACACCACATCCTTCCAAAGCACCAGGAGGTCTAGGCTTTAAGCCCATTCTGTACAAATTCTATTGTAAAGGCCACTTGGGCCGGTCCAGTCACCCATTTGGGCCCAAGGCCAATTTTGTGCCTTTACTAGCGAGCTTGTCTAGTTTTTTTTTTTTTTTTTGCTTTCTTTTGTGTTTTTTTTTTTTATTTGTTTAGATGTGATTTTTTTTATGGACACGAATTTTATTTTTTAATAAGTTTAGGTGATTGATTATTTTTGGTTGTTTATCACCTTTTTTTTTTTTTTAATTAGACATCATTTTTTAATAAGGGTATACGTGTAAATTTATACAAACTCACTTTTTTCATCCCTCCATTTTTTCAATCCCAACCAAACAAAAAAGTAAGGAAATTAAAATTTTTTCTATCATCTCGCTTTTTCATTCTCTCACTATTTTCTATCTTTTCACTTTTCTACCACTCCAACCAAACAAACCCTTAGTCACGATTTTGATGCTATAAGTTACGTTATTTTTTTTTTTTTTAAAGAGAGCTTCAAAGTTTCAAATCTTTATCATTAGATCAAGACACCAATTAAATTTTGGTATAGATGGGAATTAAACCTCAGATCTCTTTTTCAATTATAAAAAATTTTACCAGTTAAGTTAATTAAAACCCACAAATAAAACTATTTGCAGGAATCTAGTGAAATTTCAGATATTTTTATGTGCAAAAAATTGGTTTTAATTTGTAAACTAATGAATATATTCATTTCAAAGAAAGCAACTTGACTCTTTTCCAATGACTTGCAATAAGCCTGGCAAAGGAGCAGGTGTGCATTAGGTTGAAAGCTAATGTTAAACCTTGGTGAAATGGGCAAAACCCTCACAAGTGTTTCACCAATCCAAGTATAGCATGCAGGTGCTATAATGTTTGCCATGAGAGACAAGCTTGTAAGCTTTCTGACATTCATTTCTAACATTTTTATTTTTTTTAATTTTTTAGAATTTATTTAATAATCGAGTTTCTTCACAGGACATTGCATTAGGAGTGGCAATAGGATCATCAACACAGATATCTATGTTTGGGGTAAGCATTAACCAGATCGGTTCTTTCAGAAGCTATTTCATATTTGTACTTCCAAAATATAAGAGTTTGTTGACTTGAGTGATATTTCATATTTTTACTTTTGAATCTAAATTGCTTTTAAACCAATGTTTTAAGCACTGAAATAGAAATTGTTTCGTTCTTCAATATATCCTCTAACCTTTACGTTCTTCACGAGTCACTAGATGTATTCCTTTTTAGGGATTGAGTAACTGACAAGTTCATAGGAACAAGAAAATGATAATTCTTGTTCTTCAGTTGCTTTGAAGTTCTGCTAAAATATCTCTTTCATCGCTAAAAGTATATTAGTAAATGCTGCATGATCTTCCCCTCCCTGGTCCTCTTTCCTCCAAGACAAAAGTGAATATAACAGACGTCTCAATCTCTATCAAAACCAGCCATCTTCTAGAATTTGGGAATTTAGGCTTATTCAGCATTTAGTTTTTCACCTCATTGGCTGTCCCAGCTAATGGATAAACTATTTAATTGGAAAAGAGAGCTGGTGATTATTATAATTACTATCATGAGTAATTTCTTCTATCTGAGCAGCTTTTGTTGCCAACTTTATTGGCTTGAAACTTGTACACTTTTGACGATATGCTCCTATTCAGGCCTATTTACATGAATTTGATTTGTGTGATCTTTGTTGCCTGTGATGTGGTGTTTATTGTGGCTCAAACAAGAAAGCCTTTAGACAAATTTAAACAATGTCCAAAAAACAAAGAAAAATAAAAGAGAGATTAATTTAGAGAAAATAAGGAAAAGAACATCTTGTATGATTAATTTTGTCTTTGAAGTGTCGTTCATACAAGGTTATTCTTTTTGTACTGATGATTATTCTGTTTAGTATAAATTTATTGAAGGTTTTCTTTTTTGGTGTCAATATCTGCTAAAATCATTTTTCTATTGCTGTAGATTCCTTTTTCTGTAGTTGTTGGTTGGATGATGGGGCAACGTATGGACTTAGACTTTCAGCTTTTTGAGACAGCAACGCTTTTCATAACTGTCTTAGTCGTAGCCTTCATGCTGCAGGTTTGTAATTCGGTGACTAAGAAAAAAAAAAACCTATAGTTTGGTCAAATGATTTTAAGGGAAGGAAGCATTTTAAATAATGTTTGCCATGGTATGCTCTTGTATAAGCTGAATATCTCTATAATTAAATAGAATATGACTCTTTGGTGTCCAATTTTTAAATGGTCTAAAATACCCTCGCATTAATCACTCACTGTAAATTAAAAATACTTTGAATAATAGGGTCAATTAAGGAAAATAATATATGTCAAACACCTAATTTTTTAGGCCACATTTAAAATTTAGAACACAATACAAACTAAATTATAACTAGAAGAAGTAGTAACCATAGTAACTTCCCACACTCTCCACTTTTTGCACTAACTACTATTTTTAACTATCTTCGCTTTTTAGGTAAAAAATAAATGCATGTGCTTATGAGCTATAACTACTTATGCTTTTCTGTTGAAAAAAAAAAAAAAAAAAAAACATTTGAACACAGGCATGGCTCCTGTGAAGAGGCTAGTAAGCATTTCAAATAAGTTCCAAATACTTTTGGAGTTTTCTTGTTTGCTCAATTTTTTTTTTAAATAAGTTTTGTGCTAATAATTTGTCTCTTAATTATTGTGGATTCCATTTTCATGATTGTTATTAATCTTTTTGTAATTTAGTACACAAATTCTTATGTGTTCCAAATGTTTTGTTTGAAGGAAGGAACTTCTAATTATTTTAAAGGTCCTATGCTTATTCTTTGCTATTTGATAGTCACTGCCAAGTTTTTTTGTACATGAAGATCCTTCTCTAGGAGGTCAGTTCTACATTAAAGCTTTAAGCTTTTCATGCTTAATTTTCATCATTTTATGAATGCCTATATTAGAAACTATAACTGATGTATATGTTTCTGCAGATGACAACCAACCAAAAACATAGTCGAATTGAAGGAGCTATAGATTCAAGAGATCGATCACCAAAAGCTTTGGTTCATTCTAATCTATATATTTCAAATTTTCAACCGTTACATTTTTCCAACCTCCTGCTTGTGCTTGTCAGTGAATGACTTGACCGGTACCTTGATGTGCTCTCTTCCTCAGCTACTTCTTAGATGTCAAATGTTCATTTGGATTTGCAAGAGAGAAGTGTATTATAGAGAATTGAGATATTTTTTTTTTCTTTTAAAATAACTTGTACCTTTCCATTTTGATATTAAGGGGCATGCATCCAACAAAATTGATTGGTTATGTTGTACACCTCATTTGAAGGTATAAAGTCATCATCATATGGATTTTCGGAACATAAGGAAACCATCAGGACTGGTGCTAGATTTTTCGTTTTGGGTTATTATAAAATATTACCTTTAAAAAAATCATTGTAATGTTAGGGTTTTATTTATTTATTTATTTTAATGAATCTTATCCAATCATGTCTGCCATATGTTGTAATAGCCCCACTTAAGATGCTTATGTGTAGTAAGTTTTTACATGAATTACATTAGCAGCATGGTAGCTGTTTGTAGCTAGGTGGATTAGTATGTGAATTGGATTCCTCTTGTATCTTTATTTTTGAGATGCTTGATGACAAAGAAGAAGAAGATATGTTGTACCTTTTTGTTTGATAAAAATATTCGGTTTTATTGAATTCAAAGTTGTATTACATCTAGCATAGTCTGTTATCATATTTGGGGAGGAGATTAATGCTTACTCTCCACGGGAAGCTCTTAAACTTCAGGCAGTATTTAGAAAGTACCCAGTACGAATCAATAAGAGATACGAATTCATCATTCCAAGCAAATAATCTTATGGATAATGGTTCATTGTTGCTTCAATAGATGTATCTTATTTCCATAGATACCTCATAAAGGCATTTCAACAAACAACTAATTGCATTTCAATTAGAACCACTTCAAAGACAGGTAGACAAACCAATAGAATTAAATGAAATACAGAAAAACCCACGGATAAGTCACAAAAATACAAAACCCACAAACAAACCCCACACAATTCCATTGAAATTTTGTTCATGCAAAATTCAGCCACACCCAACAAAAAGGGAAAACACACCGACACATCAGAAGACTCCAAAAATTTAAATACAACTCATAAGAGATTGACATCGGCATCTCTCCCTCATAGTGGCAATATCAGCTTTGTGGTTGATTTTCTCTCGCAGTCATGAAAATCACTAGCAAGGGTTTGTCTAAATGAAGGAAGAAAAGAGTGGTTGTTGGTGGGTTTGTCTGAATAAAGGCTGTTCCATATAGTGTGTATTAGATGTTTCGCATAAATTTGGGCAGTTGGTGGTAGATGTAAAACTTAAGAGCTTGGGGACGAAGTTGGGGCATTGATGAGGAAGAAGTTGGGCATTGATGAGGAAGAAGAATGGAGAGCTTGCAAGATACAGCTGAAGAGAACAGCAGATATTCAAAAAATGATCGTTGCTAAATGCACCATTTTTGTCAAAAATAAGCTGCGTTTTTTCTTTCAGCTATAGGCCCCATGAACAGTGAAAAGGGACCCACAAAAATAATCAAAACGCTGAAACGCAGCAAACTTTTAGCATGCCAAACGCAGGCTTAGGTGGAATATTTATCCCCCATATGAATCTCCAAGGTCTTCTCTACATCATTTCAGAGCTTACCCCCAGTTGTGATCAGCCTGCTTTCTGTGACTCAGATGATGAGCACTCTTCACTGAATAGTCTCCATTCCTTGTTGCCTTCCATATGGACTTGTCTTGGGTTGGAAATGAAGTGAGTGGGATGCATAAAAAAACATTTAACTCAAACACCCCAACAGTTGATCTCAAGACCCTTTGTTTCATCACTTTGAAAATTTTCTTTTGCTAGTGCCTCAGACATTGAAGTAATGAATTCATGCAAATACTTTTTTTGGGCTAATGTCGGTTAAATTTTCCTTAGCTAATGCCTCAGAAATTAAGTTGTGAATTGATCACAATGTTTGGATTTTGGTTATTAAAGTTGGGAACTATTTGCAAAATAATGGAAATAGCAATTAATTTGAGAGAAATTCCCTTGAAAAAATCTTTTAAATATGTGAAAAATTTGTCATGAGAAAGAATTACAAATGTGAAACCAAAGAAAAGATTGTGTAATGTGTGTAAGAGCATAAAGACTATAGTTTTATTAAATAAACTCAATTTGCTTATCCCTTTTGGGCCAATAGCAATTCTTGTTAAGAAACAGACTGGTCACCATGTGAGTTAGCTCTCCATTGCTTTGTTAAGTCTGCCTTAATACTGTTTATTCTGTTAATCTCTTTGTTTCAGCTGTATATATAAAGTTGGTGTAATTCTTTGCTAATTAATCAAGTTCATTTTACCAAAACTCAATCTTTGATAGTATTCTTAACATGAAATCACTCTGACTAACACAAAAATACACTCACAATCTAAATTGCAATACCAAATTACCAACACAAAAACAACCAATTCTACACCATTCTCACTGTTGGACATTCACCAATCACCATGTAGGTTGACCCGACCCTATTAGGAAACCCAGTCCTTTAAGACTGAGTCCAAGCCCACGCAATTAAAAATCCATCCAGCCCATCAGCTTTACTTAAAATACCCATTCACGCCAAGCCCGATCAGTTTCTTAAAATAACTAAAACTCAATCCCAGCCCAAAAACAAATAAGCTTCAGCCCAGCTTAATTTCAAACCCTTCCTAAACTCAAATCCAGAGTGCACTCTCAGCCAAAGCCCATTTTTAAGCCCACTCACACAAATCCAAGCCTAGATATAAACCCACATTCATATAGAAAGGCCTAGACACAAAAATTCAGCGAGCCCAAAAATTAAAGTCCACTAGCCAACACTCATTCAATTGCAAATTGACCTCAAACTTTCAAAAAATTCCAATTTATCTACAAACCTTCCCAAAATTACAACTTAACCCCAAACCTTTCTAAAATTATATTTTCCAACCCTTAAACCTTCAAAATTGCTCAAAAGCCTCGAAGATCATGAAAATCATCACTTGGATCTTAAATTTCATCAAAATAATTGGAGTATTTCCAAGATTAATAAAATTATCAAATGTCATTCCAGTTGTCCAAAATATAGACCATTGCTTTCCCTTTGTCTTCTTTTTGCATGAGAAATTGCCTTGGAAAACAAATTGCACAATTGAGCTATTTGAGCTAGGCTAAGGAGTGAGGTAACTTTTCTTTGCTCTGATTCACTTTGAATGGCTTCGTTCCATGGTGAAGAGAGAGGATTGTTTTTGTGTTCCAAGTCTGGCTACTTTGAGAGAGAGAGAGAGAGAGAGAGAGAGACACACACACACACACACACACAACAAATTAAAAAAAAAATAGCATGTTTGAGGTGAAAAATTATTAATACTAGTATTGAGTATTCAATTGTTACTTTTTTTTTAAAAAATAATCCATTAAAAGTGTTTTAAGTCTTCATAGTTTTGGAAAAGCTTCACACTGGATCAATTCCACAACTAAAAGAGTTGGTCCCTGGCATTAACGACATGATGAAAATTCTTTTGAACTGTAAAACATTATGGATTTATGAGTAGTGGTCCGTTGTCCATACTCTTTAGAGATAATCTATTTTGTTTATGAAGTTTGAATTTGTCTCTATGTTTAGTGATTACTCTTAGATAATAGTTTATCAAGAAGATATCATATCAATGACTCTTAATATACAGTTCATAACTTGTGATGTATTAATAATCTTAAACTGATTGTCACAAATTCATGTATAGATTAGATTCCTCTAGAAAATGAAGGATTTGACATTAAACAAATTATTTGAACTTATCTTTATTTTGTACTTCTAAAAATACTATTCTTTATCAATATGCATACTTTGATGGAGTAATGGGAAAAGCAATGGAGAAGGAGAGAAAATGAAGAACCTTTGTCAATACTTGGAAATTTTTACATAAAGTTGCATCACTTTGTTAGTATGCATGCACAAACAAACAAAACAATAAATAAAAGATAGGGCACTAATCCAATTGATTTAATTGGATCCCATCGTGGTCTCTTTTTAATGTTTGAATACTCTAATCATTATAAATTTTTAATTTGTAAATTGCAAAAAATGAGAAGTAGATTTGTTTTTAATGTTGTACTTTCTTTTTCATTTTTCTTATTTTGCTTTCATCGTGGTCTGAGTGAAAGGTACATATATGCCTCAAACTTTTTGACTAATTGATCAAGATAATGACTACCCAACAAACTCAAAGACTTTTGAAAATTTTCATTGAGAATCCTTCCCTTCAATGGTTTGTTTAGCAGATCAGATTCATGATTTGATTGCTTACCTCAATCCTAGCTTTTAGAGCATTCCCATCCCAGAAAAATAAAATAAAATAACATTTTTTTCATTAAAAAAATATTTTTCTATTTTATATAATCACTTTTACAACACTTCTTACATGGTATTCTTTATTTTGCAATACATCACATTAAAATAAATTTATTTTGGGGTTCATTTGGTTGGATGAGTAGAAAAGTAGGAAGGTAGAAAATAGAGAAATAATAGAAAAGTGGAGGAGTATGAAAGATTTTAATTTTTCCTCATGGTGTTTGGTTTAAAGTGGAAAAGTAAAATAGAAAATGTAGTTTTATATAAATTTACTTTAATGCCCCTACTAGATAAAAAAACAAATTAGAACAAAAAAAAAAGATAACAAAACATATGAAAAAAAACGGATGAACACACAAAAAAGAAAAACAATGGAATGAGAAATATAGAAAAAGACAAAAACCAAAGAAGGAAATTATAAAAAAAAAAAAAAAAAAAGAGTTGAGTAACAAAAAAAAAAAAAAAAAAAGGAAATAGAAAACCAAAGGGAAAAAAAAAAAAAAAGGGAAAAGAAGAAACCAAGCAAAACCCAGTTACGTTGCACATTGCAACAAAGGAGTGCTTTGGTCTAAATTTATTCTCTTCAGCTTTTTCTTTGGAGAAAATATTTTGGTGGGCCTAGCGAAAAATCACCCATGCTCCACAAATTTTTTTTTCCCCCTAAAATCACTCCAATCAAAACACTCCAAGAAATTATTTTTCCCCCATCTCTTTCATCCTCCCTAAAATCCCTTCAACCAAACGAACTCTTAATGCTTTAGTGCGTAAGAGAAGAGAGAGAAAGCGTGGTGGAAATGACAAAAGAGGCCAGAGGGAATACATTAGATCATTGTTTATATATTGCTATTCCTTTACCCCAATGCAATATCACAATCTCCCCTCATCATCTTTAGCCAAAAATGCGGTTTACTTGTAAAGCAAAACACATCTATGGGACACTGTTCCTAAGCCCCAAACATACAAGGAGACTTCATTTATTTTGGAATGTAAGAACTCATTACTCATGCTCTCCTTACTTAATTTTAAAAATATCCAAATAAGGTGGAGGATAATCATTCTCCTCTACTCTCCTTCCAACTACTCTCATTCCCTATACTTTCCTCCCTCTCTAAACTTCCAAACAGACCATTAATGTGTTAGTACGTAAGAGAAGAGAGAGAGAATGGTGGAAATGACAAAAGAGGCCAGAGGGAATACATTAGATCATTGTTTATATATTGCTATTCCTTTACCTCCAAAGCAATATCACAATCTCCCCTTATCATCGTTAGCCAAAAATGCGGTTTACTTGTAAAGCAGAACACATCTATGGGACACTGTTCCTAAGCCCCAAACATACAAGGAGACTTCATTTATTTTGAAATGCAAGAACTCATGCTCTTTTGCAAGCTCAGCTTTTAGACATGCCCTTTTTTATGTGGAGGATAATTATCAGACATTTATGGTCAGATCGAAGTTTCTACTTTGTCTACTTAAGAAGAACAAGAACAAGTGCAATTTATTGCGCAGAAGTGCATTTAAAAAGCAGGTACTATTTTGTTTTGATGCCTTTTATTTTGCCTAACTGCTAGTGCAAGTCAACGACTCAACATCAGCATCTTGATTTTTGTGAAGCAACAACTTGTAAAATATAGCAGTACGCATTAGAGCAGAATTCATCTGGCCACAAGAATCAAATAAATTTATTTGAGTTATTTAAGAGGTAAAATTCGAGTCTTTTGTCCAAATATTGCAAAAAATCAAGTTTTTTATGGTTATAGGTACTGTTGAAAGTTATTTAGGGGAATGAGGAGAGAGAGTGAATTTCGGCAACAGTGTTGCCGAAATTATAAGAAAAAGTAGGAGAGAGAAAAAGGGAAAAGGCAGAGAGAGAAAATCTGGAATTTCGGTAACGCTGTTACCAAAATTCTGCTGCCTGTGCGCGACTTCTGCTGCCCGTGCGCGAGTGTGCTCGAGTGACTGAAAGAAGGGGAAAATAAATAAATGAGGAATTTCAGTAACGGTATTGCCGAAAATGAAAGAAAAAAAATTGGGGAATTTCGATAATGGTAATACCAAAATTGGGAAAAAAAAAAAAAAGAAAGGATAATTTCGGTGCTGCCAGCACCGAAATTGGGGAAAAAAAAAAAAGAGAAGATAATTTTTGGTGCTGCCAGCACCGAAATTGCAAAAAAAAAAAAAAAAAAAAGAGAATAATTTCGGTGCTACCAGCACCGAATTGAAAAAAAAAAAAAAAAGAAGGATAATTTCGGTCCTGGCAGCACCTAAATTGAAAAAAAAAAAAAAAAAAAGAAAGGATAATTTCGGTGCTGGGAAATTATCCTCTTTTTTTTTTTTTTTTTTAATTTAGGTGCTGCCAGCACTGAAACTATCCCCTTTTTTTTTTTTTTTTTAATTTAGGTGCTGCCAACACCGAAACTATCCCTTTTTTTTTTTTTTTTTGAAGGTGCTGCCAGCACCGAAATTATCCTCTTTTTTTTCAATTTTCGGTTTTTTTGCTGAAAAAGCACCGAAAACAATTTGGCACTTAAACATTTTTTTTTTTTTTTTCCCAATTTAGGTATTAATTACCGAAATTCCTCAATTTTTTTTCTACCATTTTCGGTCAGATCGAAATTGCTCATTTGTTTCTTTCTCCCTTCTTTCAGTCACTCGAACAAGCACACAAGTGCAATTTATTGTGCAATAACCGAAATTAAAATTTTCTCTCTACTATTTTGTTTTCTCTGCCTACTTTTTTTGCTGCAATTTCGTGCAATTGTTGCCGAAATTCAACTCAGCATCTTGATTTTTCTGAAATAACTTTCAAAAATAGCAGTACCATTAAGCATAAAAAAATCTTAATTTTTTGAGTATTTAAGAAGAGGTAAAATTCTACTGAAATTAACGATGGGAAAAAGAAACATTAGGAGTATTAGTATAGGACATTCTTGAAAAAAAAATTTAAAAATTAAAAATTACTTTAAATAATCAAAAAATTATTTTATTTATTTTAATACATTATCTTACTTTACACTATATATATATATTACATGTTTTAACTTCATGTTATATTCATTTATTTATTAATTTCTCTTTCTCTCATCTGAAATTCCCTTTCTATCTCTTCCTGTTCACTTATTCTATCTCTCTCTGTCTGAAACTCACCACGGTCGGAAAAAAAAAAAAAAAAAAACAAAAAACAGAACACCACGACCAAACTCAGCAATCACCACCACCGGAGAAAGGGCAAAAAAAACCTAGAACCATCCCAACCTCAAGCCCACAACTTACCACCATCAAAATCAATCACAATCACCAGAAAAAAAAAATGCTATATTAAATGCATCCAAATTGAGAGATAGAGAGAGGACCTTTGGAACCCACCCATCAGAAACCACCCAATAGAGTAATTCAGCATTTAAAACCGCAAATTTATAATATGATTTGTCACAACGACAGCCCCAACACTCACTGGCAGTCTAGGATTTCTCAAGTCTTAGTCAATGTCTTCAGCCTTGGTCCATAGCACGCGTGTAGCTGCGAAAGGATCTCCGTCAAAAATATATGGTCATTGGCCACGCGATCACAGTCACTACCATTGCTGTACCTCATCACCACCATAAGTCTCCTAAACTATTTCTTCTAGTGATGCGCTGCCGAGTTTCTAGCAGAGGACACCATCTCAGGTGCCATCACTAGACCAAGCCTTGCCGCTGTTCCAAACCTTGGATCCTATGTTATTGATCTTTGCCTTGTTGGTCCTAGTGCTCTCCATTGGGTGGGTCTAGTCTCTTTGTTGTTGCTTGATGTATTGCGTTGGCTTGGTTGTTGCTGATGGTTTCATTTCAATCCTTTCTTTGAGTTTTCTGAGTAGGAAGGGATTTGATAGAGTGGCTGGTGTTTTTGGTTGCATTTGTTGTTTGGGTATGTCTTTGGTGAGGAGGAAGGGAATTTTCTGTGTTTTGGTTTTTGCTTGTAGGAGGTTGATGGTGAGTTTCCTTCTTGAGAATTCTTCTCTGTATTTGTTGAGAACTTCTAGTTGTTTCTTTGGATTTTTGTTTTGGGTATTAATGGAGGGTAGTTTTCTAGTTGTGGAGGCTGTAAGTGGGTCTTTGATGAGTGAGAATGGTGGATAGGGGGTGTATTGGCCACTCGTCCAAAATTTATGGGGGTGGCTTGGCATTTTTTATTACTTCTTATGATGTTTAAGCCTCAGGGTTACATTGTTTAGGAAGAGTCAACATGATGCTTGGTGTGGGCCTTTATACTTATCCTATTCTTGATCCTGTTATAAAAATAAGCTATAAGAAATGTTGATAGTCATTTACTTGTAAAATTTGATGAAAAATAGAGAGGGTTACGGTATAGATAAAATAAATGAACTTTAGTTTGACCCTTTTTCAATATTTTGCTGGAAATATTTGAGCTTCATAAAACAACATTTTTTCTACTTTGCTTTAAGTCATCCAGATACTTACACTATTGTAAAACTTGATCCGTAATAAAATTGGGTCATAAAATTACTATAATCTTCTTGAAGTTCAAAGGCGAAGAAGGAACTACAGAATCTGATTTTGGTAATCTTTACAACTTCTTAATGATGGGTATTGATTTTTTGAAGAGAAATGAAATTTCCAATCAGTGAGGGAATTTGACAGTACTAATTTAACTCCTAACAACTTGTTTGCCCAAGTGAGTCCACATTAGTTGGACTTTTTAATGTGGACTTGATTTCAAGATTATTGATGGACCTACGCGTCAGGCTTGTTTGAAATTGAATTCGCCTAATTCTTGTTGTAACGGACTAGTCTATGGGGCCTTGGTCCACTTGGTCTTAAGAGTAATTATTTTGCTATATTAATTAGTTGTTAATATTTTTGTTATTATTGTTAAAGATCCAAGCAACTTTAATGCCAATAAGGAAGGTAAAGAAAAACAAAATAACAATAATAGATAATAAATGTTGGAGATGATGAAGAAGAAAATGGACAAATTTTTAAAAATGACATTAATGAGATGATTTTGTTGAATGATGAAGATAATAGTAATAGTGACTTGGAATATGAAGATGAAATTGATTAGGCAAGATGATTAATATGGTGGTAGAATTAAATGTTAACTAACCCTTAGGCAAGATGATAAATATGGTGGTAAAATGAAATAGTAATAAGAAAAAAAAAAGTAAATGTTAACTAACTCAGCTCGAGGGAAAAAAAATTGAAAACTCAAACAAGACCACAAATTGGGAGGTGGGTTTTGTTTGTTTTTAGATGAGAAACATCTAATAAGACAATTTTTTTCCCTCTCTCTTACTAACCAAACAGGGTAGTGAAGGCTTTTTTTTTTTTTTTTTTTTTCGCGCTTTGATAGATCAATTGCTTCTTGGATTATTGGTTGTCAATGTTATTAATTCCATTCCATTCTTATACCAAAAAAAAAAAATCATTCCATTCTACCCGAAATGGACAGAATTTCTCATTCCAATTAGTTAATCACTATAGATCACTGTTATATTCCATTTTGTTCTAAATTTCTGCCCATTCTAGTACATTTCACATGTTTAAGTCCATTCCACTAAATTCCGTTTGACCATAGTATGGTGATTTCGACTGGCATGTACACAAAACATTATTTTTATTAACTATGTGTTTGTCTTGTTTACTTTACTCATATATATGACATGGTTTTTTTTTTCTTCATTAAGAATATATATATATATATATATATTTTTTTTTTTTTTCATTTACTCAATGACATGTTATATTATATGTAACGTTAATATAAAGAATGTATATTGTTTGATTTTGAATTAATAATTTGATATAGTATAATATTTTGTGATAAAACTTTAGTGGTTAACCCATAGCCGTCAAAATAGGCAAATGCCAAAGTATTTTGTTTCAATGGACAAATTGGAACTGTCCGAAACATTATTCAGATTTCAGAACATTGCTGGTTGTCTGACTGCACAGTGCACATGACAAGAGTCTATTACATTGCCTTTAGGGTTTGGATGTCTTTTCATTATTGCCAGGGCCGGCCCAAGCTATGGGGTGAGAGTATAATGTGACAACTTAAGCCCAATAAAAAGTAGAACCATTCAATCACCTCGAGCAATATAAAAAATTCTAGTGAGCACAAGTAAGAAAGTAATGGTTTTCACAACAATCTGTGTGACAAGACAGTATGAATGGTGAAGAAAAAATGATGAGTTCATGTGTTAGTGATAGGCAACTACTTACGGTTTCCCATGTTAGAATATGATTTTTTTGGGCATTGTTCGTACCAAATCACTTTGTTTATATTTCTATGTTTATACTTTTTAGGCGACAACCATCAAAGTCGATGTCTTAAAGGATTTTCAAGTGCCAGATCAAAAAATATATGCATACTTGCTATTTTTAGTAGATCAGCCATAGCAGCAGTGGTTGATTCTCCCCTGTATAGCAGCCTTTGTTATTGTATTGTTGTAATAATGTTTTTATTTCACTATATTAAGCATATGAAACTCTTGAGATTATGATACCCAAAAGGGTGATGTTTTAAATCAAATTGTATTTGTTCTTTAGAGAGGTTTAAAAATGTCATGTATCTTGCTAATATATTCGCATGTAATAGGTTTGATTTTAGATAAAAGTTCCATTTTTTGACA
This sequence comes from Castanopsis chinensis, assembly GCA_032878915.1. Taxonomy (NCBI): domain Eukaryota; kingdom Viridiplantae; phylum Streptophyta; class Magnoliopsida; order Fagales; family Fagaceae; genus Castanopsis; species Castanopsis chinensis. The sequence goes on along the minus strand of JAVQMG010000026.1, from coordinate 1,826,291 downwards.
TTTGCCTAAAAATGATGAAAGATTAAACTATATGTGAATGTTTTCTTTATTCTTCTAAAGAACAAACAAACTAGCTGTTGTAAAAGCGGAAGATTTAATACCAATTTGTTGAGAATAGTAGAAGCATGAATATCTATTTGTTGTGTGTGTGTCCAAATAACATTTTGGTTTAAAACGTTTTCTATTTAATGCAAAATAGAAATAGAACGACAAAAGAAATAATCACACAGGAACACAAAGATTTACGTGGTTCAGCTTTTGGCCTACAACCACGGGCGGTGTCAAGGAGAAAATTTCACTAACAAAAGGAAGAGATTACAAAAGTAGTACCCAAAACACTCTCACAAATCCCAAGTCCCAAATACACCCAAAGAGCTCTTAATCACCAGAAGCACGTGACTAAATAAACCTGAAAATCTCTATAACAAAGTCACGCCTTAGAACTCTATACTAAATACCAGAGAATACCTATTCTAATATTGCGGCACTCCTTACTACTACCACAATAGCCGCATAACTAGTGTATATATATAGAGATGTGGACCTTTTGTCATTGAGTGAAATACAACTCCACCTAGAAGTAGAATTGCTTACTTTAGTCCTATTAGTACTAGGACTTGGTTTAGAAATCCTTCCAAGGCAAGGACTATGCAATCCTTCCAAGGCAAGGGCTATGCACTCTCACGTGCACTATTCAAGCCACTAGTCATAACAAATCTCCACCTTGGCTTGAATTTGGTCAAGCCCCACAAATGAAACTTCTCCACCGCCAACACCAAAACCCCTAAGGGCCATCACAAACTGCAAATGCCAATCAAGTCCAAGCAATGCTTGAACTTGTGCAAAGGGATTGGCTTGGTCATCATATTTGCTAGATTGTCTGCTGTAGCAACCTTTCTAACTGCAACTATGCCTTTAGATACAGTCTCACGAATGAAGTTATATTTGACAGCAATGTGTTTAGATCTCTCATGATACATCGGATTTTTATTCAAATGTATGGCACTCTAATTATCACAAAATACAACAGAATCATCTTGTTGTAAACCCAGATCACCAACCAAACCCTTCAACCAAATAGCTTCCTTCACTGCCTCTGTTGTTGCCATATACTCTGCCTCTGTAGTAGACAAAGCAACTGTTGATTGTAACGTTGCTTTCCAACTGATGACACTACCAGATAATGTGAAGACATAACCTGTCAGAGATTTCCTCTTATCCAAATCACCAGGAAAATCAGAATCAACAAATCCAATAACACTGCCACTATTAGTAGAAACCCTGTCATATACCAAACCAATGTTTGCAGTACCTCTCAAATATCGAAGAATCCATTTCACAGCTTGCCAGTGTTCTTTACCAGGATTAGCCATATATCTACTAACCACACTAACTGCATGTGAAATATCTGGACGAGTGCATACCATTGCATACATTATGCTACCCACTGCACTAGAATAAGGGACATGAGACATGTACTCCTTTTCCTCCTTAGACTTTGGTGACAAAGCCGCTGAAAGCTTAAAATGTGCTGCTAATGGAGTATTCACTGGCTTAGATTGCTGCATATCGAAACGTTCAAGTACTTTCTCAATATAATTCTTTTGTGACAGAAATAACTTGCCAGCTTGTTGATCTCTATGAATCTCCATTCCCAAAATCTTCTTAGCTGCACCCAAATCTTTCATCTTAAATTCACCACTAAGTAAAGTCTTTAGCTTGTTTACCTCTATCAGATTCTTAGCTGCAATGAGCATATCATCAACGTATAGCAACAAGTAGACAAAAGAACCATCTGAGAGCTTCCTATGATACACACAACTATCATAGTCACTTCTTAAGTAACCATGCCCAATCATGAAAGTATCAAACCGCTTATATCACTGCCTTGGAGATTGCTTCAAACCATATAATGATTTTTTCAACAAACAAACATGGTCTTCTTTTCCTTGGATCACAAAACCTTCTGGTTGATGCATATATATTTGTTCTTCAAGCTCACCATGCAAAAAAGCTGTCTTGACATCAAGTTGTTCTAATTCCAAGTCAAACAATGCAACCATAGCAAGCATCACACGAATAGAGCTATGCCTCACAACAAGAGAGAACACTTCTTTGAAGTCTATACCTTCTCTTTGACTATAGCCCTTTGCAACCAATCGTGCCTTGAACCTCGGTGCTTCAACCCCTATAGTTCCTTCCTTTTTCTTGAAGACCCACTTGCAACCAACAATCTTATGGCCTTCAGGTGGTTTCACTAGCTCCCAAGTTTGATTCTTATGAAGAGACTCAATCTCCTCGGTCATAGCAATACTCCACTAAGCCGAATTCTCACTAGAGACAGCTTCATGATAATTGGAAGGTTCTTGATACTCAATAATCTCTGCCACAGACAAAGCATAAGCAACTAAATCTGCCTCAACAAACCTCTATGGTGGTCTAATCTGTCTCCTCTCTCTACCAATGGCTATACTATATTGCTGTTGTTGCTATGATGCATCCACTTCATTAGTAGAATCATGCACCTCATCTCGAATAGGCTGAACTGAAGTGTTATTATGCACTTTATCCAAAGCTTCAATCTCAAGCTCCACCTGCTTATTGACACCATGGTCTTTTACTGCCCCATTACTCTCCTTTTTCTGGTCAAGAATAGCAGACTCATCAAATTTCACATCTCTGCTGACAATTAATCCAGGAGATTTTGAATCTCTACACCACAATCTATAACCTTTTGTCCCTGATGCATAGCCTAGGAATATACACTTCTTTGCCCTTGGCTCAAGTTTGCCATCATTCATATGAGCATAAGCAGGGCAACCAAATACTCTCAAATTAGAGTAATCAACAGGAGCACCAGACCATACCTCAAAAAGAGTCTTACATTCAATTGCAGTTGATGGAGACCTATTAACTAAATAGCAAGCCATATTAATTGCCTCAGCCCAAAAGTCCTTAGACAAACCACAATTTGAGAGCATACAACGAGCCCTCTCCAATAGAGTTCTGTTCATACGTTCTGCAATCCCATTCTGCTGTGGTGTTCCTCTAACAGTGCGGTGTCTCACTATGCCTTCATTTTTGTAAAACTCATCAAATTCACCTGAGCAAAATTCCAAACCATTATCTGTCCTAAAACGCTTAATCTTTTTACCAGTCTGCTTCTCAATAAGCGTCTTCCGTTGCTTGAAGGTGACAAAAACAGCACTCTTATTTTTCAAAAAATACACCCAAACCTTCCTTGAATAGTCATCAATGAAAGTCAACAAATATCGGTAACCACCCTTGGAACAGACAGGAGAAGGACCCCAAAGATCGGAATGGATATAATCTACTGTGCCCTTAGTCCTGTGATTAGCTATACTGAACTTGACCCTGCATTGCTTTCCAAAAACACAATGTTCACAAAAGTCCAGCTTTCCAATTTTCTGACCATTCAACAAACCTCGTTTGCTTAATATTGACATGCCTGCCTCACTCATATGCCCCAATCTCATATGCCATAAATAAGTATTATCTGAGTCTGAATCTGAGGATGAAGATATTGCTGCAGAACCTACAATTGTGCTTCCTTGTAGCATATAGAGACCATTCACTATTTTTCCTTTAATGAAAACCACAGCACCCTTGCTGATTGTCAAAACTCCACCTTCACCGGTGTATTTATATCCTTGAGAATCGAATATACCTAAAGACAAAAGATTTTTCTTTAGATCTGGCACGTGACGGACATCAGACAAAGTCCTAACAACACCATCATACATCTTAATTCTCACAGTTCCTATCCCCACAACCTTACAGGTCATATTATTTCCCATCAAACGTTAATTGACTGATAGGTAGTAAACCAATCTCTTTTGGGAGTCATATGATAGGAGCAAGCTGAATCAAGAATCCAAGCGTCACCGGAGCGACCAGTAGATATTGTTAAAACTAAATCTTCACCTTCAGAATTAACTTCTGCAACACTAGCTGTATTAGTAGTATTAGAAGCCTTCTCCTTTTTCTCTTTGAGTAACTTGCACTCATTTTTCCAGTGTCCATCCCTTTTACAGTAGTGACACTTTCCCTTTCTAGATCTAGACTTTGACCTAGATTTTCCTCTATTGCTACTAGACCCTTTGTCATTGGGTCTACCTCTAGCAACAAGACCGTCAGCATGATTATCACCCCAATTTTCAGAAACTTTCTTCTTTAACTTCTTAGAGTTCAATGCATCTTTGACATCATCAATTGAGATAGAATCTCTCCCAAAACCATATAACATGGTATCAACAAAGTGGTCTAAAGAAGGAGGCAATGAGCATAATAAAATTAAGGCTTGATCTTCATCTTCTACTTTGCACTCAATATTTTTCAAATCAATAACAATTCTATTGAATTCATTAAGATGATCAGAAATAGGTGTACCTTCTTTCATTCGAATTGTGTATAACCGTTGCTTCATATACAAGCGATTTGTGAGAGACTTGGTCATGTATCGACTTTCCAACTTGAGCCACAATCTCGCAGCTGTATCTTCATCTACAATTTCTCTTAGAACCTCATCTACAAGAGACAATTGAATTGCACTATGTGCCCGTTCCAAGAGATCTTCTTTTTCCTCATCTGATAACGTTGCTGGCAAAGCATCTTTGCCCTTTAGTGCTTTCCACAATCCTTGCTGCACTAACAAAGCACGCATCTTCACACGCCATAAACTGAAATCATTCTTCCCATTGAATTTGTCAATCTCAAATTTTGCTGCCGACGAAACCTTTGTCGCCATACCCAAAAACCCAAGTGGACCAATACCACAACAAAATAGATCTGATGAACAATCTCAACAAGAAACAAAGAACCCAAGGCTCTGATACTAGTTTGTTGTAAAAGCAGAAGATTTAATACCAATTTGTTGAGAATAGTAGTAGCATGAATATCTATTTGTTGTGTGTGTGTCCAAATAACATTAGATTTATGCAAAATAGAAATAGAACGACAAAAGAAATAATCACACAGGAACACAAAGATTTACGTGGTTCAGCTTTTGGCCTACATCCACGGGCAGTGTCAAGGAGAAAGTTTCACTAACAAAAGGAAGAGATTACAAAAGTAGTACCCAAAACACTCTAAAAAATCCCAAGTCCCAAATACACCCAAAGAGCTCTTAATCACCAGAAGCACGTGACTAGAGAAACCTGAAAATCTCTATAACAAAGTCACGCCTTAGAACTCTATACTAAATACCAGAGAATACCTATTCTAATATTGCGGCACTCCTTACTACTACCACAATAGCCGCATAACTAGTGTATATATATAGAGATGTGAGCCTTTTGTCATTGAGTGAAGTACAACTCCACCTAGAAGTAGAATTGCTTACTTTAGTCCTATTAGTACTAGGACTTGGTTTACAAATCCTTCCAAGGCAAGGACTATGCAATCCTTCCAAGGCAAGGACTATGCACTCTCACGTGCACTATTCAAGCCACTAGTCATAACACTAGCAATCTAAGATAATGTTAATAATTTGACTTGTAGAAGAAACAGATAGACATGTCTTGGTTAATTTGGCAACTGATTGGGTAGTTCAAATGAAAAGAAGATTCCAAGTGCATGTGATTATCATGTTTTTAATGAGATGGTATCTTATGAGTTATGAGACCGCCCTTTCACAACATGTACAATCCATATAGACACATCAATTACAAAACGGAAAGCTCAACTACCATGCTTGCTTTGCTTGGGTGGGCTTTTGCATTACCTGGCTAGTAGATCATGTAACTAGTTGGATGTGATTAATAGACAATTTACATGGGACACAAACTTTGAAAAAAAAAATTCACCTAACAAGATCTTGCCGATTTCACTTAAAATAGAGAGAATCCAATTTTGTTTTTAGAATTTGACAATGTATTGATTTTTTGTTATTTAAAATTTTAATGATATAACACTAAATACACTTTAAAATATATACTATTTAATACCAACATGAAATAAATCCATTTCATATTAATAAACTTATGAGAATACCTTCTGTCCGGAGCTGGCAGAAAAGGGCTTGTTTACCCCACCAATCAGGAGCTGCCACATCAGACATTTAATGAGGAAGCAGGATACTCTATCACACAGGATTGTAACTCAATTAAAACTAAAATCATCAAACGCATATCAGATCAGAAGCCCTTACCTGGAGAAACAGCACCAACGCACTCAACCTCAAGGTTTTGTTAATTTGGACTGGTGTCATCTCTCTTCAATTCCAAATCAGCATTTGACATGGTTTTGAGGAGAATGTTTTAGTGGTTGGAACAAAGCTTTCATCTGTCTTGACTCTGAACATGCTAACCACTAGCAAAGTTCAACCCAAGAAGCCTTCAAAAGCTCTATTCATGCAGAGAGCTTGGGTAAGTGCTACTGGCTTCAGGTTTCATTTTTGGCAGCAATAAAAAATCTGTCATACATGTTGATATCCTTAAGTATTACCTCTTTGATGATTAGTCAATATACTCTTGAGAACATTGAAGAATTTGACCGAAAGAATTATATTTGAATGCTTCACAGATGGGCAGGACCTAAATGCTCCAGATCTGAGCAAACGGAATTCATTGGAGGATGCCATACCAAAGCAGTTAGTTTTGCAATGTTCTGAGAAAGCTGTGTATGTCTATTCAGATAACCAGTGCTTTATTTATGTAGGCAATGAGCTGGGAAACTACATAAGATCATACCTAACCTTCCCTTCTCTTTTGTTTCAGGGAGTTAAGAAGGTGCACTACAAGAAGTGTTTCAAACCTCTTCTTGTTGCTGGGCATCAACATTTTATAGTTCCTCTGATGTTAACTGGCTTATTCTCCTTTTTACTGGTGGAAAAATTCAGATAAGGTGCAGGGTTTTCTTAACCTGTATTTTCCGAGTTTCATGAATAAATTTCAGATGTGAGGAGTTATAGTTGTCATACCCTGCATTTTCTTAACCTGTATTTTCCTTAATGCTCTATGCATGTAGTTAGCTTCTATCATGTAACATTAATCTCATACTGTGTGCCTATATTGTAAATGAAAATTATGTTTTATAATAAGAAAAAGCCACATGTCATTCTTTGGCAAATCAGATTTGCTTTTTATTTGCATGTTACAACCACGTACATTTGACATTGAGAAGCAGAATTTAGAGATTGAAGCAGCAGAGGTACTTTTTGATAGCAATAATACTTCAAAGACTGTTTTGCTTGGTATCAACTTAGATTAGAGATTTGAGTATAAAATTGCATTAGTTTTGTTAGGCAAAACGATGTTGGAAAAGTCACAATGCAGAAATAGGCATTTAGAATAATATGTTCTTTTCCAGCATATAGCATTCTTTTCTAGCCTATAGGGAACTTTTTAATTAGGCCATGTGGTTTAGGGTTGTACTTGTTTGATGGTTGAATTTGTGCTTTTTCTTAATTTAAGATATTTTCTGAACTCTATTTATTTATGGCTGAGACTAGCATAAACTATTTCACATCTTCCATTCTTGAAATCCTTCTCTCATTCATGTATATTTGAGGCAACTTTCCATTTCAATTTAAACTTGAAACATATTTAGAACCAATGTAAAACCAAAAAAAAGTGAAAATACCTCCATTTCATGACCATTTGGTGGTGGAAGACATTAACTTGTCCTGTCTGTCTACTTTATTGCAATGTACAAGAGTACAAAGATTCCATAAACGATGTTTTTATTTATTTATTTATTTTGTTGTTATTACTTTTTTTTTTAATGAAAGTAAATTTGTGTTTAAAATTGGCAGATGGAGGCTATGGATATTACAAATGGGCCATCATGTCTCTAATTTTGGCCTATATCTTTCGTTGAATGCTACCACTGGCCAAGAAATGAAACTTATGTACCACAAACCACTTGAGTGATCAAATTGAAAGATGCAAGTGATGAAACTGTTATATATTGCTATGTCTGAAGGTGGGAATGACTTGTGTGAAGGGTGGAGTGGGTCAGCCAAGGAGATTGCACGAGATGCTTTGCATATAAGGATAGCTTATGCATGTATATTCATATTTGAATTGTTGATGATTAGATATAGTTGTATTTGATTATCAAATAGTTGATAATGGATTGTTGATGATTAGATTATTTGTATTTAAACAGTAGAGGAATAATAAGCAGCAGAGGAATAATAAGCAGCAGAAAAATTGTCTAAAACTATTTTCTATCTTTCCCATGATTGATTATCAAATATTATCTTTATCTATAAGAAACTCTCAGCCATATAAAATCCTTGGCTACTTTTTTCTCTTGATAGAAATAGCAACCTAGATCAAATATTGCTTGGATATTTTAATAATTGTGCGGAGTTTCATCTAACCAAAAGCTTTACTCACTCACACTTAATGATACACAAAGCCAACTAAAACTCCACTAGCATGCTTTGCACGTAGGTTTTAGTGTCCTGTCGTAAATTAGCAAAAAGGCCACCTATCACAAATCTTTTTGAAAGTTTCTAAAAGTTTCTAAGTTTTAGTGTCCAGTCGTAGTGTCTTGCCATGATTTACTCAAATGCCAAAGCCCTTTTGCCTTGCATATGCATTATAACATGCTTTAGCATCCTAACTTATCAAATACCATATCGAGACATGGTTCCAAATGCCTATTGCATGCAAAAGGTTGATTTGAATCATTCAATGACAAGTCTACATCATTTTGATCTTCATTTATTTCTAACTCATCATGTACTAAGTCTTCCACCATATCATAAAGTGAGATTGTTTTAGGTTCTTTATTGCTCGCACTCATATTTTCAATTCAAGTAATTTTAAATTTCAAAATAACCTATAAAAAACAAAAGAGAAGAAAAATTCATAAGAAACGATTGAGAATAAATTCAAATTTTGTGCTATTACAATACCAAACTTGCCCAATTTGGCAAACTTGTTTAATTACAAACTTGTTTTAGGATACAAGTAAAGAGTAAATCCAACCACTTAATACAAAACCAAACAACCAATTTGAATTTTTAGAAATTCAAATTAATTCCACATAAGCTCAACAAAGATAGGGTACATTTAAACACCCTGCTCAACAACTCAATAAACTCTACATAAAACAGCTCCAACTACATCTTTAATTGCACTTTGGTACATATAGAGAGCAAATTGACATTACAAGTAGGAAAAAATTGAAATTACAGGTAGTATAAAATTATATTTGAAGCTAAAAATATTATAATAGCTATCAAATAAATGATACTAGCTATGTCCCAGAGGCCTAGGTTGATGGTGGAGACTACAACAACCACAGTAAGAAAATTTGTCGAAAAGGCACCTATAAGAAACAACAAGATTCTCATTTAATTAAATTCATTTTAGTGTTGGATTCCTAATTGAACACAAGCTCCCAAGAAAAGCAAATCCAAAAATTTAAGTCAAGGTTTAAAAAAAAAGAAAAAAGAAACACAAACTGAAAATTAAATAATATGACAATATAATCACAACGGGGCAACCTAGAAATAGTTATTTTTGCCTGCATTTAATACCTGTTTTACAAAAAGATGGAACACATTGACTTTCTAACCTGAATGCTAGAACTTCAACAAATTCTGTCTCAACCACTAAAACATTCTTCTCAAAACCATGTAAAATGCAGGTTTGGAATTGAAAAGAGAGATGACACCAGTACAAATTTCACTTGCAATGTGGTTTTGATATAATAGAGTGGATCCTTCTATATCAATTACTGAAACCTGTAAGAAAAATGAGTTGACATAAGCTAGATTTATGTAACAATTACATAAAACCTGATAATCAACAAAACTTAATTGAAAAACAATGAAACTAAACTCTAAAGCCTAAACAGTATGGTATTATTAATTTGTAAAGTTGAATACAACAAACACTACAACAGAAAAGTATCACAACCAAGCCTAAAGTAAATATAGATGTGAGTGTCAGTCGTTAAACTTTCCAATGTCACACACCCTACTTATTTGCTCCTAATTCGAGAGAAGCGGCAGGAGTTTTGTTACTCATGTTTTTCAGTTTTTTTTTTTTTTTTTTTTTTGATTAATAAGGCGGTGCGTTTTTTAGTAATTAGTTGAAGCTTGTTAATATTATCAATGCCATGTCTATGAAACATAATAGTTTTAAAGTCCAATCTTAACCTTGCTACTTTCTATCAAAATTTGTTCTTCAAACACTATCTATTATCATTAAATACCATATCAAGGCTCTCTACTATTTGTCAAATTAGTTTAATTGGAAAGATTTGAACTTAAGATCTTCCCTGACCCCACTGCTCACCTTTACCATCTTAACCAGGGCCCAGGGACCTTTCCACTATTCTTCAACTAATTGATACTTAATATCATTACCAATGTCTCTCTTGTTAAAGTAACTCCAAACCCAGATCACTGATCTGTCAATTTGCGCATACCTAATGTGGCAACCTCAACTAGAAAAAGTGAAACTTGCTGGGGAGATGAGTGTGCAATCAACAACACATCAATAATAAAAATAAAAGGTGAGAGAAAAAAGAAAGTAAACTTACATATCAAAACAGGGGATTGGGTTCTAATTAAAAGAGTTGTGTCGCTAGCTATCAATTGTGTGGAGTGAAACAGGGGATTGGGTCTTGTCTAGAGTTTCAACACCTATCAAAACCTCATTATTGATTCTTTTGAAATTGTTTCTTCAAAAAGGCTACTATAAATCATAGATAAAAAAAAACATTGAGGTGGGGTGCGTCGGCGTCGGCTCAGAACGACGCCGTGGCGGCTCCAGCGGCGGGGTGGAGGTCAGAGGAAAGGAGGAGATGAAATGGGTTAGGCGTTGTTGCTGTTTCTTCTCCAGGTAAGGGCTTTTGATCTGATACGTGTTTAATGATTTTAGTCTTAATTGAGTTATAATCCTGTGTGATAGAGTGTACTGCTTCCTCAATGAAGTCTGACGTGGCAGCTTCTGATTGGTGGCGTAAATAAGCCTTTTTCTTCCAGCTAAGGTATTCTCTAAACTTATTCGGTTGAGATAAAAGTTATTGGGCCTGGGCATTGGTCTTTATTTAGCTAAACCCAATAACCTTGCTTCCTCGGCCTAGTAGTACTAGACACCACATAAATGCAAAAATTATCTTTGCGCCGTAGTTTTTAGAGTCAAAAATCAAAATACCTTATAAAGTCCAAGGCAAAGAAATTGTTCAAGGTTAATGGGTCTCACTCATGGATGAGCCTTAAACAATGACAGCCCCTATTAAATAAGTAGTATTAAATGGGCAGTGAGGAATGGCATTTTAGGAAAATTTTGGGCTGACTCTTTGGGCCTTGGATCAGCCTATTAGGATCTACATTGAATCTTATCATTATTGCTATTGTGCATGGGCATGGCAAATTCGTTCTATTCCTAGCTAGAATTGTCTTTTTCGTTACGGCTTTGTAAATTTGTTGTGTCCTCAGCATTCTAGTGAGAGATAGTCCAAGAATATTGTGCAATAATAATGTTTGTAAATCAGCAAATATAATGTTTGCCCTCTATGCAATTCTTCTCCAAAAACAAAAATTATTTTTATAAAGATACTTTTCTATAAATTGTGAAAAACGAAACTATATTTTTAATTGTTCTTTTTTCGTGGAAAAAAAAATACAAAATACATGCCATATGCAATGTCTCTAGCGATAAAAGAAAAGTTAGTCCATCTCTAAAAAAAATAATCTCCACATGTTTTATATTACTATTAAACTCTATGGATTTCGTAAATGAAGAGTAGCTGACCTTGTTTGGGTCAATTTTTATTTTTAGGTTCTATTTTGTTTTTGAACTTTAAGTTTGTCTTTGAGTTGATTCTCCCAAAAAAAAAATTTCTTTGAGTTTAGGGTTTAATATAAAAGAATATTTGTGGGTAAAAGTTCATCAAGAAGATATCATACTAATGACCGTTAATATATAGTGCATAAATTGTGTTAGTAACAATCTTAAACTATTTGGGCACAGGGTATATGGACTTCTCCAAAAATATATATATATATATATATATATATATATATACTTTGCACAAATTCCATGTATAGATGTCACTACGAAATGAAAGATTGCCGCAATTTGGATAAAGAAAATTATATAAAGGCAGAATCAAGGTCATACTTCTAGCTCACATGAATACATTCGATTGGAATAACATTGACAATGAGCAATATTTATAGATTAAAATCCGATAGTACAAAGAGTTGTGAGGATTTGAATCTTAATTCTCCTAATAAAGGAGAACATATATGCCATTGAGCTATAGGACTTTTGGTAATGATCAAATTATTTGAAACTATTTTTATTTTGTAATTTTAAAATTATTATTATTATTATTATTATTATTATTATTATTATTATTATTATTATTATTATTATAAATTTAATGGTTACAATTGGAGATAAGTGATTTAAATCATGAAAAATTCTGTTGAAAATACCAAAAATTGCAGTTGAGCTACAAAATTTTTAGCGTACCTTTTAAAATACTATTCTTTGTAGCATACTTTGATGGAGTTAGGGAAAAACGAGGGAGAAGAATAAAAAATAAATAAAACGTTTGTCAATACTCTGAAGTTTTGCAAATAGTTGCAATACTTTGATAGTTTGCACAAACAAACAAACAAACTATAAATAAATAGTAAAAGATAGAAAACCAAAATAAATAGAAAAGAAGCATAAAGGAACAGACTGTTTCAATAGGTTATTGTGAAAATGTGTGTTTTCAATAAAATGTGTTGTGAAAACATTAGTTGTGTATAAAATTGACATTTCAAGAAAAGCAACTTCTTCCTTCAGTTTTAAAACCCTAGTTTTGAGCATTTTTAAAAACATAATTTCTTAACAAAATCCCAGCCAAACACATGTTTTTTGCCTAGCTCATATGTCCCATCAAACAAGCTTTTCAATATCATGTTAATATATATGTCAGTCAATCCAATCCAGTGGACTTGATGTAGTATACTGTACTTGTAATACACTTATATTACTTGAATTTCACACATACTATACCTATATAAGACTCTTTATTGTACAGTGTTACACATACAAAATATACATTAGTATACAAATTATTCAGTCTCTCCCTCTCTTACTTTGCATTCTTAACTATCATTAGTTGAAAAAGGAATTTGATAAGATTCACATTAACTATTGCCATTTGATTTAAAAGTTCATTTTTTTATAGGAAAAAAAAGTGATTTGAAGATCAATTGATGTAATAGGATCCAATCATGTTCAATTTTTAATGATTGAAGTACTCCAATCATGATAAAATTATAAAATTTTAAATTAAAAACCTTTGTCAATACTCAAAGACTTTGAAAGCAAATTAGGATCACGATCTGACTGCTCACCTAAATCCTAGTCTCTCTCACCCAATAGGAAAGATCTAACTTTTTTCTTCCTTCATCCAAAAGCTCTACTATTGATGATCGTTCATAGTGAAGAATTTTTTTTTTTAAGTAAACAATAATAATTATTAGAATACAGATAAAAATAGTAATATTAGTATTTTAAATTAGGTTTATAAAATTTTGTAGTTCTAGACTAAGATTATAAATAGCAGACACTAGACACATATAATCAATGTGGGATAAACATCCCTATTTTTTTTTTTAAGTAAACAATAATACTTATTAGAATATACACAAAAATAGTAATACTAGTATTTTAAATCTGATTTATAATACATTACATAATCTAAGTACAACTACAAAAATGTCTAATCTTTGTAGTTGTAGACTAGGATTATCCCACATTGATTGTGTGTGTCTAGTGTCCGCTGTTTATAACTTCAGTCTACAACTACAAATGTTAAGCCTTTTTGTAGTTACACTTTGGTTATATAATGTATTATAAACTCAGTTTAAAACACTAATATTCTCATTTTTGTGTGTATTCTAATAAGTATTACTGTTTACTAAAAAAAAAAAAAGATTCAATAAAATAATTAAGATACCTTAATCAAGATGTTAGTTGAAGAGATAATATTGTTAAAGTATTTGGTTACTGCATAATTAATTTAGGTCAATTATGAACCCAGCACATGATTATGAGTTAATTGGATTTTTTTTTTTAAGTTCTAAATTATTTTTGGCTACCCATACTTGATTTAGACCACGTGTATTAATCTTGAGAAGCATTGATTGATTAATTTATATTAAAGAAAATAGATTGATTAAGTTATTATGCAATTGAGTTTGAACTATAAAACTACAAGAAATTTATATAATTATGCAATTGAGTTTGAACTATAAAACTACAAGAATAATAAACTTGCAAAAAAAGGGAGTTCCTGCTCTCTCTTTTTTTTTTTTTTTTTTTTTTTTAAAGAATAATGTATTCAATAGCCTTTTTTTTTTTATATATTATTAGTACTGTGGTTTATAAATTTCTATTATACTGCTAATGTTCAATATATTCAAAAAGTTCCTGCTACTATTGATGATGACTAGTGGTTTTGAATCATTTTGTTGTATTTGTTATTGTTCATAATGTTGAGGTGGATTGCAGGCTTGGGTCTTCTTTCTAAACTTATTGGGTATCACCTTTGGCTGAGCGTTTAGGATATGTTGCAGAGTAAGGAATTTTCAGTTTTTTTTTCATCTCTCTCCAAGAAATGTGAATTATTAAGTGGCTAATGTGTTGGTTTTCACTCTAATTTAGGTAGCTGGCTTATCACACTGGACCTACAGGAAAAGTTTTTGTTGTAGGTCAATTACTGATTTTGTACTATATTTTTGTGTCATTTCCCTTTCAATGAATAAAATCAAAAATATCATTTTAAAAAAAAAATCAATTTTCTTTTTGTTATGAAGCGTAATTTTGTTAATATTCATGGCTAAAAATTCTTGTTCCAAAGTTGCAGTAGAAATATTGGAAAAGTTATCAAAAGTACAACCACTTTATAAATAAGTTAGTAGGCTATTGATCTTCTGGTTTTTATTAACCATTTGGTGCGACTAAAAAAAAAAAAAATTTGACAATAGATAAAAGACGTATATGTGTTTTGGATCCACTACCAGCCCAATTTTAAAGAAAAAAATTAATATAAAATATATTGATAAAGAAAAGGGAAATGCCTACGTGTGCATATTCAAAGCAATGAAATACCTTAAAATGTAAATTAAAGAGCAATATTATTTTAAGTTCTTAACTTCCTATTTTTTTTATTTGTCCTTAATGTATCCTAATTAGGAATTTTTTTTTTCCTTTACTAATGGATTTTATTTACATAAAACACAAAAGATTGTACCAAACAATATTTAACAAAAAAAAATTAGGTTAAATATAATTTTTTTAGAGTTTGGCTACACATCATGGACTAACCAACCTTTTTTTTTTCTTTTGTTGGTGATTTATTTGGATGAATTGAATTTTTTGAGTTCAACTACATCCTTAGGAACACAATTTAAAAATATATGTATCATAGGGGTTGTTTGGGCTAGAAGGCCATGTCTTGGCTCACATAGTCCTAATATAGATTCGTCTTATATTGAGATAAGCAAAATCCGTCTTTGCCTCACCTTTCCTTTGGGATGGGGAAAAGAAAATTTTGAGCTTACATTGTTTTTTACTACATTGGACTGAAGCACACCCAAACTAGGCTCAGCCAACTGCCCTCACTATACTAAAAATAAGATTATCTCCACTTCACTAAAATTTACGACAATTTATGTAACCTTTCAATTTTATAAAACATACCTTTTCACAAGTATGTGAACTCAAGTACGTGGAATTCACGTTCTTATGAAATATGCACTTCATAAGATAGACACACAAGATATAGTTATCAGAATAAAAAATTATCTTATGCGAATATGCGCCCGTATAAATATAGAATAGAGTACATTTCTCACAAGTATGTGGGGCTCATACACTTAAGAAAAATGCGCTCTATAAGACAGGTGCACAAGACACCGTTCCATAGGGCTGACACCAAATAAAAGAACTTTTAAATATGGGCCAGCCCAGCCCAATACCCATTATCCTCCTTTTTAACCCAGTCAAATAGCCCATACCATCAAATTCACCCACCTCTCTCTCTCTCTCTCTTTCTCTCTCTGTGAAATTTGAAAAAAAAAAAAAAAAGTATGGAGATATCGTCGTTTTCGCACGAATCACGGCGGAGAACGAACGACGAGAAGATGATAGAAAAGGAGATTCGGAGTAGTTTCGATCGAAAATTTCTTCTCCGTGACGCTCACTTCGATTCAGCCTCTCTTTTCCAACAATCTTCAGGTAAATTTTACCTGCCATTAGAAACGACGTCGTTAAGGTCGGTTTGAGCCGAATACGTCATAGAAAGTCAGTAGTTATCATATTTTCCCGAGAAAATGTAAGAAAAAGAAAATTAATTTAACTTTGGAAGAGAAGAAATTTTGGAAATATAAGAACAAAATTGTTAATTTGTGAATTTTAGTCTCAAGAATTTTACATCTATCACAATTTTGCACAAGAATTATTATTATTATTTTTTTAAATCATCACCCTCCCACTTTTTTAAATTCTTTTTAAAAATCTCTTTTTTAGTTTAAATTTTTGTTAAAGCAATATTTTGAACTTAGATATGAAACACTCACAAATCATTTTTGGTTTAAATGAACCTCTAAGCTGCCAAAATAATCTGTGCCAAATGAACTCTAAGCTGCCAAAATCAAAGCTTTCTTTATAATGGAGGATAGACAAGGGAGAGGAAAGAAAGTGTGAGGAAAGAATATGTAAGGAGATAAAAGCGAAGGGAAAGAAGAGATTGATGTTTCCCCTCACCCCCTTACCTGCTTGTCTCTTCTTCTCTTTTTTCCTATTTTGCATGAGAATACATTAGATTGGTTGAAATCCTTGTCATCACCCAACCGTGATAATTCTGATTCTTCAATTGCTTTGAAGTTTAGCTAGCTACAATATGTCTTTCATTGTTAAAACCATGTCAATAATTGGTGTATGATCTCCTCTCCCTCTGAGACAAGAGTGAATACAACAGAATTGTGAATATCTATCGAGGCCAGTCATCAGCCAGAATTTTGGAATTTAGGCTCTTTCATAGTCTTTACTCTTTAGTTTTGCACCTCATTGGCTGTCTCGGCAAATGGATAAACATCTGGTGATGATCATTTAGTAGTTTCTTCTTTCTGCAAAGCTCTTGTTGCCATCATCTATGGCTGGACACATAAATAGAACACTTCCAACGATAGGCTCCAACTCAAACCTTTTTACATGAATTTCGTTACTATGATCTTTGTTGTCTGCAATGTGAGACAAATCAAAACCTTGTCTAAACAAAACCATGTGTTTAATTCAGAGAAGGGAAAGAATAGAATGTACTGTAGGGACACATGCTGAAGATGTTGGAGAGGTTGTGATATTTTGTCTATGATTCTCTGTTTGCTTAGCTCCAAAAAGCTCCTTTACTTTTTTTCCCATTTTATCAATGCCATGAGGAAGATTAGGTTCTTATCTGCTTTGGTTTTCACGTCTCCATCTTGTTATTAAAATGGCATCCCTATATGATTTATTCATATATGAGAAACTTTTGCACTGATAATTGTGCTGTTTAGTATTACTTTATTGAAGATTTTCCTTTTGGCATCAATAACCTCTAAAAGCATTATTATATTGCCGCAGATTCCTTTTCCTGTAGTCCTTGGTTGGATTATGGGGCAACCTATGGATTTAAACTTTCAGCTTTTCGAGACAGCAACACTTTTTATATCCGTCTTAGTAGTAGCCTTAATGTTGCAGGTTTGTGGTTTGGTTACTAAGAAAAATAAATCTCTGTAATTAGTTCACATGTTCAAAAAAGAAGGAAGCATTTTAAATAATATATGCCATGGTAGGCTCTAATTTAAGCTGGATGGCAGGAAACTGTTAATTCCAGCGGCTATCTAGGTTTTGTTCATTTCATTGTTTTTGAAACAATTTTGTGCTAATAATTTGCTCTTGATTATTCTAGATTTAATGTTTGCAGCTATTATTATCTTTTGGTAGTTTTATATACAAATTCTTGTATGTTGCTTTTGTTTTCAGGAAGGAACTTCTCATTATTTTAAGGGACTAATGCTTCTTCTTTGCTATCTGATAGTTGCAGCAAGTTTTTTTTGTACATGTTGATGTTTCTCCAGGAGGTTAGCTCTAAATGAAAGAGTGTTTTTTCTTGCTTAAATTTCACTTAGTTTAGCATGTGACTTGGATTCCTGATGTCTCATAGATGCCACATGCTTTATGACATTGTTGAAACCTTGTAACATGTATTTTGATGGTTCCAATTGAAGGCCCTGTTTTGAGTACAATAATATTTATGGGATAAATACCCACAGTTGTAGTACTTAGCTATGCTCTACATCAATATTAATCCCCCCTTATGTGATATAGCCCTATTTAATTACATGTCTGTAACAATGGGTGCTATATTCATATTTAAAATTTCATTACCATTTATGTTGTAAACAACTTGTTATATAATTTGTTTTGGCTTCATTGAGCTAACAAGCATGGACACGGACACAGACACTGACGATATGGAGTTGAACTTGGGTTGGGAGTTCAACCACTCATAAATGTTTGGAGCATACATAAGGCCTAAAGAGTAAAGACCCAATCGGCCAGTTACACAAATTGGGCTTTAAGCTCAAATCCTTCTTAAATCATTTGAGCTTGTAAGCTCAGTCAACAACCATTCCAAAGCATGTGAGCCGAATAACCTAGTTCGAAGCCCAAATATTGCTAGTTATTAACACAAACATGCCACATGCCCCGACATCATTGAAGCCCAAATATTGCTAGTTATTAACACAAACACACCACATACCCCGACATCATTTAGGCCCATGCGCCACTTGTCATTAGGATAGGAGACCACATATGCTTTCACATGCTGACAACTCCTTGAATTGCACCACGTATGTTGGATACACTAACTTGTGTAGGACAACTACATTTTTAGGGTAATACAATTAGTGGGTTCCATCTTTAACGCAACTAGTTGCTAACTTGTGTTATATATGAGAACCTACCTATTTGTAAGGTAAATTAAAATAATTTTATAAAATCCTAAATTGATTAAAAAACTATACCATTACACAAATTGCTTTTGTATGATTTTAATTTATGTTACAATTTGATGAAGAAGCTATTGTTTGAACGTGAATGACTTACAAAAAATTTGTAAAATAACATAAAGATTTTAATATGTTGCACAGATTTACATTAATTACTCAGGAATACCATATAAAAATGCGCATTTAAACATTAAGAGAAAAAAAAATATCCTATATTTTATTCACATAAAGTAAATCCGTATTAGGAATATTATTCTAATTTATAAATTTTTAAAATTTATATAACATTAACTTTTATTTTATGTTTGCATGGATTTTGTTATTTTCAATTATGAAATTTTGGATATTAAAAATTATGAAAGACCAAAAAATATTAAAAATCAGCTGATTCATGACATAGAAATTACTGAAACAAAACAAAATACATGTGACTAAACAATAGAGAAATATAAACGAAAAATGGGTTACATTCAAAAAATATATGACTATTCAAAAGAGAAATATAAGAAAAAGATAAAAAGTACATGAACCCATAAAGTAATAAGTTATAAATTTTAACGGGTCTAAACTTTAAACGAAATCATATACAGTCACAAACATAGGGTTTTGTGGTTCATGTATGAAAATCACCATTAAAAAAAACACATAAAAAACCATAAAATAATTTTTTTTTTCAAAGGAGAAAAAAATATAAGGGTGACAAAGAAGAGGATAACAAATTATTCATTCATAAAATAATAATAATAAATTAAAGATTTGCTAGAAAGTAGACAAATCTCAATATATGAAAAATTTAATCAAATAATCAATTACCAAAAAATCATGTTATATTTCTATTTATATATATATATATATATATATATATATATATCATGTTAAAGTATTATACATCATTATATATATATATATATATAAAATAATGTTATGTAGTATAATATATATTATTTTAATAAGAATTAAAGAAGAAAGAGGAGTCATACCTGTCCACCACTTCAATTGATGAAGACATTAAATTTTAACCACACATGTGGTGCACGTTCTCTTGGAAATTGGAGCAATGCAGATCAGTTGTCTGCTTCATAAACGGCTAATGAGTAAAGAAAAGGGAAAAAAGAATAGAAAATCAAACTTAACTTAAACATAGTGATTAGTGAGTTTGAAGTTGGAATGTAGAGAGAGGAAGAAACTGAGAATAGAGTCACATATGGGCAGAGATGATTGCTGATGTGTGATATTGTAATTTTTTGAGGATAAAAGGAAAAGTTACATTACTTTGAAGATTGCTGCACATAGTCCCCTTCTTCAGTTCGGTCCAAAGTAAGTCACAAAAGTTTTGTAAGGATGAAGGAGGAAAAATTAGAGAAGAGAGAGGATGGGGAGAAATAGTTTTTATTTTTTTTTTTTTTTTTGTGATTTTGCGTTGATTTTAGAGTTGGGTTAAAAAAAATATTGGGGTTTGCCGTGGGTCTGAGAAAGGAGATCTTTGTTCTGAGGAAGGAGACTCTGTTGGTTTGTGGGTATGTTGGGTATTGTGGGTTTTGATTGAGGAATCTTTGGGTATGGTGTCTTTAGATGCTTTGCCGTGGGTCTAAGGAAGAAGATCTCTGTTGGTTTACCGTGGGTCTGAGCGTTGGGGGAGCTGGTAGAGGAGGAGCATTGGGTTGGGGGAGCTAGTAGAAGGAGAGAAGTCAGAGCATGCATTTTGGAGAAAAAGAGGGCAGAGTGTTAGCGTTTATCGAGGTCGGGCCCTTCGAGTTTGAGAAAAGTTTTATTCATTATTATTATGTTATTATTATTGTGCTGACGTAAAATGTTGTGAGAAAATTGTGAGAGCTTAAGAGGCGTCGGTTTTATATATATATATATATATATATATATATATATAGATAATAAACCCTGGATTTTAGTTGTTAGAAGAATTGAGAAAGAAATGTTGAATTTTACATATTTTTTAAAAGCTATCAAGGTGGTGAGACATGTATACTACACTTTTTTTTTTGAATAATTTGGTAATCGGGGGTGAGGGGATTTGAACCTTAATCTAATGGACTAAGTAACTTGTTGCCTTCTCTATAGCTCAGAACGCTTTCAATGCTACATATATTTAACTTAGTGACCTATTGAGTCTTTACAAGGCGCCTTCTTTATATGGTGTCTCCTATATTTTCATTGTCATGTTTGGTGGGAGCACTTCTTTTAGCTTGGATTGTTCAATTATTTAATTTATGGTGTGATATGTGGTATGAACATAGGATGGGAGTCCGATTGAAGAGGGCTCGAATGATGATGAAAGTGCTGAGATCTCAAAATGGGAATCAATAATTTGGCTTTTCATTATGACTACATGGATCTTGATCCTATCTGAATATTTAGTTCATGCAATAGAGGTAATATTTTCTTGTTAATGTTCCTTTCTCCTTGAGTTTATTATTTTAGTTTGAAGGATAAATCTTTTTTTTTTTTTTTTTTTATTGGCTTAAATGTCTTTGAAGGATGTTTCTAAGGATATATATAATTTCAATATCCCCATTTTATTTTACATATATGAGCTGTTGCAATTCGATACTCTAAAGTCTAATAACAAAATACTTTGTTTGGTCATGGTTATATGTTCATATCAAATTCTGTTTTGGTATATGGTCACTTTTCTATCATGTTTTTGAGCATTGACTGATCATAAGTGACATGGGGCAGATTTTCCAAATCTCTCTATGCTTAGGGTGTGAAAGTTGGGGTTTTAGAAATATGGAATATTTCTTAGGCTTGTAATTTGTTTGTGACTTGGAAAAAGGATAGGATTGAATGGAATAGAAGGGCTGCAATAGAGAACAGGCAGCTTGCAAGATTTCTTGGGAAGCAGCAAATAATTGAACTTAAAAGGCTTGTTTGATGGGTTACATTGTGAGTATATGGTAGAGAAAGTATGTGGGTTTTACTATTTTAGGATTTTGACGTGTAAGTGGAATGTATTCATTTGGGGTTGTGAAAAATGAAAAGCAAGAAGTTTGTTGCTCTTCAGGGGCTGTGTGAACAGAGACTTGAACAGTAATACTAATAGCAGAGTGAGAACATTTTAGGTACACATCTTCAATAATGCAAATCAGTCAGTTCCATTGATCAAGTTTGAATTGTTGAAATACAATGAAGCATTTTACATAGACTGATCAAGTTTGACTGTGACTCTAGGAGATATGTAATCTAAAGGCTAAGAAAACCCAATAAAACTCTCATATTACTACCACAAACTCTTGAATAATGTTGACTGAATATGATTAAGAAAATAACCCCACAAATAAAATTATGTGCAGCAATCATGTGAAATTCTGGATCTGCTTTTGTGCATAAAAATGCCCATAATTCATAAACTAAAGAATATATTCAAACACTGTTTAACCCAAATCAGTTGTAGAGTATACTACCTGTATACTTGGTCCTCGTTTTTTCTCATTAATAAAATTTTTTACTTCTTTACTGATAAAAAAAAAAAAAAAAAAACCAAATTAGTCGTAATTGCAGACTAAAAAGGAAGAAGAAGAGAGAGATCATTCTAGGCACACACAACAATGCAAGTTGTAATTCCATTGATCGTGTTTAAATTGTCTAAACACAATGAAGCATTTTTCTATAGACTGATTGACTCTTATTTAACCTAGTAGGACTGTGACTTCTAGGATTGATTTGTAAGCTAATGGCTAAGAAAACCCAATAGAACAATCCTAATACTATTACAAACTCCAGAAGAATCTAGATCAAATGCTATTAAGAAAATAACCCTAAAAGTAATATTATTTGCAGGAATCTTGTGAAATTCCAGATATTTTTATGTGTAAAAAGTTTTCTTTAATTCATAAACTAATGAATATATTCACTTCAAAGAAAGCAACTTGACTCTTATGCAATGACTGGCAATTAGTCTGGCAAAGGAGCAGGTGTGCATTAGTTTGAAAGCTCATGTTTAACCTTGGTGAAATGGGCAAAACCCTCACAAGTGTTTCACCAATCCAAGTACCATTTTTCTATCCTCCCCCCCTCTCTCTTTCCCTGCTTTTCATTTACTCTGCTGCCTCTTCTCTTTGATATTGGTGATTGTACTCACTTGACATGGTTGTTCAGATTACAAAGTGTTGGGATTTCCATAGTTTCTATGAGAAAGATTACCATTTTACTATTGTAATTGAATGATTTATGAACATTCTGATTGGTTTGGTCGTTTTGCAGGGAACATCTATTGCATGGAATATGCCACTTGCGTTTATTAGTGTTATTTTTTTCCCAATTGTGGGGAATGCCGCAGAGCATGCAAGTGCTATTATGTTTGCCATGAAAGACAAGCTTGTAAGCATTCTGACATTCGTTTCTAACATTTTTTTAATTTTTAGAATTTAGTCATAATAGTTGAGTTTCTTCACAGGACATTTCATTAGGAGTGGCAATAGGATCATCAATGCAGATATCCATGTTTGGGGTAAGCATTAACCGGATGGGTTCCTTCTGAAGCTATTTTATATTTGTACTTCCAAAATATAAGAGTTTGTTAACTTGAGTGATATTTCATATTTTTACCTTTGAATCTGAATTGCATTTAAACCAATATTTGAAGCACTGAAATAGAAATTGTTTCATTCTTCGATATATCCTCTAACCTTTATGTTTTTTATGAGTCACTAGATGCATTTTTTATTAGGGATTGAGTAACTGACAAGTTCAGAGGAACCAGAAAATGATAATTCTTGTTCTTCAATTGCTTTGAAGTTCTGCTAAAATATCTCTTTCATTGCTAAAAGTATATTAGTAAATGGTGCATGATCTTCCCCTCCTTGGTCCTCTTTCCTCCAAGACAAAATTAAATATAACAGAGGTCTCAATCTCTATCAAGACCAGCCATCTTCTAGAATTTGGGAATTTAGGCTTATTCAGCCTTTAGTTTTTCACCTCATTGGCTGTCCCAGCAAATGGATAAACTATTTAATTGGAAGAGAGAGCTGGTGATTATTATAATTACTATCATGAGTAATTTCTTCTATCTGAGAAGCTTTTGTTGCTACCTTTATTGGCTTGAAACTTGTACACTTTCGATGATATGCTCCTATTCAGACCTATTTACATGAATTTGATTTGTGTGATCTTTGTTGCCTGTGATGTTTATTGTGGCTCAAACAAGAAAGCCTTCAGACAAATTTAAACAATGTCCAAAAAAAAGAAAAATAAAAGAGAGACTAATTTAGAGAAAATAAGGAAAAGAACATCTTGTATGATTCATTTTGTCTTTGGAAGGGTCATTCATACAAGTTTATTCTTTTTGTACTTATGATTATTCTGTTAAGTATAAATTTATTGAAGCTTTTCTTTTTTGGTGTCAATATCTGCTAAAATCATTATTCTATTGCTGCAGATTCCTTTTTCTGCAGTTGTCGGTTGGATGATGGGGCAACGAATGGACTTAGACTTTCGGCTTTTCAAGACAGCAATGCTTTTCATAACTGTCTTAGTTGTAGCCTTCATGCTGCAGGTTTGTAATTCGGTGACTAAGAAAAAAAAATACCTATAGTTTGGTCAAACGATTTTAAGGGAAGGAAGCATTATAAATAATATTTGCCATGGTACGCTCTTGTATAAGCTGAATATCTCTCTTATAAAATAGAATATGACTCTTTGGTGTCCAATTTTTAAATGGTCCAAAATACCCTCACATTAATCACTCACAGTAAATTAAAAATACTTTGAATAATAGGGTCAATTAAGGAAAATAACATATGTCAAATGCCTAATTTTTTAGGCCTCATTTAAAATTTAGAACACAATACAAACTAAATTATAACTAGAAGTAGTAGTAACCATAGTAACTTCCCACACTCCACTTTTTGTACTAACTACTATTTATAACTATCTATGCTTTTCTGATAAAAAATAAATGCATATACTTTTCTGATAAAAAATAAATGCATGTGCTTATAAGCTATAATTACTTGTACTTTTATGTTAAAAAAAAAAAAAAGCATTTGAACACAGGCAAGGCTCTTGTGAAGAGGCTAGTAAGCATTTTAAATAAGTTCCAAATACTTTTTGAGTTTTCTTGTTTGCTCAATTTTTTTTTAAATAAGTTTTGTGCTAATAATTTGTCTCTTAATTATTGTGGATTCCATTTAAATGATTATTATTAATCTTTTGTAATTTAGTACTCAAATTCTTATGTGTTCCAAATGTTTTGTTTGCAGGAAGGAACTTCTAATTATTTTAAAGGTCTTATGCTTCTTCTTTGCTATCTGATAGTCGCCGCAAGTATTTTTGTACATGAGGATTGTTCTGAACAAGGTCAGTTCTACATTAAAGCTTTAAGCTTTTCACCCTTAATTTTCATCATTTTATGAATACCTATATTAGAAACCATAACTGATGTATATGTTTCTGCAGTTGACAACCAACCAAAAACATAGTCATAGGAGCTATTGATTCAAGAGATTGGTCACCAAAAGCTTTGGTTCATTCCAATGTATACATTTCAAATTTTCAACCGTTACATTTTTCCAACCTCCTGCTTGTGCTTGTCAGTGAATGACTTGACCGGTATCTTCATGTGCTCTCTTCCTCAGCTACTTCTTAGATGTCAAATGTTCATTTGGATCTGCAAGAGAGAAGTGTATTATAGAGAATTGAGATTTTTTTTTTCTTCTTTTAAAATAACTTGTACCTTTCCATTTTGATATTAAGGGGCATGCATCCAACAAAATTGATTGGTTATGTTGTGCACCTCATTTGAAGGTATAAAGTCATCAGCATATGGATTTTGGAACATAAGGAAACCATTAGGACTGGTGCCAGATTTTTCGTTTTAGGTTATTATATATTACCTTTAAAAAAAATCATTGTAATGTTAGGGTTTTATTTATTTATTTATTTTAATATACCTTATCCAATCATGTCTGCCATATGTTGTAATGGCCCCACTTAAGATGCTTATGTGTAGTAAGTTTTTACATGAATTGCATTTGCAGCATGGTAGCTGTTTGTAGCTAGGTGGATTAGTATGTGAATTGGATTCCTCTTGTATCTTTATTTTTGAGATGCTTGATGACAAAGAAGATATGTTGTACGTTTTTGATAAAAATATTAGGTTTTATTGAATTCAAAGTTGTATTACATCTAGCATAGTCTGTTATCATATTTGGGGAGGAGATTAATGCTCACTCTCCACGCGAAGCTCTTAAACTTCAGGCAGTATTTAGAAAGTACCCAGTTTGAATCCAATAAAATATAATATTTTTTAGCATGTTTGAGGTGAACAATTATTAATACTAGTATTGAGTATTCAATTGTTACTTTTTTTTTTGAGTGTATATTTTAGTGGCCAATTATTAATACTAAAATTCGATTAATAATCGGGCTGGGTCCGGGTCGCAGTTCTTAACCCGCGGGTCAGGTTCAGGAATGCAAAAACCCAGCTCGAACCCAACTCATTGCCATTCCTAGTATTGCCCAATCCCCACATCTACGTTTTATCTGCGGATTCTATGAGTATTGTTCATAAACCCACAAAAGTCATCTAAACACAGATTTTAATATAAATTTGGGTTGTATAGCACTATTTACACATTTAAAAATTATTTTACTACAGTATTTTTAATAATAAATTTTCAGTTTTCAACAAATAAGTCGTATTCCTTTGCAACAATCACTATCATAATACTAGAGACTTAAGTCACTGTGGGACATATTCTGTTTTAAAGATTTTTGAATTTTTATACAAGTAATGAATGGGTATTTTTTATGATTATTTAACATACCAATGTGTGTGTGTGTGTTTTTTTTTTCTCAAATAATGTAGAATCTTACAATTCACAATCCCACCTACCGCTCATAATCTTATGTAGGATCTCGATTTTGACAACCTTAGATATAACCAAAAGGATTTTAAAATTACACCAATTAGAACGTTATATTTATTTTTAAAACTCAAAACTCTTGAGTCTTTCTAATAATCTTTTGGAAGATTCATAATACCTATAATTAATTCCTATTTTCATATTTTGTTTTGTTTTTGCTTTTGCTTTTGTTTTTTTTTTTTCTTTTTACAAATTTCAGTCTTCAAAGACTTGGAGATGTTGGATTCAACACGCAATCAACTCATGAATGGCTCCCTAACAGTTAAAGATAGAGAGATAAAAGAAGATTTTATTTTGATTCAATCAGATAAAAATGCTATCTGAATACTAGGACTAAAATGAAACAGAAGTATTACTCGTGGGGCTCCACTATTACTAGCCAATCCATAATAAATCTTCGTCCTCTCTTTTTCCACCACCATTGACTTGACTTGAGTCTCCTACCATCCATATAAACTAGTCTAGCGAGCAATGAATGGAGGAGTACTACTATTACAACTACATTTTCAGCCCTAAGAAAAAGACTTGACTGAATTCTCATACCTACCGCCTTCAAATTTGGGTGAAACTGGTCATAGCAATGAATGTACCAGTACAATTATTATGACTATTATTATATAATTTTAGCATACAAGTAGTGATATTATCAATTTATCATCGTAAAAACTTTGGCTCCATTTGATATAGTAGTTTAAAAATATGTTTTTAATTTTTAAACAATATTACACTTATATTTACACATTTTTTTACCTACACATATTTAAAAAAAAAAAAATACCACTAAAACAACTTTATCAAATGATCCCTTTATTGCTAAACAATCACAACCATAATAACAGAGACTTAAGCCACTGTGGGGCGTATTCTATTTTAAAGATGGTTGAATTTTGATACAAATAATGAATGCGTATTGACCAAATTACCAAGCGTTGGACCTTCCATAAGTTAGGAAATTGATATGTATTCAATTAGAGGGTCCCATCTACAAGACATACTCGGTCAGTCAATACGTAATGTGTAGTTGAAATTCAAAGCATAAAAAATCCGACTAACAAAAAGATGGATGGGTCCGCTTCCTATAAATACGTCCTATGCCATTGGCACCGAACATAGCCAATCATAAACCCGTTTTATTTTTATAACAGCATGATGATGATGATGAAGAAGAAGGAGGGTTCTTTGTTGAGAATAATAATAGCTGTTACTTTAACCCTTCTCCTTTGTTTCCTCACTGCCGACTCTGAGGTTCGTTGCATTGAAAGCGAGAGACACGCGCTTCTAAACTTCAAGCAAGACCTTGATGATCCTTTAGACTGGCTTGCCTCTTGGACTGCATCTGACGTGGAATGTTGTGACTGGGTCGGTGTTGTCTGCCACAACCGCACCGGTCATGTCCTCCAACTCCATCTCGCATCCTTTCTGTTCGAAGGTGAGATAAATCCTTCTCTGCTTGATTTGAAGCATTTGATTTACTTGGACCTCAGTGGCAATTACTTCAATCATACTCCAATTCCCAAATTCCTCGGTTCAATGGGGAGCTTAAGATATCTTAATCTCTCCAATGCGGGATTTGGGGGATTGATTCCTCATCAACTTGGGAATCTCTCTAATTTGCAATATCTCGATCTTGAATGTGGTTATTATGATTTACACGTGAAGAACCTTCAATGGCTCTCTGGTCTACCTTTACTACAATACCTTGATTTGAGTTTTGCAAACCTTAGCCAAGCCTCTGATTGGCTACAGGAGATAAACAAACTCCCTTCCTTGTCGGAGTTGCGATTGTCAAGTTGTGCACTTTCTGGTTTCATCCCACCATCGATACCCAGTAGTATTAACTTCTCATCTCTCACCACCCTTGATCTTTCCTCCAACAGTCTTGACTTCAATTCGATTCGGTTTTGGGTCTTTGGCCTTCAAAATCTGGTTTCTCTTGATCTATCTGAAAACTTATTTCCAAGTCCAATCCCTGTTCATCTCCAGAACTTGACTTCACTTAGGCACCTCGATCTATCTTTAACCTTCTTTGACTCTTCAATCCCCAATTGGCTGTACAGTTTTAGTCATCTTGAGTTCCTCAACCTCGGGTACAATAATTTGCAGGGTAGAATCTCTAGTGCCATTGGAAACCTAACATCTGCCATTAGCATAGACTTGTCATCCAATGAACTTGAAGGAAAGGTGCCAAGCTCTATAGGAAATCTTTCCTCTTTGAGATCCTTGGACCTTGGGCATAATCAAATTAACGGAACTCTCCCTCAAAGCTTTGGACAGCTCTCCAAATTAGAGTCTGTGAATATTGGTTTCAATATGTTGGAGGGTGTGGTGTCAGAAGTTCATTTTGCCAAATTAATAAGATTAAAAAAACTTTTTGCATCTTATAACCAACTAACTTTAAAAGTAAGTGACAATTGGACCCCTCCTTTTCAACTCAACACCTTAGTTTTGCGATCATGGAATTTAGGGTCAAAATTTCCTTTGTGGCTCTATTCACAAAAGCAACTTCTGGGCTTGGACATATCCAACACAGGGATTATAGATGCAGTTCCTCCTTGGTTTTGGAACTTGTCTTCTCAGTTTGATTTTCTAAATATCTCTCACAATCAAATCTATGGAGAGTTTCCACATATCCCTTTGATTTTGTCCTATCTTTCAACAATTGATGTGAGTTCAAATAACTTCACAGGTCCATTACCTTGTATATCCTCAAATGTGACCTTTCTTGATCTTTCTAACAATTTATTGTCTGGATCTATCTCTCACTTTTTGTGTTACAAGATAAATGATTCCCAAAGTATGGAATTTCTCAATCTTGGAAAAAATCTTTTATCAGGGAAAATAAGTAATTGTTGGATGAAGTGGCAAAGCTTGATTCTCTTAAATTTGGAGAACAACAATTTCACTGGTAAAATTCCAGCGTCCATTGGATCTTTAATTAATCTTCAATCTTTGCATATGTACAACAACAAATTCTCTGGAAAACTTCTATCCTTGTTGAAAAATTGTACAGACTTGGTTACTATTGATATTGGCAAAAATGAATTTGATGGGAGCATACCTAAGTGGATTGGACATAGACTTTCAAGCTTGATGATTCTCAGCCTTCGCTCCAATAATTTCTATGGTCAAATACCGGATGAACTTTGTGCTCTAGCTTCACTCCAAATCCTTGACCTTTCACATAATAAGCTGTTTGGAAGCATACCTAAATGTGTTAACAATTTCATTACGATGGCCAAAAATAACAATTCAATTTCTCCCTTTTTTTTTAATTATGTTGTGTCACCAGATTATAGTGATGGGCCTTTTGAAAGTGAATTGCTTGTGATTAAGGGAAATTCTCTTGAATATTCCACCACACTTCGACTGGTAAATATTATAGATCTTTCCAACAACAATTTGTCAGGAGAGATTCCTAAAGAAGTGGCTAGTCTCCAAGGACTACAATCATTGAATTTGTCATTTAATATCTTGACTGGAAGGATCCCGGAGAATATAGGTGATATGAGATCAATAGAATCTATTGATTTCTCTATAAACCAACTTTCAGGTCAAATTCCTCAAAGTATGTCAAGTTTGACATTTTTGAGCCACTTGAACTTGTCAAACAACAATTTGATTGGGAGAATCCCTTCAAGCACTCAGCTACAGAGCCTCAGCGCATCCAGTTTTTTTGGAAACAAGCTTTGTGGACCTCCACTTACTGATAATTGTACTATAAATTATGTAAAACCAAACATTGAAAACAAAAGGAGCAAGGGTTTTGGTGGGCATATGGTGGATTGGTTTTTTGTAAGTATGGCACTTGGATTTGTGGTTGGGTTTTGGGTTGTATTGGGTCCTTTACTATGGAACAAGCAATGGAGAATTTTGTATTTTCAATTCCTAGATCACCTAGGGTACAAGCTTAGTGGTGTAGTGGCACAAACCTGGTATAGCATTGTAAGTAAATGTTGTAAGATTCTTAATATTTAGTCCAAGTATCATGTAATCATATTAATCAATATTTTGATGATTTCTATATGATCTTCGACCTGGTTAATACTTCTATGATCATCTATATTTACTCTATTAACATGTATGAATAGGATATTTGTTATGAACGTACACCGCAGTCCAATTTTAGTTTTATTATTCCTATAGATTAGTGGTGTAAAATCACATTTCAGTTCATACAAGCAATTAATTTGTTAGAAGTAATATCCAATACCTTGCAATGATGCCCACTTTCTCTGTAGAATATCTTAGTGATCACTTTGTAAAGTCTCAATGAAAGACAACAAGTTTGTGCTTATTCGGGCAAAATAAGCAGGCTCTTTGTATCAAATTCGAAAGCTATTTTGGTAGATTCCTTGCAACCAAGTTTGTGCTTATTCGGGCAAAATAATGAAGTTTCAGTAGTTAAGCTATAAAGGAGCCAGTTTGCCAAGTCTACTTTGTCCCGTGGAAGAATTGAAGGGGCTGTGAGTTAGGCTCCATGCCACGGCTCTCATGTCCTGCCAGCCCAATTAGGTATAACAACCCATAATCTATCTCAATTCTAAATTCTAAAAATTGACTTGAGAAAAAGAACATGTTATTGGTTGGTTAATTTTGAATTTTGTGTCTCTACATAGGTGGGTAGATACAGATGCATGGCTTATTTGTGATTTTTGAAATGAAATTTTGCTAAATTGGTGATTTACCCAATTGGGGTCTGTTGAAGTTGTGGGGCAAATTTAATTCTCTGCGGTGTTTTGTTGGGAATCTAATATTGTTTGCAATGATTTAACAATGATTTTGTTTCAAATCTGTTTGGCATGGTAGAAGATAGTCAACTAAAAAAGAAAAAATTGCAATTAAAGGTAGCACCCTCTCTCTCTCTCTCTATCAACATTAGGGTCAATAACATGTGTACTCCACACCAAAAAAGAAAAGAAAAGAAAGAAATTTGGAAGTTCAAATTAGGTCAATTACATTTACTTTGTGGATTAGCACCTTACAAGTGTTTTTATTTTTTATTTTTATTTGCTATGTAAATAGCGGGAAGAGGACTGTTGGGATTCAAACCCTAGTGTCAAGCACAACAAGAGGGGTTTTTGTTGTCTGAGATTTTCTTTAAATTAATTTGCACGTGTCTCATCATTTAAGCTATAGTTTTGTTTGGGTTGCTCTTGATACTTTTAGGTGTGATTTTATCATTTACTGAAGATATGTGTATGATGCTGAGACATAAACAGTGAAAACGATGCTGAGATTGGATTTGAAGTTGGTTGAGTGATTTTGGAACGTCTTTTCTTAAAACTTTTCTTGCATATAAATTTTAGACCCCTTTTGTAGAAATTTTAGGAAGTCTTGTTTTTGTGACATATTGCGTAACCCAAAAGCTAAAGGAAATGGGTTTTGAAAATCGAGCCCAATAATGTTATATTAATTTTTTCTTTGTTTCTTGTCATATGGGACTTCCACTCATGTGTGTATGTGCAACAATTTTTTTGCTTCTTAAAATTTTGATTAGTGTCTTCTTTCTTCTTCTTTTTGGTAAGAGGTTTCTCTAAACATGTAGGATCTGGTTGGGCAGGTATCATTTGACCCACCCTTTTGTTCTAATACTTGTGCAGCATGATCAATTCTTCACTTAACACAATTTGAGTATGAGAAGCTGTATTTTCTATATCTATAGGTGTAATTGTTAATCATATTTCACCACCAAAGGTTGCTTTCCTAAGAAGAATTACAGCTCTATTTAATCCAAAAATGACAAAACTGGTCTTTTGGTTTCTAGGACAAGATGAGATTGAGACTTCAACCAACTCGACTTATGGTCCCTCTTTAAGAATCTTACATTTGCCTGTAGTGAAACTGATTATTTACAAGCTCGTGAAGCAGAGATAGAAGTTTTTGCATAAATTGTGTGAATGGTGTTCCATTGAGCTTCAGTTACAGTTATGATCCAGTAACTCCGTTCTTGAATTACATTGACAATGGCAACTTCTCTGTTAATGATGTGCTAGTTGATGTCCCACTTATACTCCATCAGAGGCTATAGGTTAATTTTGTTCTTTTCCCCCCTGTTAAGAAAAGTGTTCACCTAAAATCATCCTTACCTAAAAACTTTATTGTGTTGGTTCATTTTAAATTTCAAGCTGTTTTGATTTTTGTACGTTCTCTTAAAAAATTAAAGTGCTCTGCCTACGTGAATCCTTTTACAGATGTATTGGATTTCTAACAATCAAATCCATAAAGCTTCTAATTGCGATTTCCTTGGATTTGGTTACCAAGACTCGTTGATAAATTTCTCCTTTGCCCATTTCTTGACCTTGTAGCACATTCAATGTGAACTATTTTACTATTTGTCTGTGAATTCATGGGGATATCAGTTTGCATTTCTAGATAATCTTAACAACTTTCCTTCATTTTCTTAACTGGTGCTATTTCTAAATTCGTATAGTCACGTTCATTATTCATCCTGCCCTTCATGTGAAGTTAATTGTTTAATAAATTTGAACAGAAAAAAATTACTAAGACTCGAACTCATTGCTTTTTGGAGACTTTTCAATTTCATTCTCAGTCCTAGGACCATCTTTAATGTGGAGCTCCTTGATTTGGTTACTACAAAAATGAAAATGGATTTTGTTCGATTATTAGTACTTGCATATGATTTTTGTATATCACTTTATCTCATGCCACAATTGCATTTTAGGAACTAAAGGATTAAAATATCATTTCTTATAGTTGCATTTCATTTAACAATAATAGCTTGATAATTATGACATAATTAGTTAGTTTTCTCTGTGATAGATTACTACCTATTCATTTCAATAATATTTTCTTCAAGATGCTGATCGCTCCTCACATTGCAGATTGCTTTGCTTTTCCAGGCCAAAATGCTTCAGCACAAGGTATATCACTATTGCATATTGCTTCTAATCAAAGCTGGTTCTTTTATCCTCATAACTGATAGATAAGGTTGTCTAACTGTATGTTTTCATGAAAATATATATTTTTTAGAATATTATTGTTGACCTTTTTCCTTCACCTCCCTCACTCCCCAACAAATCCTTTGGTTATCTCTAAATATGGAGCAAGCAAAGATTACCCTGGTTGTATGGATTTAGCATATAGGAAAGCTATTGATGATTGTGTTGATATACTTGACTATCTTGTTTGATTGGCAAAGTATGGGACTCCATTTTGCTTTACTATTAATTTTTTCTAAGCATACTTGTGCTAATAGAATTTGGTTGAATGGTAATTATATTGGTCAAATTTGGTTTAGGGCGCTTTGGTGTGCAGAACCATCTTTAGCTCTTTGCACAGGACATTGCAGAGGTCAAGGAATTCTTGAAGCAGAAAGGAGGTGACATTGGTTGTCAAGACTTTTTCTATGATGTTTTTAAAGAGCCGGAGTATTCTTAAGACAGGTTCAATATATATCACAACTTGAGGTACAAATTGTGGATTTGAGGAGATAAGATTTGCTTGCTATCTAAAATTTTGGTTGTTGTTTGAAACTAAGGATGAAAGATTTATTTGATGAGCATATGTAGAAAGGAACATAACCTGGGTATGCAGTTCTTAATTAAACCTTATGAGTTATGACTGATTTAATTGACTTATTTGGTGGATTAAAATGATGAACATATGTAATTGGTATTAGTTGCCTCTGTTCACTAGCAGTCAACAGTAAAAGAAAATGACAGAATTAAATTAGGTGACATCAATGGTTTTTTCTTATGTGTCATATTCAATTACCTAAGGCTGTTATGCTGCTTCTACAAGATACTAACTAAAAATCTTGAGCTTGGAAATTGTTTTTGCTTTGGTTCAACAATAGGGTACATCTTATCCTGATGCCTTGCTATCAAAACCTGAAAAACCACAAGCTATCCATAAAAACCAACACAAAGTAAGTTGTAAAAGAAAATAATGATAAAAGTGACTCCATGTCAAGAATAACTTAATAATTATTTTATGCTTATTTTTTTCCCAATTAGATGGGACTTGCTAATTTCATCTTTTCCAATTCTTATAATCATGCTAGCGTAGAGTTTTTACCATACCAACATAGAAGCAAGTCTCTATAATCCATCTTTCTTTCGAAAGTATGGTAAAATTTCACTGTCACAAAAGTTCATGAATTTTGACACATATACAATTTGTTTCATTTTAAGTCAAAGTTTGCCAACAAAAGAAGAAGATTAGGGAAAAACAAGTTACTAATATATATGGGCAAATTACAACTTATTTATCTTTAGTTTGGCCGAAATTTAAGTTATCTACTTGTAGTTTACATATTGTCTACTTGAGGTAAGCTCAGTTAGATCTTTGTAACTCATTTCTATTAAAAACAGAACTAAATATGTAATTATGCCCCACTTTAATGTCTCTCTCCTCCAAAAATAAAAAAAAAAAAAAAATTTGACACTTTACCCACTTGAGGTTTGACCAAAATTTAAGTTGTCTATGATTTAAATTTTAGATAAACCACAAGTGAGTTAGTTGTAATTTGCCCAATATATTTTGGAATGGATCTTAGGATGAACAAATATAGTAACAAAAAGCTGGTGAATCTCCCAAGATACACCTGCTTGGTAAATTTTTGACTTGTCAACAGAAATTTATTTTGTTTGCAAACGAGCTAGTTGTGTGTAAAGATTTGGAATCTAAATTTGTTTATAATAATATCAACTCATTGACATATTTTGGTCAAGGCCTCTCTTTTCAAATTTTCATTGATCTCAACCACAAAGGCACAAACTCATGCTCACCACTGTGCCTATTCATGTGTCAAGACAGTTGCAGAGTTAATTACCAATCTGTTGTAGCCCTTCGCTTTGAATCAGTTATCAAAATGTGGTGATGTTTAATTGAGCAATAATAATAGTTAATGTATTTCCACACAACTTAGTTGTTAAACCTCATAGAACTCCATTTTGTTTTTTTATTTATTTATAAGTTTTATAATGTTTTTGGTATAATTTTGCATTTTTGCATTGTCTGCATCACAGGTCAATAATCTTTAATTAATAACAAACAGCTAGTGAGAGAAGACCTGCTTGTTAAGTGTTGACCAAAATCTATTTTGTTCTACACATTGTTATCACAATATCAATCAATCATTTTTTGAATGAATGTTTTCCGTAGGATATGTTGATTGTATTAGGGAAGGCAGTGCACAACTAGTCCTAAGTTTCTCTAAGTAAAAAATACATGCAATTGATCATATTTCTACAAACACCACCATTAGTTTCTTGTTTGATATTTTCTTCCTAATTGACCTATTGAATTTAGTTAATTACGCTATTGATATATCCAATTGGAACTTTAAAATGAGTGGCATTGGAAGTTTCATCGATACCACGTATTAGTGGGATGAATTTTACCAAAAATAAAATTAGCATAAACTGATTCTAAGCATATTTTTGAATAACCTCACTAAAATTACTAACAAGCACAACAACTTGGACACTCCTTCATTTGACTTTACATGAAATTCTGCTTCATATTCGTAAGGAATTTTTTAGAAATTGTAGGCTTTGATTGAAATGCTCGGGCTGTGTGCATGGTTTGTGTTTAATTGTAGGTATATAGGCCTGGTAGTTTCTGTTCAAATGACACATATTTTTATTTTTCTGGTAGAATCTTTCCTTTTAGTGTCCATTTTAGACAAGTTGAAAATTTCAGCTTATTTTTGCTACTATTCATGGGTTATACTGCACTTTTTAGTATTATTTATGAGTCCCACTATACTACTCAGTTAACTTTTACCTTTATCTACAGTACTTTCAGTAAAAAGTTTTCAGTTTTCAGTTAAGTAAGTTGTTCCCAAACGGACACTTAATGCTTTGTTTAGCAAAACAAGATCATGATCTGTCTGCTTACCTAAATCCTAGTCTTCCTCACCCAATAGGTAAGATCTGACTTTTCTCTTCCTTCATGTTAGGTTCTAAAAGTTTAGAACAATTAGAAAATCGTGAACACACAAGAACATAAAAACTGCAGAAGGAAGGTTTCAGAATTTGTCTGGTTCGATCGATCAAAGAACAGGCTCGATTGATCTAAAGTCGTATCTGCAGAATTTTAATTAAGCCCAAACAGCAATTCAAGCCCATTAAGAATTAGGGTTTTAGATCTACTTCTTCCAGTACATAAAGGAAACCCTAAGTGCGTTTTTATAAGGTTTTTCAGAGGGAGAAGAGTGTGTCTATTTTGTATTTAGGGTTTTGTTCTTAAAAAGCTCTCTCATATCTTTTATCGGTGTTATTACTTAAAGAATCTCAAGATCTGGTGTTGTAGAAGCTACTATCTTCTCTAGTCATCAAAGGTGCTAATGATCTAAATCTTCAAGGGTGGTCTTGGAGTTACAAACAGGAGAGTTTGTGTTGTTAAACCTTTGAGTGGGATTTCAAAGTCTCAAACGTGGGTGTTTGTGTTTTGCAAAGGCCAAAGAAAGATGTAGTCTGTAGACTTGGAGCTATCATGGGGTCGTGATAGTAAGTTTTCTACTCGAGGTAGCAATAGGATGTTAGTAGTCTAAGTTACTATTATGTAAACTTCAATTCTTTCATAGTGGTTTTGCTATTTTACCTTAAGGATAGTTAGGTTAAATCTTCCTTAGGTTTTTTACCGGTTTGGTTTTTCTGAGTCATCATATTATTGTGTTCTTTATATTTCCGCTACTTTGCATGATATGATTTATATGTGTTAACCTAGATCTGCATAATTTACCTAAGTTAATCACTTGGCTAAAGAACTAGGTTAATTTGGTTGTGTTTCAGGGGTCTAAAAACGTACACTACATCCAAAACCTCTACTGGCATTGATGGTTGTTCATAGTGAAGATTCGATAAAATAATTAAGATACCTTAATCAAGATGTTAGTTGAAGAGATAAGATTGTTTGGTTACTCCGTAATTAATATAGGCCAATTATGAACCTAGCAGCACTGTCAGCACATGATTATGATTTAATTGGAATTAAAAAAAAAAGTTCTAAATTATTTTGGCTACCCATACTTGATTTAGACCACGTATATTAATCTTAAGAAGCATTGATTGATTAATTAATATTAAAGAAAATAGATTGATTAAGTTATTATGCAATTGAGTTTGAACTGTAAAACTGCAAGAATAATAAACTTGGAAAAAAAAGAGTGTTCCTGCTCTTTTTTTTTTTATTTTTATTTTATTTTTTAAGAATAATGTATTCAATAGCCTTTTTATTTATTTATTAGTACTGTGGTTTATAAATTTATATCATATTGCTAATGTTCAATATATTCAAAAAGTTCCTGCTGCTATTGATGATGAATAGTGGTTTTGAATCATTTTGTTGTATTTGTTATTGTTGATGATGTTGAGGTGGATTGCAGGCTTGGGTCTTCTTTCTAAGCTTATTGGGTATAACACCTTTGGCTGAGCGTTTAGGATATGCTGCAGAGTAAGGAATTTTCAATTTTTTTTCCTCTCTCTCCAAGGAATGTGAATTATTAAGTGGCTAATGTGTTGGTGTCATTTCCCTTTCAATGAATAAAATCAAAAATATCCTTTTAAAAAAAATCAATTTTCTATTTGTTATGAAGCATAATTTTGTTAATATTCGTGGCTAAAAATTCTTGTTCCATAGTTGTAGTAGAAATATTGGAAAAGTAATCAAAAGTACAACTACTTTATAAATAAGTTGGTAGGCTATTGATCTTCTAGTTTTTGGTAACCATTTGGTGCAATTGAAAAAAATAAATTGACAACAAATAAAAGACATATGTACTTTGGATCCACTACCATCCCAATTTTAAAGAAAAAACTAGTATGAAATATTTTGATAAAGAAAAGGAAAACACCTACGTGTGCATATTCAAAGCAATGAAATACCTTAAAATATAAATAAAAGAGCAATATTATTTTAAATTCTTAACTTCCTATTTTTTTATTTGTCCTTAATGGATCCTAATTAGGATTTTTTTTTCTTTTCTAATGGATTTCATCTACATAAAACACAAAAGAATGTACAAAACAATATTTAACAAAACAAATTAGGTTAAATATAATTTTTTTAGAGTTTGGCTACACATTATGGACTAACCAACCATTTTTTTTTCTTTTGTTGGTGATTTATTTGGATAAATTGAATTTTTTGAGTTCAACTACATCCTTATGACCACAATTTAAAAATATATATGTATAATAGGGGTTGTTTGGGCTAGAAGGCCATGTCTTGGCTCACATAGTCCTAATATAAATTCGTCTTTGATTGGGATAAGAAAAATCCATCTTTGCCTCACCTTTCCTTTGGGAAGGGGGAAGAAAATTTTGAGATTGCATTGTTTTCTACTACATTGGACTGAAGCACACCCAAACCAGGCTCAGCCAACTGTCCTCAATACACTAAAAATAAGATTCTCACCACTTCACTAAAAATTACGACAATTTATGTCACCTTCCCATTTTTTAGAACATACCTCTAGCAAGTATGTGAACTCCAAGCATGTGGGATTCACATTCTTATGAAAACCGCACTTCATAAGATGGACACACAAGATACTATTTTTAGGCTAAAAAATTATCTTATGCGTCCATCTAAATGTCTAATAGAGTACGTTTCTCACAAGTATGTGGGGCTCATACAATTACGAGAAATGCGCTCTGTAAGATGAGTGCACAAGATACCGTCCCCATCGGGCTAACAAGACACCAAATAAAAGAACTTTTAAATATGGGCCAGCCCAGCCCAATATCCCATCCATTATCCTCCTTTTTAACCCAGTCAAATAGCCCATAACATCAAATTCACCCCCTCTCTCTCTTTCACTATGAAATTTGAAGAAAAAAAAAGCATGGAGATATTGTCGTTTTCGCACGAATCACGGTAGAGAACGAACGACGGGAAGATGATAGAAATGGAGATTCGGAGTAGTTTAATTATCATATTTTCCCGAGAAAATGTAAGAAAAAGAAAATTAATTTAACTTTGGAAGAGAAGAAATTTTGGAAATATAAGAACAAAATTGTTAATTTGTGAATTAGTCTCAGTTGAGTGGTGGTGAAATTTTTTTCCCAGATTAAAATTGATTTAACCAAAAATAGATCACTGGAAGTTTTTTATATTTAATTTTATAATAAATAGTTGTTTCTCTAATTGGTTGTTTGTATGGAAAAAAAAAGGAATTTAAATTTGGAAGAGAAGAAAGTTTGGAATAAAAAGAAAAATACCCATAAAGAAAAAGATGTGTATTGTACATTTCAAAATAGGAAGGAATTTAGCTTTTTTTTTTTTTGTTTGTGAATTAGGCTCATTGTAACATGTACATTTCAATATAGAAAATATGTAACTGTCAAGAGCTTTTTGTTGGACCTAGTTTTTTAGGTCACGTTAGGTCTTGTCATGTGTAGGACAATCATGTGAACACAAGCAGTGCTTTGCAAGCTGCCATGCCATCTTGCCACATGTGCAAGCATTGTGTGCTCGCATGCACGTCACATGTTACATGTGGCAGCATCTTGAATTTCCTCATGACTGTGATCACTCCTAAGCCTCTTTAAGAATATCCATGCCCCCCTTAAGCCATGTGTCGAATGGTCATTGGTGATGTTCACCCTCCATAGATGAAGTCATTCTGGCTGTTGGTGGCCGATGCATTTTCTTTACATTCAAGAAGTTATGTTCTTGAGTTTGAGGGGGAGTTCTAGAGAGATTATTGTCCAAGAGGCTCAAACTCATACTAGGTCCAATTGTCCATATACTTGTAGAGCAAGCAACCCATCCTAGGGTTTTCCTAGGATTAGCTACTATATAAATCCCACATTGGGTTCTTTGTAACATGTACATTTTAATATATAAAAGATGTAGCCACGAAGCGCTTTCCGCTATGGACGTAGGCCGTTAGGTTGAACCTTGTTAATTCTTGTTTCTACCCTTTATTTTTCTCTCCTTTCCATCACTCTTAAGTCTTAATCTTCCAACAACAATTCTAACAAGTATCATGTGCATTGTCTATATTCATCTTTAACACTATTGTAGCTACTTTTTTTTAATGTAGTGAATTTGAAATTGAATTTGGAGGCCTGTTGAATGCTACTTTTGGGAATTCAACAGAACTTATTATATCAATCAATGCACTGAAAAGCGGACTGATACGCGTTGTTCAACTGTCATTATTGGGCTCAATTCTATCAAACTTGTTGCTCGGATATGCATTCTTTTGTGGTGGTTTTTTTTGTCAAAAGGAGCAGCAGTTTGAAAAGGTGTGTGTGTGTGTGTGTGTATGCACATGTATATTCTAATTTATCCTGTATCTTTCATGCTAAAGCTGGTAGAAGTGGTATGTAGGAAACTGCTGTAAACTCTGGATTGCTGTAGATGGCAGTCATGGGCCTACTTTATCCAGGTGTTCTTCATTATACACACACAGGTTCATTCTGGGGAGTCAGAGTTGGCTCTTTCAAGATTTTACAGTTGCATCATGATTGTTACATATGCTGCCTTCCTCTTTTTCCAGCTAAAGTCTCATAAGAATCCCTATGATCCTCTTAATGAGGTTGGCTATGAATTTTTTCATAGCCCCCCTCCCCCAACCCCAA
Organism: Castanopsis chinensis; assembly: GCA_032878915.1. Classification (NCBI taxonomy): domain Eukaryota; kingdom Viridiplantae; phylum Streptophyta; class Magnoliopsida; order Fagales; family Fagaceae; genus Castanopsis; species Castanopsis chinensis. The sequence continues at coordinate 1,784,805 of JAVQMG010000026.1, read as the reverse complement.
AAAAAAAAGAGAGTTTAGAATATTTTAGTGTGTAAACATTTTAGTATGATGTGTTCTTTATTGCATTCTTTTAAATTTCATTCTTATGCATGGATTTCTCTACAGTTTATTTGCAATATGACAGCTACCGAAGTACTTATTAAAAAAAAATGATGGCTAGCAAGTTCGAATTATTAGTTTTATGATGAAAAACATGAATGGTTCAGACTTTTTGACAGCTTTCTTGATGTTCTTGATATTCTGGGTTCCTCTGCTTAATCTAATAGACTATGAAACTTGATAACTTTTTTTATATCTTAGTACACTTTTAAATGCTACATATGGAGAATTCTTTTAGCTTGGATTTTTCAATTAATTAATCTATAGTGTGATATATGGTATGAACATAGGAATGGAGTCAGACTGAAGAGAGCTCAGATGACAATGAAGGTCCTGAGATCTTGAAATGGGAATCAATAATTTGGCTTTTGATTATGACAACTTGGATCTCAATCCTATATGAATATTAAGTTCATGCAATAGATGTAATATTTTCTTGTTAGTGTTTCTTTCTCCTAGAGAATTTATGATTATACACTTTTGAAGGATAAATCAATTCTTAAAGGATATATATAATTTCCTTTTTCCCTCTTTACATGTAGGAGCCATTGCAATTGGAAACTCTAATGACATAATACTTTGTTTGGCCATATTATGATGTTTGTATCAAATGCTGGTTTGGTAATGGTTACTTTTCTATCATGTTTCAGGGCATTGACTGATATACGTGACATAGGGCTAATATTCTAAATCTCTCTGCTTGTGCTTATGATGAGCTAAAGGGTTTGGAAGTTGGGGTTTTAGAGCTATGGATTATTGCTAAGGCTTGTAGTTTGTTTCTGTCCTGAATGGATAGGATTGAATGGAAAAAGTGGGCTAAAATAAAGAACAAGCAGGTTGCAAGATTTCTTGGGCAGCAGAAAATATATAATTTAAGAGGCTTGTTTTTATTGATTGAATGGTGGTTATTTGGTAGAGAAAAAATTGGCAAGGAACTTTTTCCCCCCAAAAAAAGGGCAGCTGCTGTCGTACTAGGAAGCATAGGCATAGGTACGGGTACTAGTACGACACAAACAATTTTTGAGAAGTTATAAAATAACATTGTGAGTGCAAAACTGGTATGATGTAGTTATGGCACCTTAAATGAAGTGTCAGTGCTTCCTTGGATCAAACTCTAATTTTGGAAATAAGTCGGTGACCTTTTACCTACCAGATAGAAAATGATTAAGGGCCAACTATTGTTGCATTGTGAAAGTATGTGGGGTTTTAGGAGTTTGATGTATAAGTAGAATGGATTCATTTGGGGTTGTAAAGAAGAAAGAGTGAGAAGTTTGTTGCTGTTTGGGGGCTGTGTGAAGAGTACTTGAACAGTAATGCAGGCCAAAGAAGAGAAGAGAGAGAAGAACATTCTAGGAACACATCTTCAGTACTGCAAATCACCGATAATTCCGTTGATTAAGTTTGAGTATTGTAAATACAATGAAGCATATATATATATATATATATTTGATAAGTAAATTGAATTTTTTTTATATAGACTGATTGAATCTTATTTAACCTACTTGGACCTGACCCCTAATATTGATTTCTAAACTAAAACCCTAAGAAATTCCACTAAAACAGTCCTAATACTATTACAAATTCTAGAATAATCTAGACCAAATATGATTAAGAAAATAACCCTAAAGTAAAATTATGTGCAGGAATCTTTGAAATTGCAGAGTTTCTATTAGAAACGTTACTTTTTTACTATCACAATAGATGAAAGTTCTAATGGCAATCTTCTAGTAATTTCATATTTTTTCTCTACTGTTCTTTGACTCACGAAATTTTTGATTGGTTGATTGTTTTGCAAGGAGCATCTATTGCATGGAATGTGCCACTTGAATTTGTTAGTGTTATTTTGCTCCCAATTGTGGGGAATGCCATAGAGCATGCGAGTGCCATTATGTTTGCCGTGAAAGATAAGCTTGTAAGCTATCTAACATTCTCTTCTAACAATTTCTTTTTAGAATGAGTTTTAAGAATTGAGTTTCTTCACAGGACATTTCATTAGGAGTGGCAATAGGATCATCAACTCAGATATCTATTTTATGTTTTTACTTTTAAAAAATAAGAGTTTGTTTGACCTTAGTTTAATTTCTTGTTTATACTGTTTAATCTGAGTTGCATTTGAACCTATATTTGAATCACAGAAATGGATAGAACCATTTCAATCTTCAAAAATATCCTCTAACTTCTATGTTATTGACAAGTCATTAAGTGTTTTGTGCATCCTCATGTTAAATAAATGTATTCTTTTTTAGTAACTGAATAACTGAAAAATTTTGAGGAACAAAAAAGTGATCTGTTTCTTCAGCTGCTTTGAAATTCTGTTAAAATATTAAATATCTCTTTCATCGTTAAAACTATATTAGTAAATGGAGTTTGATCATCCCCTCCCCTGTCATGTTTCCTCCAAGACAAAGGCATATACAACAGAAGTCCCAATCTCAATCAAGGCTTGTCATCTTCAAGAATACAGGAATAGTCCTTTTGTAGCCTTAGTTTTACACCCCATTGGCTGTCTCAACATATGGAATTATGGATAAAATTCTTAGCTGGAAAAGAGAGCTGTTGAGAATCACACTTACTATCATGAGTAATTTCTTCTTTTGGAGCAGCTCCACCTTTTTATGGCAGGAATCTTGTACACTTTGAAATATATGCTTCTATTAAGACCTATTTACATGAATTTGTTTCGTGTGATATTTGTTACCTGTGATGTGATGTTTATTGCAGCTTGAACAAGAAACCCTTGAGACAAATCCACACTGTTTCAAAACAAAAAAAATGAGAGACATTATTATTCTCTGTTTGTTTAGCTTCAGAAAAGTCCGTTACTTTATATATAATTATACATGTTTTATCATGCCGGGAGCAGGATTAGGTTCTCATCTGCATTGTTTTTCATGTTTGGATATTGTCATTAAAATGGCATCCCTGTACAATCCATTTTGTGCTTGGAGGCCTATTCATATATGAGATACTGTGCTTTGATGATTGTTCTGTTTAGTATTACTGTATTGATGATTTTCATTTTGGCATCAATATCCGCTAAAATCATCTTTATATTGCTGCAGCTTCCCATTTCTGTACTTGTTGGTTGGATTCTGGGGCAACCTATGGACTTAAACTTTCAGCTTTTCGAGACAGCAATGCTTTTTATGACTGTATTAGTAGTAGCCTTCATGCTGCAGGTATGTATTTCAGTGACAAAGAATTAAAAATCTCTATAGTTTGGTCAAATGTTTATAAGAGAAGGAAGCATTTTAAATAATATTTGCGATGGTAGGCTCTGATATAAGCTGGATGGTTATATATGCATTTTTAAAATAAGTCCAACTGCATTCTGAGTTCTCTTGTTTGCTCAATTCTGTTTTGAAATAAGTTTGTGATAATAATTACTCTCTTAATTGTTGTGGATTCCATTTTTGCAATATTTTTATCTTTTGGTAATTTTATGTACATAATTACATATTCTTATGTGTTGCAAATTTTTTGTTTGCAGGAATGAACTTCTAATTATTTTAAAGGTCTTATGCTTATTCTTTGCTATCTGATAGTCGCTGCAAGTTTTTTTGTACAAGTAGATCATTCTCAAGCAGGTCAGTTTAAAGTTTCTGCTTTTCATGCTTAAATTTCTTCATTGTATGAATACCTATATTAAAACATTCCTGATTTTATATTTCTGCAGGTGATATGTAATCAAAAACATAATCAATGAAGCTATTGATTCATGAGGTAGATCACCAAAAGCTTTGGTTCATTCAAATAATATATCCCAATTTTCAACCATTACATTGTTCCAACCTCCCCTGCTTGTGCTTGTCAGTGAATTGACTTGACCGGTATCTTGCATATTGTATTCTCTCTTCTTCAGCTACTGTTTTGATTCAAAAGTTCACTTGGATCTGCAAGAGAGGTAATTTTTTTTCCTTTCTTTTCAAATAACATGTACTGTTCCATTTTTGTTATTAAGGGGCATGCATCCAATAAAATTGATTGATTATGTTGTACACCTATTTTGAAGGTATAAATTCATCATAATGAATGGGATTTTTAGAACATAAGAAAACCAGCAGGACTGGTGGTAGATTATTGGTTTTGGGATATTATAAATTTTTTAAAAAAAAATTATTATAAAGTTAATTTTTATAATCTTATCCAATCATGTTGACAATATCTTGTAATGGCACCAATTAAGATGCTTGTTATGTGTAGAAAGTTTTATTTGAAATACATTGGCAGCTTAGCAGCTGTTTGTTGTGAGGTGGAAGGATTAGTATGCGACTTGAGTTCCTGTTTCTTTATATTTCAGATGCTTAATGACATTGTTGATATGATGTACTTTTTCTTAAAAATGTTAGCTTTTATTGAAGTCGAAGTTGTATCACATCTAGCTTAATAGTCTGTTATGGAGAAATTGTATTATACTTCCACATTTTAATAACACCTCTCCCTTTTCGATTAGTAATAAGTAAAAAAAGCTAGTTGTAAACCCGGTAAAATTTATAGTTTAAATAGTGCAGGTATTATTTAAAAGTATTTTCTATTTTTATAAGTTTTATGTAATATGAAATATTTAAATTATATAATTATAATATTGTTTTATATAAATTGGAAAAAAAATGTTTTAAAAGGATTTAAAAAAAAAATACCATAATTGGTTGACTAACTTGAACACATCCAAGAAACATTAAAAAAAAAAAAATTGTACACCCCATTCCATGGACTCATGTAACATGTTGCACTAAGTTTAAATTATTATTATATATGTTTTAAATTGTAGCCCCACACCCCCCCCCCCCCCCCCCCCCCCCAATATAATAAATATATATATATATATATATATATATATAGTGCCTATATTATTATTAAAACTTGAATTTTAAGGTTATCTTTTGAATATTTTATTCTTCTTTTTTTGCCTTTTTGGGGCTCATATTTCTAATTTCTAATACCTATTTTGTTTGTATTTTTAACCCAAAATTAAAGACTATGGCTCAAACAGAATAAAATTTCATAAATTTTAACCCAAAATTTAAGAAAAAATAAAAATTTGAGGTAACTTACAAAAATAATCAATTTAAAGGCATAATTAGTCCAAAATGGACTGAAGTATAATGATAGGACCAAAGTAGACCGAAGTATACCATATGGACAAAAGTGGACTGAATGGACCAAATTGGACCAAATGGGAATGAAGTGGACCGAATTGGATGCCATAGGCCAAACGTACCTGTTGGACCAAAGTGAACTGAAGTAGTCTGAATTGGATCATATGGACCAAAATAAACTAAATTGAACAAAGTGGACTAAATGGATAGAAGTGAATCGAAATGATATTGCTCAAAAGGAGTGTAATAACGATAAATGTTATACTTCAGTTTTTAGATATTATATATATTTGTAAGATTTATATGTAGTAAAATTTTGCACTAACTAAAATATCACCAAAAAATAATTAAAAATTTATTTATTATGTTGATGTGAAACTAATCTATCATGCCACTTTGTAAGTTGGTTAGTTAGTAAATGATATCCTTTAAAGTTTTAATTTTTACATTTAAAAATTTAAATGAAAACATTTATAAGATGCATTGCTTAAAAGATTTTACTGTTTGTAAGTGGGCATGGATTTCGTAATATATAGGCTACCTTGTGGTGGATTGGAGTGTCACGGCCTCACTGGCCACTCTTTTAGGTTGTTCCTGTGTGGGTCACTTTTTTGTTCTCTTTTATTTGATCAGCCATAATGGGATTCATTAATCACGGTGCAATTTGTGGCTGTAAAGCCTTGACTTTGCTAGTTCACAATTTTAGTGCTACGTGGGATGAGGTCCTGAGGTCCTCAGAGAGAGAAAAAAAAAAAAAAAAGTCCTTAACGCCATATTTTTGACTTGTCAAACATGTATTCATCCATATGTGCACACCAGCCTATTCTTAATGAATAAAGACTTGGTCACGATTTTGATGCTGTAAGTTACATTATTTTTTATTATTTTTTTTATAAAAGGGTTTCGGAGTTTCAATCTATATTGTCCATTCTTGATGATAGTTTTTTATTATCATACTAAAACAATAATTGGTTTGTGATGTAAGTAAAAAACTCATTTCCATCCCTACATTTTCACGCGATTCCTACTTTGATCTCTAATCTTTTTTTTTTTTCACTGCTTTTGTTCCCTATCCTGAAAAATACGTCTCATTTATGTCCCTACTGTTACATCAAAGACGAAAATTGCACACGTGGCAAATGAATCTATTAAAATAATAATAAAAAAATTATTTTGGCATTAAAAAATACCACTTTAGCATCTAAATTAAAAAAATTAATTTATGAATTTTAACTAAATAAAAAAAATTTAAAAAAAAAAACAAAAAATTACATAAATTGAGATGTAAGTATGTTTTGAACAAGAACAACAAGAACACAATCTAAGAACACAAAATTAAAATCCAAAAATTACGGAATAACTCAAAAAAAAAAAAAAAAACCACTAAATTTGCGAAATTCATTAATGAACATCAATCACATTTCACTATACCACCAAAACCCAACTACAAACTAAACCCAAGAACACAAATTAACCATTACAAACCCAAAAATCAAAATCAAATTACACAATAGCAATCTTAGCTCCTGCTTCCTTGAGCTGCTTCTTGGCCTCTGCAGCCTCATCTTTAGAAAACCCTTAAACTTCTCAAGCAACCCTTCAATCAACTCCTAAGCCTCCTTCAAAGCCAAGCTCGTCAACGCCCTCACCACCTTAATCACCAAAATCCTCGAATTACTGGGGACATCCTCGATAATCACGTTGAACTCGGTCTTCTCTTCGACAACGACTGGTCCCGTGTTGGCTCTGGCAACGGCTATTGGGGCAAAGGAGGCGGCGGAGACGCCGAGCTTTTCTTGGAGGTAGTCGACCAAGGTCTTGGCTTCTTCGAGAGTGATGGAGGAGATTTGGGCGCTGAGAGCTTCGATCTTTTCTGGGGTAGAGACAGCGGAGATGGGACAGAAGTGGGTGAGACGGTGGGTGGGTTTAGCGGCGAGGAAGTGGACGAAAGTGGGTTTTGGTGCGGGTGAAGGATAAGAGGGGCAAATTTTGTGATTTTTGGATTTTAATTTTGTAATCTTAGATCTGGGTTTGTGTTCTTGTTATTCTTGTTCAAGACAAACTTAAATCTCAATTCATGTAATTTTTTTGTTTTCCTTTCTGTTTTTAATTTTTTAATTTAGTTAAAATTAATAATTTTTTTTTTTAATTTAGATGTTGACAATGCATTTTTTTAATGCCAAAATAAAATTTTTTATTATTATTATAATAGTTTCATTTGCTACATGTATAATTTTCGTCTTTGATGTAATGGTAGGGATAAAAACGAGACGCGTTTTTCAGGATATGGACTATAAGTGGTGGAAAAAAAAGTTAGGGACCAAAGTGGGAATCTCGTGAAAATTTAGGGACGAAAATAAATTTTTCACATAAAAATTTTACCAATTATGTTAATTGAAACTCACAAGTTACGTTACTTGTTATAGAAGGAGTTTAGCTTTGTTGAACTCTCCTATGCTCTTTCTTATTTGCAAATAGCTTGTCAGATACATAATGGCCTCTCCCAGCCACTCAATGCTCTTTCTTTGCTTTAGTTTTCTTCCCTTCCTTTTCTTTCACTCTTGTTCTGCTTTGCCCTTCAATCCACATGATACCTTCTCGCTTGTCGACCAAATTTGTGGACAAACCAAAGACGTTAAGTTCTGTCAGAGTACATTCAACTCGAACCCTCGTGCTGCAACAACTAATCTCAAGACCCTTTGTTTCATCATTTTGAAAATTTCCTATGCTAATGCCATGGACAATGAAGCTTATATTGCTGAGTTGCTTAACAATACTAAAGACCGTGCAGTGAAGCAAGGTCTTCACCATTGCACCATCAACTATCTTGGATCAGTTATTGCCCTAGAGGAATCCTTTTATGACTTTAAAGATAGTTACTATAAAGGGGTACAAAAAAATTCTAGGATTGCCTATCAAAATTCGAGAGATTGTGAGCATGCATTCATCAAAGGACCAGCCCATCAGTCACCCTTAACGAGTAGGAACAATGAACTAATACAGTTAACTGAAATCATCAATATTATCATTGTTATGCTTCTCAAATCAATGTGATTACATGCTTTGGTTATGTTTGAATGATCAAATTGTTCTCATTATCATTTCTATGGAGAATGAAAGACCATAATTAGAGTTCAATTAGCTTATGTCAAGAAAGCCTTGAAATGAGGGACTACATAAATACTAAATGTAAGAGGGTTTATTGTTTTATTTGGAACCATCTTGTTAAAAGTTAATGCTTGTTGTAGCTTTCTATGCATGCGGTAGTTTCTCATATATTTTAAAGTCAAGTCCTTTTTGGTCATTTACTTGCATGTAATTTAGTTTGGTGCATGATAGACAGGTGGAAGACTGTCATTAATGTTTGAAAGTATATTCATGTATTTTGAAAAGTCTAGAATCAATTGAATGGAGAAAAAGAAAAAGAAAAATTATAAGTCCTCTCTCTCTCTCTCTCTCTTGTTTTGAAAAATATTTGTTGTCCCCTTAGAAAAATTGTTCTTTGGTGGCAAAATCTTAGAAAATGTCATCAAAATCAATGTGCTCCTTTATTCTAAGCCAACATATTTTATGAAAAACTAGTATTTTTATCCTATTTAATCTATCCATCAACTCTTAAAATTGCAAGAAGTCTCAATTTTCAACACAACTTTAAAATTTGGTCTTATGTTTTTCTCTGGGTTTATTGATTTATTGGTTATGTTTGGATTAAACTTGGTGTAACTCTTTGTTATATTACACCATTGTACAATTTTTTTTTTATTGAACAAGTATTTTGACAATCAAATTGTTGGATTACATTGCCTTATTATATTCTTCATATTTCTAAAATAGCAAGGATATTAGAGTTCAATAACTATCTCATCATAAAATGTTGGGTAAATTATGTATTTCGTCCCTTGCTTTTATATTGTGTGTCAATTTAATTCCTAACCTTGCAAATGTGTCAATTTAGTCCATAACCATTTGGTATTATGTCAAAATTGTCCCTATAGATTACCGTTAAGTGATGAATGAAAAATACTCATATGACTAACGACCAAAATAAAATATTATTTTTATGCTACATAATTTGCCACCTAGATTGCCTTGTCAACGTTAAAAAAAATAATAATAAAAAAAAAATAAAAATAAAAAAAAAAAAAACGCCTTGTCCCCTCAAATTATTCTTCAATTTGAATTCTTATTGCAATCAAATATCAAGAAGTTCAATTTACACTAAGAATCAACCATCCCACACCTTATACACATTGGCATTATTCTAAGGAAATACTAAAAAAACCCTAGATGTCACTTCGTGAAACAAGACACTTAAAAATGCCACTTTTGTGAACATAAGAATCAGAGAATCCCTCATCGTCACAACCCAACAACCCTTTGGTTTTGTTTTCTCAATATTTGCAGGCATTCAAATTTGCTTGTCAATAGCCATTGAACTCAATGGCTTAGCAGACTCAACAGACTTAAGCATAGAGTACACATGACAATGGAGGTCTATAGTGTGCAATTTGAAGCTCTACAACCCTAACAACTCGCTATGTGATAAGTTGTTGCAAAAATTGTGTAAATTGTTGTAGTTCTAGCATTTTTCTTAATGGAATTTGAGATATTTTTCTTTAGGATCAAGGATTTCTCTCTTTGTAGTAGCAAAGATAGGTGGTTTAAATCATAGAGGAAGAATGCTTGATTTGTTGTAGGCTTGTAGCAAAGAAAGTAGGAAGGTCAACTACAGAAAGTGATTTAAAAAAAAAAAAAAAAAATGTGCGTGTGCGTGTGGGGTAGTGTGTTAAGTGTTAACGAGAATCAACTTTCTAAGTTTTATTTATTTATTTATTACTTTAGCAATCGGTTACTTTCATTAATTCATGCTAATATTTTTTATTCTTTTTAATTAACTGGACCTCATAATAACTTATTCTTAGTGTCTATTTGGAAACAACTTATTTAGTTGAAGTTGAAAATTTTTTGTTGAAAATATAGAAAATAGGTTAAAAAATAATTTTAATAGTATAATTAGACCTATAAATAGTATCAAAAAATATAACAGAATCCATAAATACAAATAAGAATAAGCTAAAATTGTAGATAAGCTGAATTTTTCAGCTCATCCCAAACATATGCTTAAAGAGCAGCATACCCCACGCACACACATTCTTTTACCCCATGTATGGTCAACGTCACTAATAAAGACTACTATTGTTGCTTTCACCACAAGGCATCCATGATTGACTTACTATCAAACCTCAATAAATTGGCTTCTGTCATTGCTTTCACCTCAATAATTGCTTACTATCATATCTCAATAATTGACCGGCAAACTACAACTATATTTATAGCCGTACAGGCCGTTACTATTCTCTTCTGACTCAAGTTTCAGAAAAAAAGTTTAGGCAATTTGAACACCGAGCTAAAACTCAGGCAATTTGTTTTCGTAAACAATATTCATTAAGCATAATTTGTCTCTAATATTAGAAATGTAAGACAGAAGAGAGAGAGAGAGAGAGAGAGAGAGAGTGTGTGTGTGTGTGTGTGTTAAAAGCTTTCGGAAAGTGGAGGGAAGCTTCAACGCTGTTTAGATGTTGATATCGGATGGGACTCTTTTTCTTAAGTACCATTCGAGTTGCTTTACAGCTGTGGCGTAATTAAAAGTTAAAACATGATTGATGTTTCCGACAAAACATGACTGAAGTAGTAGCAGACTCAATGTATGTGGCTCAATAGCAAGAAAGTTTAGGGAAAGTGGGTGGAAGCTTATTCTTTTTGAGAAAACCCGAAAACGTAAGCGAGTGTGGAAGCTTGATCATAGAGAAGAACCAAACTCAGATGAAATGATGTCAGTTTCCTTGGAGTAAAAAATACACGATATGGCACAGGATGCAGTGTCCTCTCTTATTGACAAGCTGATTCCTTTGCTGACCAAAGAAGCAAAACTGTTACGAGGCATCCATGGAGAAGTTGCTGACATCAAAGGTGAGCTTGATAGCATGCAGTCCTTCCTTAAGGATGCAGACACAAGAGCAGCAGCTGAAGAAGACATGAGTGAGGGTGTCAAAACATGGGTAAAACAAGTAAGAGAAGTTGCTTTTCGTATAGATGTTGCGACCGACCAATACTTGGTTCAGGTGGCACTACATGATCCTCATTGGCGTGGCTTCTGTGGTTTACTCCAGAAAACCACTCACTTGCTCAAAACATTAAAACCACGCCATGAGATAGCCGCTGAGATTCAAAACATCAAAGCCTCAATTCAGAAAATCAAGGAAAGAAGTGAAAGATATGGTTTCCAATCCACAGATCAAGGATCAAGTAGTAGTTCTCAGGGTGTTATGTGGGTTGACCCTCGAAAGGATTCCTTTTATCTTGATGATACTGACGTTGTAGGAATTGAAACTCATAGAGATAAATTGATTGGCTGGCTGGTAAAAGGACGTTCTCACCGTACTGTGCTTTCAGTGGTGGGAATGGGGGGATTGGGCAAGACCACTCTTGTTAAGAAAGTCTATGATCACCGGAGGGTACAAGGACACTTTGATTGCCATGCTTGGATTCCAATTTCTCAATCATACAACGTGGAAGGTTTACTAAGAAGTATGATAAGGCAATTTCGCAATGCTAGAATGGAGTCTCTCGTGGCCAGAATAGATGCAATGGATGAGGAGTCATTGATTCATGAATTGAGAGATTACTTACGAAAAAAGAGGTATGTGGTCGTACTTGATGATGTATGGAAAATAGACTTTTGGGAGGATATAAAACATGCTTTAATTGATAATAACAAGGGTAGTAGAATTGTGATCACAACACGAAACTTAGAGGTTGTTGATTTTTGTAAAAAGTCTTCACCCGTTCATGTTTACGAGTTGCAACCACTACCTCCTATTGAGGCTTGGAAGCTATTTTGCAAAAGGGCCTTCAAATTTGATTTTGAAGGACATTGCCCCCCAGATTTGAGGGAATTGTCTTATGACATTATTGAGAAATGCAAAGGATTACCACTTGCTATTGTTGCTATTGGTAGCCTTTTGTCAACCAAAGATAAAACTATCTTTGAATGGAAAAACTTGCATGATAGCCTTGGATTTGAGCTAGGAAGAAGTCCACATCTTTCAAGTGTCAACAAAATTTTATCTCTGAGTTTTGAAGATTTGCCTTACAACCTCAAGTCTTCCTTATTATACCTTGGTATGTACCCGGAGGACTATTCAATTAATTGCGTAAGATTGATTAGACAATGGATAGCTGAAGGCTTTGTGAAGGAAACCGAGGGTAAAACATTTGAGGAGGTTGCACGAGAATACTTGACAGAATTAATCCACAGAAGCTTGGTTCAAGTATCAGAGTTTGATTTTGATGGAAAAGCTAGACAATGTCGACTCCATCATCTTCTTCGTGAGATCATCCTCCAAAAGATGAAGGATTTTAGTTTTTGTCAGGTTTTGTCAAAAAATGGGTCCAACTTTGAAGGACTTACTCGACGTATGTCAGTTGATAGAGTTTCATATGATGTACTAAAGGGATTTGAGGACTCTCATGTTCATTCTCTTTTATTGTTCAATCTTGATGAATTGCCGAAGTCCTTTATGAGTACTTTTTTTGCTAATTTCAAGCTTTTGAAAGTAATGGATTTTGAAGATGCTTTACTGGATTTCATTCCTGAAGATGTGGGAAGATTATTTCACTTAAGGTATTTAAGTTTAAGAAATACAAAGGTAAGAATGCTTCCAAAATCCATAGGAAAGTTGCAAAATCTAGAAACTTTAGATCTAAAGCAATCTCTAGTGTCTGATATACCAGTAGAGATTAACAAGCTCCGTAAGTTGAGACATCTTATAGCCTACCATCGTGACCTCCAAATTGATTTCAGTTTGACTCATGAAAAAGGGATAAAGATACAAAAGGGGGTTGGTTGTTTGATGAACTTGCAAAAGCTGTATCATGTGGAGTTGAATCATGGAGGAGTTCATCTAATTAATGAGTTGGGAAAGTTAAGACAATTGAGGAAGCTAGGCATAAAAAACTTGTCAAAGGAAACCTCGAGGGCTTTGTGTGACTCTATTGAAAAGATGAACTACCTTGAATCTCTAGATATATCCTCAACAAGTGAAGATGAGATAATTGATTTACAATCCATTTCACCTCCACCTCAGTTTCTTCAACGCCTTCACATAAAGGGGTATTTAGAAAAGTTGCCGGACTGGATTTCAAAACTTCAACATCTAGTCAGATTAAAGATTTTTTGGTCGAGGTTGAATGATGACCCATTGAAAGCCCTTCAAAATCTACCTAACTTATGTGACCTAGACATCTCATCCCAAGCATATAATGGAGAGCAATTACATTTTAAGAGAGGAGGGTTTTCAAAACTCCGTTTTCTGTGTCTTAGGCAATTGGATGGATTGAACTTGTTGATTATAGATAAAGGAGCATTGGTCCTTCTTGAAACGCTTTTAATTGGGCCTAGTCCACAGCTAAAAAAGGTGCCCTCTGGAATCCGTTATTTGAAAAACCTCAAAGTATTGGGATTTTGTGATATGCCAAAAGAATTCGAAGAAAGTTTGAATCCTAAGAAAGGTCCATGTTACTCTATCGTTGAGCATGTAGCGCTTGTTTATCTCCGTCACAAGGTTGGCAAAGGATATTATGACTATACCAACTGCATTATCCATTCCAAGAATTTGACTTTGGCAAGTTGAAGAGGGCAAACAATCAGGCAGAATGATGATTACAAAGATTGCAACAACATCAAGGAAAATCATTAGGCACTCCTATATTGCGGTCTCAACGTTTCTACAAAGAAAGGTTAGTGCAATTTGGTTTTAGAGTTGGTAGTTTTTGTTTTTGTTTTTCTTTGCTAGTGAATAAGGCCGTGGAGTTGTGATGATGAGTAGTACTATAAATGCAATGGTTGTCCCTTCTTTGATTCACAACATATGGTTTCTAGACTCTTGTGGCATTTGGAATTCACTTGTTTTCATATTATGCTTGTATTGCTAACATTGGGTGCATCCTGGAAATAATACTATACAATACTAATTGTTTTGAAGACCACCAAAACATTGTGGAAGTAATTAAGTTGAGATTGATACTTATATTTTTTTTGTTAGTATAATTCTATTACCTATCAAAGTTCATCCATTTGTGGTAGGTAAACAATCAAGTTCCACTCAGTGACACTAATCCAAATCTATAAGCATGTCTTCTCTATAATTCAACGCTTTAATAGTTTGAATCTATTCTTATTAGAACATTTTTATTCGCACCTTAATTAGTTCTGGAATTGTTGTGCTTTGTCTACAGAACTTGCATGGAGAGTGATAATTAATGTTACTATTGCTGCTGGGAGTCTAGGATACGTTGGTTTTATTTTCTAAAGACAATCAACTTGGAAAATCAGAAGGTTTTCGTTTTAAATTTTTACAGTTGAATCTTGTAATATTCCGCTCATTTTTAATTTTACCTCAAATTAGTGGTTGTTTATTATGTGAAAGGATATGAACCATTTTAAATTATGCTCTTTTTTTGGTTTTGATATGTCTTTTGTACATTACTAGTTTTGAGGCATGTGCAAATCACGTGTAAAATTTAGAGAGTATTAATAACAGACAACATTATGATTCTATCACATGTAATATATATAGTCAAGATCAAGTTACATATAATATAATTTTAAGCAACATTAGATGAAAAAAAAGATCTATAAAACAATTGATATAGCCCAAATGGATCCATGCAAGCGCTTTTAGAAGCTATAGCGGCATTTTTAAAGCGCTGAAATAGACCTGTTTTTTTTGTAGTGTTAGTAGTACCTCTAGAGTCCACTTCTATCCCATATAAGAGTGAAAGAGGATATATAAAGACTACCATTAGGGCAGACTACCCATATAAATTATATATCTATTATCTATGCGAATACGAAGGAATCATTCCATTATCATTTCTATTCAATACTTTTTGTTGAATTAATATTTTGAAAATTTCATGGTTAGATTATAGTTAATCACATGTTAGTTATTATTCAATCCATAGACTTATTTATGCATAGTTTTAAAATATATAAACTTACAATTTAAATATTTTATAGATGAGATAATTTATTGCTCTTAGATTATTGTGAAATTTTACAAACCTAGAGAGTATAAGAAGAATATGTATTCCAACTGTGGATTTGTCTAAATTTGCATGAAATTAAAAAAAAAAAAAAGTTATTCCATGATTAACTTGAATCCACTCATAACAACACAACATTGTTATCACAAATAAGAAATAGTTTTTTTTTTTTTTGAAAAATAAGAAATTTTTAATTAAAAGATGGGAATGCAAGGACATGGATCATATCCACTATAATATTTTAATGGGTAAAACTTAAGTATAGTTTTTCTTAGGAAATTCCCTAATTAAACTTAGGTACATTAGGTCTATTAATGACAACTTTTATTATACACCCATAAGAATAAGTCACATCAATGGTCCTAAAAAATTGTGAACAATTTTATGCCTCTAGATATGTTGATCTTGGGGAGGTTAATTAGTGCAATTGGGATGACAATTGTGCCCTGCTTTGTAGAGGTGATTGGGCAAGGATGGGGTGAGTAGCGATGATGCGTTTAGTCTTTTTAGTCTTGCTCGGCCTTGATTTGCACTAATGATTATTTTGTTATGTATTAGGAGTTTGGATTATGTTGTTATGTGTAAGGCTATTAATGTTAAAGACATGGTTTGTATTGCTAAGATTTTTTTAGTTTTTTTTTGTATTATTAAATATTTAAATGCATGGACATTAAGACTTTTTATTGACAAAAATGTAAAACTGACCTTTTAAGTTTCACCTTTTGTCATTTTAGTCTTCTAACTTTTCTTCTCAATTTCAGGGCCAGCCTTCCTCTCTATATTTTTTTAGTTTCCAACCCAAGGCTAGGCTCAAAAGTCTTTTGGATCAATTCCCTCTCCGATCTGGTCTGTGTCGTTAAATTCTTTCTCTCCAATCCAATATGGGTGTCCTTGGATTCTCTCTCTCTGATCTAATTTGGGTTTTCAAGTTGAGTTTTTAGTCAAATCTTTTCTTATTTCTGATTTTGTTTGTAAAAACCAAATGAACCACAAAAAAAGAAAAACCCAGAAACATTGTTACTTGACATATTAAAATTTTGGGTCCGTTTGGAAGCCATTTTTAGTTGTGAATCTCGTGATCAATGTAAAGAATTTTTTTGTTGTTTGTGTGCTGGGTTTGTGGTGTGTTATGGGGATTTCTTAATTTATTATTATTATTTTTTTAAATTTAAATTAGTTTTCTTCATTTTTTAATATAAAAAACTGAAGAAGAAAAAAAAAAAGCACTTAACGGTAGAGCATTAACATAGTCGAAGGCCTGAATTGAAACACTTTTGAAACTTAAAGGATTGAATTGACTGAAATTAAAGTTAGATAACTGAAATGACAAAAAGGGAACTTAGAGGAACAGTTTTACATTTTTGCCATTTTTATTTTTATTTTTATTTTGTTTTATTAAATAGTTTGGATAATATTATTCAGCTATCGCTAAAAATTAGTTTCAATTCAGGTGATAAATTTATTTTAATTTTAAGTATATTTATATTAATAAAACAAATTTTATATAAAAAAAATATTGTAACAAGCTTGGGGTAAGGTGGATTAACGCAAAGTAGAGTTTTGTGCTGGGAGGGCAAGGGACGGGGATGGGGCAAGGCAATTTGCTTTGTCATGCGGGGCGGTGCATTAATGTAATGTTATAGTCATTTAATCTTTCAAAAGTGTATCAATTTAGGCCTTCCACTAACTTCTATTAATGCTCTACCGCAAAGTGCAATTTTTTTTTCTTCTTCAGCTTTTTATATTAAAAAAATGCAGAAAACTGATTTAACTTAAAAAAAAAAGGTGAAAAAAAGATGTAATTAAATTGTTTTCTCTTTCTGTTAAATCTAATAATCACCCTGTAAAGGAATCCTCTCACAACATGTGAAGGATCTCATTCTTGTTTTCACTAGCTCTTGCTTTTTGGTTTTTAGTCAAATGTCATATTAATTGCATGTCTTTTTTGTTTTCTCCAATTTGACACGATAGCAAGAGCTTTCAGGATTGCAGGGATAAGGTTCCTATGTAAAGACATCTTTACTTCAAATTCTTTCTGGGAATTGTTGTATTTCAAGTGGGGTTATATGAAAGCTCACTTTTATTTTTCTTTTTTCCTTTTTTTGCATGAGATATTTTTAGAGCTGTTGGCAGGTGTGCATGCATTATATAGTTACAATGGTAAATTGGGAAAGGTGGAAGAGTGGGAGATATGGGAGGGGAGGCAGAAGATCAACAGTCACCCTTACTAAGAAGCTGTTCTTCACCAGAGGAGCCTCTGGAAAGAACGGGTAATTATACATGGAAATTAAAACCCATCTTTTTCTTTTTGATGAATAACACTCTCTTTCAATCAAAACAAAGTTTTAACAAACATGCAGCATTTGCTGCAAACTACATCCTTGAGCCAATAACAACTACTTACAGTTTACAGACAAAAGGCATTGCTGCAAAACTTCAACCTCACTAATCTAACTCAATTTACAAAGACAAGACAGGGGCAACCTCCAAATACAGCATAGTGTTTTGTTTTGGATTGTGTGTTTTAATTTTGGCCTTGCTAACTATTAATCCTCTCACATCGGCCTTAACTGCCTTCAAGTTATGTGTTGAAAATTGTCACAAATTCTTATCTTCACTTGGCTTGGAATGAAAGTTTATTTCCTGCTAAAAAATCTAATTTGGTAGAACGTATTTCTAGGCCATCAAGGAAAAGGTATTGAATAGTTATATATGAGGCAATAGTGTAAAAGGTTTGGTGGTTTTGGCCCAAAAGATCCTCGGTATGGAGAGAGGATATGAGTTTTAGAAAAAAATGAACGGCTTTTTTTGAAAAGTAGTTTAGTAATTCTTTTAGGGTTAATACTTGCGTGTGTGAGTTGAGAATTTTTTTTGTTTGTTAGTATAGGAGTACCATTAGTTGTATTGAGGCATTGGATTATTTTTGTTTATTGATATTAAAAGTTTGTTATGGGTATAATGGGAGCTGGGTTAGTTTGTATTTTTGAGAGGTTTTGAGTGTGATTGTATTTATGAGTTTTGTGGGTTATTATAAGGAAGGAAAAACTTTGGTACTGTTCCGTAGGCACTGCCTTTAGGCTCTCCAATTAAATCTAAATACTTGGTTGATTTGATCAATGCGGCATAAACACGGGTTACCTTTCTGAAGGACAATTAAATTCAATGCAATCAAATGTTTGAGTTTTATTGGAAAACCTTATGTAACTGTACATGCATTTTCCCCTTATGAATAGACTTTGTGAGAGTTGGTTGATTGTAACCTATGTTGTTAATAGTGGATTATGGTTGGCATTGCCCGTGGATGTAGATATGGAGTTGGTTGAATCATGTTAAATATTTTATTTCTGGTAAATGAGGCTTTTCATTGACAAAAACTAAACCACCACAGATGAGCTAAGAGAATGATTATACAAAACACCAGCAACATCTAAGCTAAGCAACAAGTAGACCTCCAAAGGAGATTCCAAATAAACAACAAAATCCTGAGAGAGGAATTCCTAGTCTAGCAAGAGCATCTGCACATTAAATAGTGATGTCTTATGTGCACATATATATATATATATATATTTTAAATTGACAAGTAATATGTTTTATTGATCCAAGTTTTAAGATTACTGATCCATAAATTCCAAGAAATTAGAAAAAGGAAAATTCCCTGCAGCCAGCATCCACTCAAACACATTTTGAAAAATTGCATCTTCAATTTGAAAAAAAGTCCATTCATAACCCTCAAAAGTTCTAACATTTCTTTCACGCCAAAGACACCACATCAAACAATGTGGAAAGCCTTCCATATTGCACTGTTTCAATGTCTTCCAAACCATCCCTGCTAAGAAGCTGGCAATTCTAAAACCCCTTTAGGCATCACCCATTGTACTCCAACAAGAGCAAAAACCATATCCCATAAATCTCTAGTGACAGGACAATGCAAAAGCAAGTGATTCACTTTCTCCCTGTCCTCCTTACACATACAATACCAACGACTAACCACAATTATATTCCTCTTCTGTAAGTTCTCAGCAGTCAAACATGTTTTTTAATTTCTTGTTCATGAATGTGCTTCCACTAGGCTCAAATTCCAAAAAGCAGCTTCATTCATTTCTCTTCCATTGTCAATCCTTTCATTCCAACCCCTCCATATATTGTATCATATTATAGCTACCCAAGCTATATTGCATGTTCAGTGCTTCAGACTTCTTCCCTTGAACTTGGTTCTGACCCAATTCAGCTCATAATTCCAAAAGCCAATATGTCTATCAATTCCCTTGAACTTGGTCATGATCCACTTCAGCTTAAAATTCCAACAGCCAATACTCCTATCAATTAAGCAATTTCTCAATACTTCCTTCTACATTCTTCTTATCATTCAGCAGTCAAAATACAAACAGTCTCTGGATTCCATTTGACTTCTAATTAAATATAATAATAATAATAATAATAATAATAATAATAATAATAGTAAAAACCGTTGTATATCATTCTTATACCCCATTTGGCCTTTCTTTCCCTTGTAACCAGTCTGTCTTTGATAGCCAACCAAGAGATAAAGGCATGTTTAGGAATGTGATCATTAAATCAGATTCTCTTGCACCAATTGATAATGCTATGTTTTGTTTTAATGGCTTCTCGTGTATCTGCACAGCTGCTATCAATGCAGTAGAAAAAGTTGGATGGTTTTACTTTTAGTCTGTGGTTTTCTTTAGATAGGTAAGATTGATCGTTAATGGTTGATATTTGCAAGAGAGATTACAAACACCAAAAATGGTCCCAAATTTGTTTCAGGAGTAAAAACCGCGTACTTAATTTTGTGACAACAATATTCTATGACTGTAACATTTCTCTTCCCAATTCTGTTTAGTACAATTATTTATAAAAACCATGCTATTAAAATTAGAAACTTATATTGAATTACACTAAGCATAAACAAATTTCTTGGATTTTTAATTTTCATCTATATTTTAAAATGTAGGATTTAACTTATACTTTCATAACATAGCCTCATTCTACCTACTAATCCTCCCACTTGATGAGATTCTTATAACATTATTATTTGAGACATTATGAAGTGTACATAAAATAAACTTTAAGCTTAGATGCGATTTCTATCTCAGAAAAGATACTAAATTTTTTTTCGTCTTATTCATTCAGATGAAAGTGGATCATTGTCTGGAGGTTTGCGAGGGAGTAGTATTCTGATGTTTATCTGCGTTGTGTATACAAGCATAAAGATTGTAGTTTTCTCAAACAAACTCAACTTGCTGATTGTAATTGGGCCAGCAGCAATTCTTGTTCAGAAATTGACTGATAAATCTGTGAGTTGCATTTCTCTTGAATCATCTGTTGCATTCTTTGAATAGGTTTTTGTTTATTTTGTTGAGATGGATTACAGGCTTGGGTCTTCTTTCTAAGCTTAGTGGGCATAATACCTTTGGCTGAGCGTTTAGGTTATGCTACAGAGTAAGGATTTCTGTTTCACAATTTTCTTTTCTTTTATTCAAAGAATTTGAATTATTAAGTAGCTAATGTGTTGATTTTCACTTTGATTTAGGCAGCTTGCTTTTTACACTGGACCTACAGGTAAAGTTTTTGTTGTTTCTCAATATTAACTAGCAATTTTCTGCGTTTCCCCTCTTGAGCCCTTTTCAGTTTATAGCCTCAGAGTTTACAAAAATTCCTGCTAGTTTTTGTTGGATGCATATAATTTCTGCAAGCACCATAGATATTGTTCATTTGACTTCCCTCTCCCTTCATATTGATCTCATTGAGGAAAATAGACTTGGAAAATCTTATTGGGATTTTTTGTTATTTTCAAAATGCATTCCTGATCTCCTGATCAGGGGAGGAACTCAGTTTCTTCTTTGTTAGCCAGAATCTTTTTAAAATATGTAATGAACATTGTGACACCCTAAATTAAGCAAATTTGGATTGTCAAGGTCTTGTGTAGGCATTTGCTGAGTCTCACATCAGGTGTGAACTAGGTCATTTTGAGCTTTCTAAGCAATTGTGGGGAGCTTTAATTGTGACTAGTCTTTTTAAAATATAGTGCAAATGTAGCTACCACTTTTCTCAGATAGTGGCAAATATTATCATCCGCAACTTGATGTTACTATGCACATTGTTATCTTCACCTTTAGGTTGGTAATTAGTTTTATTATTTGGATTTGTTTTTAATAGTGAATTTGAAATTGCAGTCGGAGGCCTTTTGAATGCTACTTTTGGGAATGCAACAGAATTAATAATTTCAATATTTGCACTGAAAAGTGGAATGATACGTGTTGTTCAGCGGTCATTATTGGGTTCAATTCTGTCAAACTTGTTGCTGGTACTTGGATGTGCGTTCTTTTGTGGTGGGTTTGTTCTTCATAAGGAACAGCTGTTTAATAAGGTGGATGTATTAGCAACTATTCTAATTTTTTTTCTTTTAATTGTCCTGTATCTTCATGCTAAAGCTGATATATATGATATGCAGACAACTGCTGTTGTAAACTCCGGATTGCTGTTTATGGCAGTCATGGGCCTGCTTTTTCCAGCTGTTCTTCATTATACACACACTGAGGTTTATTTTGGGAAGTCAGAGTTGGCTCTTTCAAGATTTAGCAGCTGTATTATGCTTGGGACATATGCTGCATACCTTTTTTTCCAGCTAAAGAGTCAAAGAAATCTCAATGTTCCTCTTAATGAGGTTGGTTATGCATTTTGTCACTCTCCACCCACTCCCCCTTCCCCCTCAATTATTCACAAAATGTCAGTGTGTAAATTTTTAAGCTCCATGCGTTTTCCTATTTATTTATTTTATAACATTCTTATTCATGTATATACTGGTTTTGTTGTTTCCTTACTGTCAAGCACTTCAAAGTTTAAATCACTAATTATTGTCAATCTGTCTTAAATTTTCCAAGTTAGACACTTTTCATCTGACTGATATTGTTTAAACTAATCCTGTTTTATGCTGTCTCTTCAACATCTTTCCACTAATAGATTAAACAATTAAACTTCTACATTTGACTGATTTTTCTAATGGCCTATGGAGTCATTTAGGATATTATGACCTCAAAACTGGTTGCTGCAGCACATTCAACAATTACCAATCAATTGCAGTTGTCCAAAAGAAAAGAAAAGTAAAGAAAAGATATAGGCTACACTACACTTTTGGTTGTTAAGCAGTGACTGTTTTGAAATTGTTTGTTGTTCCTTACAGAAGGCAATGCCTAATTAGAGATTGTGAGATTGTTCAGATCTTTTAAATCATAAATTATGGTCTTTGGGTGAGGGAGGGAAATAATGAAGATAGTACTACTACCTCTCCTAGATGGGGCAGAATGCACATTTGCAACCCATTGAGGCCACCTCAGCCGGCAAGACCATCATTTTCATACAACATTCATAATTGAGACTTTAGTGACTCACTGAGTCTTTACAAAGCACCTTGCTTTATATGGTGTATCCTATATTTTCATTGTCATATCTTGTGTATAAATATTTCTTTTAGCATGAATTGTACAATTTTTATTTATGTTTGGATATATGGTTTGAACATAGGAAGGGTTTCAGATTGAAGAGGGCTCATATGATGATGAAGCTCCCCAAATCTTGAAATGGGAATCAATAATTTGGCTTTTGATTATATCTGCTTGTGTCTCAATCCTATCTGAATATTTAGTTGATACAATAGAGGTATACTTTCTTGTTATTTTTTCTTTCTCCCAGAAAATTTATTATTATATTCTTTAAGATAAACCAGTTTTTAGAGGAAACATATAATTTCCGTTTCCCCTTATTACATCTTGGAGTCATTACAGTTGGACACATTGACCACATAATACTTTGTTGGGTGATGTTTATATGTTTATATCAGATTCTGGCTTGGTATATAGTTAGTTTTCTATCCTATTTTTAGGGATCCAGCGGTCAAATGTGAGAGGATAGATTTTCAAATTAGTCTTGGTGTGCTGATGATGGGCTTAAGGTTTCTTTTTTTAATAATTTATAAGAGGGCTTTAGGTTTTAAAGTGGGGTTATAGAGGTACAAATTATGGTTTGGCCTTGTAGTTTGTTTATCACTTGAAGAGATAGGATTGGATGGCAAACAAGGGCTGAAATAGAAAACAGGCAGGTTGCAAGATTTTTTGGGGAACAGCAAACAATAGAACATATAAGGCTTTTTTTTTTTTTTTTTTTTTTTTTTTTTTTTATGGGTATTTGGTACTGAAAGTATATGGGGTTTTAACATTTTAATCTATAAGAAGATGGGTTTGATTTGGGGTTTAAAGAAGGAGAAAATGAGAGAAGTTTGTTGCTTCTGTTTGAACAAGTGACTTGAACAGTAATAGCATACAAGGAGGAAGAAGAGATAGAGCACAAGAACATTCAAGGCACACATGTCTTCAATAATTTAAATCACATTGATCAAGTATGAATTCTTTAAATACAATGAAGCATATTTATATATAATCATCGACTCTTATAT
The DNA here is from genome assembly GCA_032878915.1 of Castanopsis chinensis. Taxonomy (NCBI): domain Eukaryota; kingdom Viridiplantae; phylum Streptophyta; class Magnoliopsida; order Fagales; family Fagaceae; genus Castanopsis; species Castanopsis chinensis. The sequence goes on along the minus strand of JAVQMG010000026.1, from coordinate 1,761,033 downwards.
AAACTAGTAGGACCATGACTCCTAATTTGATTAGTAACTAAAGGTTAAGAAATCCAAATAAAAAAACTCCTAATGATATTTAAAAATTTTGGAATAATCTAGACCAAACATAATTAAGAAAATAACCCTAAAAGTAAAATTATGTGCAGGAATTTTATGAAATTCAAGATCTTTTTTTGGACATAAAAAAGCCCAAAATTCCCAAAATAATGACCAGACTCAAAAATTGTTGTAACCCAATTTCATGTAATATAAGCTTTGAAAGAATATAGATCTTGCTTCAATCTGATGTTGTATAGTGGCCTCACATATGAGAAGTCCATAGTTCACAATTTTGCACAAGAATTTTTTTTTTTTAAATCTCTTTTTTAGTTTAAATTTTTATTAAAGCAATATTTTAAACTTAGATATGAAACACTCACAAATCATTTTTTGCTTTAAATGGAGCTCTAAGCTGCCAAAATAATTTGTGCCAAATGAACTCTAAGCTGCCAAAATTAAAGCTTTCTTTAGAATGGAGGATAGACAAGGGAGAGGAAAGAAAGTGTGAAGATAAAAGCAATCATTGCTTGTCTTTTTTTTTCCCCCCCTTTATTATTGTCAAGATTGTAATAGAATGAAATTTTTTTTCTAGTGAAATAGTTTCTTTATAAATTTGATTTAAGAACTTCTGTTTGTTTGTTTTGCAGAGAGCATCTATTGCTTTGAATATGCCAGTTTCATTTATTGGTGTTATCTTGCTTCCACTTGTGGGGAATGCTGTAGATCATGCAAGTACTGTTACATTTGCCATGAAAGACAAGCTTGTAAGCTTTCCAACAATCTCTTCTAAAATTTTTTTGTTAATGGTTTAAAGTAATTTGAATTTCTCCACAGGACATTACATTAGGAGTCTCAATGGGATCATCAACACAGATAGCTTTGTTTGTGGTAGGTATTAACTGATGGGTTGCTTTTAATTTCTTTTCTATGTTTTGTGCTTCCAAATATATAAATATATATATATATATATATATTTATATATATTAAATACTTGTATTTAATGTGTGTATTGTTTAATCTACATTGCATTGGAGCCTATATTTGTAGCACATGAAATGCCTTGGATTATTTCAGTTGCCAAGTCTTACTGTGTTTAGTGCTTCCTCATTCAAGGACTAACAACTTCAGGGGAAATAATTTGATTGCTATGAAATATCTCATAATTTTGGTTCACTCAGAGGATTGATGGGCTTCAATTACATGTTTGAAACTCTGTTTGGCCTCTTTGGAAAAATAAAATTATACATTTTAAAGTTATAAATTTTAGATTTTACGTAATTAAATTTGAGCAAGTTGTGGTCCTAGAATTTTCCTATTTTCTATACATGAGAATACATTAGATTGGTTGAAATCCTTGTCATCACCCAACAGTGATAATTTTGATTCTTCAGTTGCTTTGAATTTTAGCTACAATATGTCTTTCATTGTTAAAACCATGTAGATAATTGGTGTGTGATCTCCTCTCCCTTTGAGACAAAAGTGAATATAACAAAAGTGTGAATATCCATCGAGGCTAGTCATCTGCCAGAATTTTGGAATTTAGGCTCTTTCATGGTCTTTACTCTTTAGTTTTGCACCTCATTGGCTGTCTCAGTTAATGGATAAACATCTTCACCGTATAAGAGAGCTGGTGATGATCATTTAGTAGTTTCTTCTTTCTGCAAAGCTCTTGTTGCCATCATCTATGGCTGGACACATATATAGAACACTTCCAATGATAGGCTCCTACTCAAACCTTTTTACATGAATTTCGTTCCTATGATCTTTGTTGTCTGCAATGTGAGACAAATCTATACCCTGTCTAAACAAAACCATGTGTTTAATTCAGAGAAGGGAAAGAATAGAATGTACTGTAGGGACACATGCTGAAGATGTGGAGAGGTAGTGATTTTTTGTCTATGATTCTCTGTTTGCTTAGCTCCAAAAAGTTCCTTACTTTTTTTTCCCATTTTATCAATCCCACGAGCAAGATTAGGTTCTTATCTGCTTTGGTTTTCATGTCTCCATCTTGTCATTAAAATGGCATCCCTATATGATTTATTTCATACTTGGAAGGCTTATTCATATATGAGAAACTTTTGCACCAATAGTTGTGCTGTTTAGTATTACTTTATTGAAGATTTTCCTTTTGGCATCATTAACCTCTAAAAGCATTATTACATTGCTGCAGATTCCTTTTTCTGTAGTCCTCGGTTGGATTATGGGGCAACCTATGGATTTAAACTTTCAGCTTTTCGAGATAGCAACACTTTTTATATCAGTCTTAGTAGTAGCCTTAATGTTGCAGGTTTGTGTTTTGGTTACTAGAGAAATAAATATCTGTAATTAGTTCACATGCTTAAAAAAGAAGGAAGCATTTTAAATAATATATGCCATGGTAGGCTCTAATTTAAGCTGGATGGCTGGAAACTGTTAATTCCGGCTGCTATCTAGGTTTTGTTCATTTCATTGTGTTTGAAACAATTCTGTGCCAATAATTTGCTCTTGATTATTCTGGATTTAATTTTTGCAACTATTATTATCTTTTGGTAGTTTTACATGCAAATTCTTGTATGTTGCTTTTGCTTGCAGGAAGGAACTTCTCATTATTTTAAGGGACTAATGCTTCTTCTTAGCTATCTGATTGTCGCAGCAAGTTTTTTTGTAAATGTTGATGTTTCTCCAGAAGGTCAGCTCTAAACGAAAGAGTTTGTTTTTTCATGCTTAAATTTCACTTTGTCTAGCATGTGACTTGGATTCCTGATGTCTCATAGATGCCACATGCTTTATGACATTGTTGAAACCTTGTAACATGTATTTTGATGGTTCCAATTGAAGGCCCTGTTTTGAGTACAATAATATTTATGGGATAAATACCCACAGTTGTAGTACTTAGCTATACTCTACATCAATATTAATCCCCCCTAATGTGATGTAGCCTTATTTAATTACATGGCTATAACAATGGGTGCTATATTCATATTTAAGATTTCATTATCATTCATGTTGTAAATAACCTGTTATATAATGTGTTTTGGTCATTGAGCTAACAAGCATGGACGTGAACACAGATAGTGATATAACACGATACAATGTGGAGTTGAACTTGGGTTGGGAGTTTAACCACTCATAAATGTTTGGAGCATACATATGGCCTAAAGACCCAATTGGCCAGTTACACAAATTGGGCTTTAAGCTCAAATCCTTCTTAAATCATTTGGGCTTTAAATCCATTAATGTAACTATTTCAAATCAGGATAGATGGCTTGTAACCAAGTCAGGCTAAATGACCCACAACTATATCAAGTTAAATGAGACGTAAGTCACTAAACCTAAATGCACTATTTGGGCCAAGCTTTGAGCATATGAGCCCAAACACTAAAGCAAAGGTTTTTTTTTTCTTTTTTTGGGGGGGGAGGTGGGTTGAGAACCTAGAACAAATGTAATTTTAGAATCTCTTTAATCAGGTGGTTTTAAGAAACTCCCATAAAATAAAATAAAATAAAACTGGTTTTAAGAAATAGTACACACCTAATTTCATATTCAACCAGTATGTCAAGTGGTGTATAATCTAAACATAATAATTGTACTCTTTGATTTATAATTATCATTGAATATAAGCAATTATAATTTTTTCATTTTGCTTGTCCTTTTATTAATACTAAATGTATAAAATATTAAAATATACAATAATGGTCTACGACTTTACACCGTCCAAAGTCTCTAGACAAGGTTTTTTTTTTTCCTCAAAAAAAAAAAAAACTTAAAAATAGTAATAATTGCTTCTGTTTGTTTGTAACTATCATTGACCAAGCAATCATAATAAAATTTAGTTCATAGAAGCTTCATTCAATTTTTTTTTAATAAAATAGTAAATTGCAAACACACCCCTAAGTAAGTATACATTTTAGTGGGTTTTAATTAGTTTAATTGATAAAATCTTTGATAGTTGAATAAAAAATTTGGAGTTCAATCTCCGCTTACACAAAAAACTGATTAATATCTGATGATAAATTGCTATTATCAAGAGTGGACACTATAAGTTGAAAACTATCTTTAAAAATAAAATTATACATTTTAAAGTTATAAATTTTAGATTTTACGTAATTAAATTTGATATGTTTGCGCTAAGTGACACATTAGCTAGCAATGTGTATTTCATTGGTCCAATAAAATTTAATAATATTTAAAGTTTATGAAAAATACTATGCTCTAAAACTTTAAAAATTACATAAACAGAAAAAAGTTTAAAAAAAAAAACACATAATAAACAATTACATTCTATCAAAATATATATATATATATATATATATATATATATATATAAACAATTACAAACCCAAAAAAACCTTGGAAACACTGAAAAGCTTTATACTTTCTCTTGCACTTGCACTTCTGCCCCTCTCAAAATCGAGTCCAACCCGAATGTAAGTGGGTTTTTCTTTTCGATCTGGGTTGTCTCAGATCCGAGTGATTTCTTCAACTGAGTGTTCTAGTGGGTGGTCTCAGATCGGAGATGGGTTTGGTTTGGTGGTGTTGTAGTAATGCAGATGAAGCTGGGGTTGTGTTGTTTTGATCTGGGTTGGGTGGGCTTGATTTACTCTATGAAGATGGCATAGGATAGGAGTCATGGGAAACAAAACCCAGATGGAGAGAGACCCAAAGAACTATCTGGGTCAACGATTGGGGCAACCCTCTCCTTTTTCGGGTTTGTTGATGAAGCTGGAGAATTTGGTTTTTGAGGATGCTAATGAATTTTCTGGGTTTGTGCTTGTTTCTCGTGTTTGTTTCCTAAGAAAAGCAAATGGATTTGTGGGTGGGTGGGTTTCTCGGTTTTCTGGGTTTGTCTTTACTGGTTTAAAACTTTTATGTGTTTGATTTATTTGGGTTTGATTTTGCTTCTAAAGTTTTTCTTATTGTGTTTATCCGAGAACCAACTTTGATTTTTCTAGGTTGTTCATTGTTTGTGTTTAATTTTTCTGGGTTATTCATCGGCTTAATGTTTGATTTTCTTCAAGCTGTTTATCGGCTCTGTGATTGATTTTTCTGCTTCAAATTTTTTGTTTTATTTGGCCATTTAGATTCTAAAATTTAGCCACAAAATTTGGTGTAATAAATATCATTAACATTATTATATATTTCAAAAATTTACCTATTAAATTACATCTTCACCTCAATAATATTATTAATGCCATACTTTTAAACTACAAAAGTTTGTTATTTAAATAATTTATTAACGACATACTTTTTAATTTTTAAAAAATTTTCAAGTAAATTTTTTAGGCAAATGATAAATTTGTCAAAATTTATCTTTAATAAAAAAGATATTGAGTAGTCCTAAATTACAACTAATTTTATATCTAAATTTTGTCTAACTATTTTTCAATGTGTTTGTATTTTTTCTTCCCTTGTTTGTATAATTTTTAAAATTTTAGAGCACAAATTTTATTTTTCATAAATTAAATTTTTTTTATAAATTATAAATTTTATTTAATTTATATGAAATAATTAAGATGGCATTTCATTTTTTTCATTTAAACCAATGCAATACACTGGGCTAACTTATCTAAATACTTTCCATTTAAAATTCAAAATTTGAAACTTTCGTAAAAGTTAAACACCTCAAAAGCTAAACACCTCAAAACTGGAAGGGTGTATTTTAGAATTTAACTTTAATAAAATATTAGAAACGTTTGCTTTTGCCTGTTTGCAGGCCTGTTATAAGTTTATAATGGGCTTATTCAGTTTCTGTCGCTGTCTATTGCATCATCAATAATACAATAATCGTTCTCACCTTTTTCCATTTCTTTAACTCTTTTTCTTCTCTGTAATTCTTCTTGACCTTACAGTATTGTTCCAAACTCTTCATCTCCCTTTCTCTTTTCTCTTTTTTTCCCATCCAATTTTTTGTAAATTTCCTATTATTTCCTTTGCGCCTCTCTCCCATTCATATATTTCATGTTCTCCCTACAACAAAAAGGTGAGTACTCTCTCTCTCTCTCTCTCTCTATTCGATTTTCTTCTTTTATTTTGGTGGATTTATTGTTGTTTTTGACACCTTTGTGGTGAATTACTTATTCTTTATAACATTTTTCCTTTGTGCTGATACATTCTAGTGTTTTGTCCCCTCTTTTGAATTTGGTTTAATTTAGTTTGGATTAATAATAATAAATCTAGTTTGGGTTAGTATTTAGTTGATTTGAAAGTGAGAATTTGACTTTATATCATAACACACTCCCTTGGCTATGTATTTAAATTCATTTGCCAATTAATCGAGTAATTAATTATTACAAATTCTATTTCTTATAGCTTTAATATCATTTTACTTTTAGTTTAGTTAAAAATGTTGTAGATACCTTTTCTTTGTTTTGGATATTAGGGAGAAAAAGTTTGGATTTTGATGTGATTTGTTTTTTGTCCTTGTGGTTTTGATTAGTGTTTTTGTTGGGTTTTGGATTCTAAAAGTGTTTGTTTCATTTGTAACCTTAATTTATAAATTTTTAGATATGTAAAAACTATTAGATTATTTTTCAATATATTAGATTATAAAATTTGTTTTTTGAGATTGTAAATTTCTTGTGTGTTTTTATTCTTTTTAAAATTTTATGATCGATAGCACATTTATAATTTTGTTTTAAGTTTTGGGATGTTGATATTGCGTAGAAGTGAAAATTATGTGTTTGTTTTAATCAAATTATCAAAAGGTAGACTAGACTTCTTTGTGTCTATATTATTTTACTTTGGTTAGAAATGTTGAGATTTGTATAATTTTGTAATTATTAAATAAGTATCAATTTATCAAGATAAGTTCTTTTGTGATATGGGTGGTAAACTTAGAAAAATGCATTTCATACCAAGTAAGTTACTGCATGCCTTACTAAGTGACAAATACATGTTTTTCTTTAAAAAAAAAATATATCATATGACAAATACAAATCAACTCGACCCACAATCCGATTGACCCAATCCATTTCTAACTCGATTTAAATGACCCTCTTTTTACCTGAAGCCACATGTTTTGCAATGGCTAGGCAAGGGCAGAAAACAAATCCCTTCCTTTTACTTTCCATTGTCATTATTTATCTCAACCAAACACTTGATTTACTTTCCTTTCTCTCTTATTATTTCCTTTCCCTCATATTTCCTTCAAACCTCTCTCTCTCTCTCTCTCTCTCACACAAATTTTGGACTTTGTTTTAGGGACTTGAAGTTCAACAAAAATCATTGAAAGCCTAATAAGGATAATTCTAAGACCATAACTTTACTGCAACTTACTCATGTGATAAGTATGTGTTAAGTTGTGAATGGTGGAGTAAAAGTAGTGGGTCTATGTGAGTCCACAACTCCACCACTCATAACTAGTTATATTGACAAATTATGATAAAAGTTGCAGTTCTAATATTTTTGGCAATGAAATACTAACAAAGTTGCATTCAATCTTAACTTTTTAGGCAATCCCATTAGGTAGACAAGCTACGCTTTCCCATTGGGTAGACAAGCTACACTTTAGGACCCCGTAATGCAGCCAAAGTCCTGACAAGTCTACAACATTGAGGAACAGTACCACTAAGGCACTAATGCAGCCTCTAATAATAATGAAGTTTTAGAAGGGCTAGATCTCTGTTTAGCTAAACACAAACACTTAAGAGACATAAGAGGTTATTTGAAACAAAAAGGAATAATATGGAATCCACCAAAAATAAATGAAAAATAAAAACCTATTTGAAATTTTTATTAATGAAATTCTGCATTTCTAAATAAAAAATGTTTATAGATTTGGAAGCCAATTGAAAACACCTCCATGAAACTTGATTAACAAGGACAAAAAAATATAAAAAATCTTAATTAATTCCCTACCATAAAAGACCATTATCGACTATTAAAGTACTAGAAATAGTTCAAATTAAGGAAATAAGAACCCTATATCTAAAATTATGAAAATTAGATGAAAATATAAATGATTAACAAATTATAAAAATAGACTCCTAAATTTTCATATGGAAATTTAAATCTTCTACTCCAAATAAAAAGACATTTCAAATACTTTTGTTGGTGCAAACACAAGGAAAATTAGATAATACAAAAGAAACTGAATAAAAAATAATTTTGAATAACATTTATTTGAGAGAAATTACACAATACTATTTGGGCTGAGGTGTGACACCTCCTCTTTTTACCTTTACCTTCCCCGCAGATATATTTGACCTAATATCTGCTCCAATATATTTTAGTCCATTAATTACCACACTTAAAAAAAAGAAAATAGTTTCTTTCATTTTTAATGTGTGATTAAACATTTGACTAAATATTTATTTTCCATGTTAATTCACATATCTTTATGTTTATGTTGTCATATTAATTTATTCATTTTAATTGTATAATATTAAAATGCTACAAAATACTTCAATAACTTGATTCGGATTAGAAACTTGAATCCTTAGTACAACATATAATTTTTTTCTCATTGGATTTTAATTGATTTGCAACATCAATCAAAAAAGAATTGAAAACAAAATCAAAATTGTTTACTCACGAAAAATTAATGAAATTAATCTCAATTAAATCCTCCATCATAATTGTAATAATCTCAAACTCATTATTTTTGTATCCTCAATCAATTGCTCTACTTTGGAGTTTGTAGTGTATATTTGTGTTAGAACCTTATTCACTCTCTCTTGTATGTATGTGTGTTTGTTTCTCTCCAGGCCCCTGTGCCCCCCCCCCCCCCCTTGCCCGCTCAAAAAAAAAAAAAAAAATCCCTTTTTCCTCCGAGCCTCTTCAAGAATTTCCTCTAAGCTATCATCTTTGATTTCCACCAAGCTTTCCACCATCTATATAAGCAAAATATTTTTTTTTTTTTTTTTTTTTTTTTGCTGAATTAGGAAAAGCATTTAGACGTTTAGTATACCATTTCTTTGTTATTTAGAAATTGGGGTAGAAGGTGACAAGTGAATTATTGTAAGACTTTTAGTTGGAATAACAATATAGAAAATACAACATGGTTAATCATGTGAAGAGAAACATTCCATTCTTGGTTTGGGTACTCCATAATTTCTAGTAATTAACTTATTTATATGGTAACAAAAAGTTAAAAAACTAACTTTTTTTTTTTTCAAAAAATATAAAGTTAGATTATTATTATTTTAAAAAATAAAAAAAAAAATAAAGGACAAAGTTTAGTTACAATATTGATTGTAGCCTAAAGTTATAAATTTACTTTATAAAATAAATATTATTACATATTTTAAAAATCTAACTGTTGAATTACATGTTCTTTAGACTCTTAATACACATGTCAAATTTTGTGTCAATTGGATATTATTTATTGATGACATAGCTATTGATCTTTAATTTTCTATAAATTTTGCAGGCAAGAAGAATATAAGAAGAAAATGTAATCTAATAGGAGATTTATCAAAATTTACTTTTAATAAAAAGATATTAAATTAAAAAAAAACCAATTTTATAACTAAACTTGGTCCAAAAATAAAAAATAAAAAGATTTTTTTTCCTTTACCATATATATATATATATGTTATTGTTCTATTTGTTTTTATGTAGCCTGCTGCTAGTGGCTTGCCTAGTAAGTTTTGATCGTGTCACATCACTCTATGGCATCTTTTCTTGTACTATTATTATTATTATTATTATTATTATTATTATTATTATTGATTTTTTGAGAATATTCTCGTATCTAATTTTACAGCAACTTTTACAGTTTTACATCAACTTTTTGACTTATTTGGGTAAAAATGGTTCACCACCTCAATTAGTTTTGCAACTCAAAAGTTGTGAAATTGGATGTTTAATTAGTTGTGTTTTTAGAATAGTTCAGATTAGGACAACTTAAGTCAACCATTAAAAAAAAAATCTGAAAATGCATGAGACATTTAAGGAGTATGCATTATGATATTGGGACATTAAAAATGCAATAGAACGTGAAAAACTTCAAAGGAGAATATGGAAGGTGGGAAAGAAGATCGGCGATCACCCTTACAAAGAAGCTTTTCTTCACCTGGTGATTTGGAGGAGCTTCTTGAAAGAACAGGTAATTTAACTCCAAACCTATCTCTCTTACCAAAACAGAGTTTTAAATGCTTTATACAATCAAAACAAAGTTTTAACCATTAAATATTAGCTATGATATATATTTCATGTTGAATATGCTTGAATAGAAGCAGAAGAGAGAAGTATAAAATAGGAATACAAGAACAAGAGAAATACGTGAGTCATCCTTACGATTTACGTCTACGGAAGAAACCCTTAAGAGCTACATCTTTATTATATAAGAGTGTAGTACTAAATTTTTGTTACAATGAATCATAACATGAGTATATATAGTAGACTAAACACTAAACTAATAGATTTCTAGTAAGAGACTTGCCTTGCACACAAAGTAGCATTAGACTTGGACCTATGCTAACAGGCTAATATATCTCTAACATCCTCTCCCAAACTCAAGATGAAAGCTTAATGAAATCTTGAGATTTGAAAAAGTTGAGAAGATCTTTTAAATGAAGTTTGGCTCTGTGATAATGGTTTGAGAAAGGCAATGATCTTGCAGTGTTGACGCAACTTCTAACAGTAGCATGATTATACCAGAGAGTTTTGATGGCAGTAGTTAGGGCTGTCCACGAGTCGAGTCAGATTGGGTTTTGGCTTGACCCGCACCGGACCCGATCGGATCTGGTAAGCAAAAAATAGACTCGCAATCGCCCGAACATTTGGTCAGACCCGGTGGCCCAGGTCGTCGGATGAGCGGGTCGAAGACGTTTGGTGATTTCGGGTCTGAAGCACAAAAAGAACAAGAACACAGAAAATCTGAAGAACATAGCTACACAAAAATCAAAACCTAGGGTCCCAAACCCAACAGAAATCAACCTAAAGAACAAAGAGATTTTTCAACAAAAAAATAAATAAAAAACCCCAAAGAACATAGAGAGAAATCAAAAACCCAAAGGACAAAAATCACAATCCAAACCTATAGAAATCAAATAACACTCCATGAACAAGAACATAGAAAATCTGAAGAACACAGTTACATAAATCAAAACCCAAACCAACTAAAATCAACCTAAAGAACATAGAGATTTTTCAAAAAAAAAAAATACTCGAAGAACATAGAGAGAAGTCAAAAACCCAAAGGATAAAAATCACAATCCAAACCTACAGAAATCAAATAACACAACATAAAACCCAAATCTATAAGACCAAAACAAAGAAAAAGAAAACACTATTTTGAGCCACCATTAGATGCACAAGATTAGAACCACAAATTGTAGATCAGAGGAGGCTTCAAGCGAGAGGGGCTTAAGGGAGACCAAACCTAGGATGGCGGTGAGTCAACGGCAGCGGCAGAACGATCAACTTGACAACAGTGACAAAAATAAGGGGGCTAGGTATAGGGATTTGAGAGAGGAAGGGAGAGAGGCGGAACGGTGAGATGTAAAAAACCGAAATGTGAAAAACTAAAAAACCCATTCTTTTTCTCTGTGAAGTTTCTAATGGGTCGGGTTGGTTTCTATGGGTTAGTAAATGTGAAATCCAAACCCGACCCGTCTGGGCATTTAGATCCGCCCTTGGGCCATCGGGTCGGGCAGGTGGGTTGGGCTGACGGGTTGCTGGACAGCCCTAGCAATAGTGGAAAGCCAAAGAAAATAAACACAGAGAAGAAACATCGAGGAAGACAAAGATTACTTTTAAACACACCGTAAGGACAGAAAACCATATCATAGCCACCTATAGGTGGCTCTGATAACATGTTAAATATTAGCTATGATATATATTTCATGTTAAATATGCTTGAATAGATGTGAGAGAAGTATAAAATATGAACACAAGAATAAGAGGGTTACGCGATTCAGCCTTACGACCTACGTCCACAAAGGAAATCCTTAATGACTACATCTTTATTATATAAGAGTGTAGTACAAAACTTGTATTACAATGAACCATAACACTGGTATATATAGTAGACTAAACCCTAGATTAATAGACTTCTAGTACACGTAAAAGACTTAGCTTGCACACAAAGTAGTATTAGGCTTGGGCTTATGTTAATGGGCTAATATTTCTCTAACATGAAAAAACAAGCATTTGCTACAAAGTACAAACCTCAGCCTAACAACCATGACCATGTCTACTCTACCCAACTTTCAATGGCAGACTAAGGCAAGCTCCAAAATATAGCATAATGCTTTGTTTTGGCTTTTGTTTTTGACTTTTCACTCCATACTCTTCCATTGTGAAGCCTTTTCATGACTAACCCTACATCTATGATATCATATGATATTTGCTCAAGCCATTCTGCATATCGAGTGTTTCACAGTTCACACTTCTTCCCTTAGATTTGGTTGTGATCTAGAAAGTAAGGATATTTTGTTTGAGGGACCAAACCCGTGTTAAATACGTGATACACCTTAGACATTTTTACATACATGACCTATTTGTTCTTCAAAAAAAGAAAAAGAAAAATGTAGGACACAGTTGAGACATGAGAACAAGAAGATTTGAATATCCTTCTACAAAACCAAGAGAGCATTCTTGCATTGAAAAGTAATAGTGCATTCAAAAATTAATAATTATTGTTAGGACATATGTAGTTCAAGTTTGTGAACATATGTCGCTATTTTATGTAATTGGCTTATCCTTAGACAAAACGTACTTTACTTGTAATTGGGTAGATCTAGGATGTGTTTAACACCTCAAGAAACAGTGTTTCAAGATTTAGTGTTGAAGCCATCAAAGTCTGTCCAAGAAACAAGCAAGGAAGTGCAAGTTGCTAAAGCTCGACACCTACCTCGATACATGCATCTATCGAGCTTTAAGAAGCTGTTTTGCCTGGAGCCTCAACAGCTTCTCGACAGATCCTCGACACCTCCATCTGTCGAGAATTAAAAAAAAACAGATTTTCAGTTCTATTTCAAGTTCAATCCATGAATGTGTCTATGGGACTTCTTTTATCATAACCCTAGACATATAAAAGGATTGTTTTAAGGGCCGTAAAAGATGATGCAAGTTGCACAAGCATTGAGAACTTCTTGTTCATGCAATTTGTGATATGAAAGAAAAAGTTCGTGCTCTAGTTCATCTCTAATGATTTGAAGAACTTTGCAGCCAACAATTCTCTCTCTCTAGTTGGTGTTTGAAGTCGCGTACTGGGATCCGCGCATCTGGTTAGTCATGTACTTGGGAACCGTGCATTAAAAGGAGAAACTGTCACTACAAAACAAGTCCAATTGGGTATTGGGGTAAGGGTTCAACTGTAGGTTGGTAAGGTACTTGGGATTCCTTGCTTGTAATCGCTTGTTGTGATAATAGTGGAGGTTCGGGAGTGGTGACCTTAAATCACCTGGTGGGGTTTTTGCCGTAAGGTTTTCCCCATTCCTAAACAAATCACCGTGTCTTTTATTTTCCGCTGCATAACTTAGTTTTGGTGATTTGTTTGTGCTACCACGTGATATTGCATGTTAATTTGATTAATTAATAACTAGGGTAATTAATCAATCTAATTTATCACAATGGGTCAACGCGTTTGTGGCCTGTCAATTATTTTTATTCTTGGTTTATATTCTAATTTCTAAACATCATTTAATAGTCATAGAATTTTTTTACTATCTATTACTCTTAGTTTGATATATATATATATATATATATATTTAACATTATATAAAAAAATAAATGCTTAATAATATATAGAAAATATAAATAAAAATTATTTAATAGATGTATCTTGTTATACCCATGTCCTATTTTTTCAAAAATTGCTATATTGTTGTGTTGTACCCAAACTTATACCTATACCTGTACCCGTACCCGTACCCGTACCTATACCCATACTCGTGTTTGTGTTTCTTAGGTTGGGACCCAATTTAGTTCATCAATCCAAAACCCAATTTGGTTGTAACCCAATTGCAGTGTTGATGTTTCTCCAGGAGGTCAGTTCTAAATGAAAGAGTCTGGTTTTTCTTGCTTATATTTCACTTAGTCTAGCATGTGACTTGGATTCCTGATGTATCATAGATGCCAGGTGCTTTATGACATTGTTGAAACCTTGTAATATGTATTTTGATGGTTCCAATTGAATGCCCTATTTGAGTAGAATAATATATGGGATAAATACCCACAAGCCACAGTTATAGTATCTAGCTATACTCTACATCAATATTAAGTATTAACCCCCACTCATGTGATACACCCTTATTTAATTATTTTTCTATAACAATGGTAAATACTTGATATTGAGCGGGGGTTAATACTTAATACTCCACCACACATAAATAAGGCTTGGATGTGGTGGAGTAGAATTATTTGGATATAGTCCTATTTAAGAGCCCACTAGGCCCTTAAGAGTGCACCAAGCCCGTACATGTGCACAACACTTCCATGAGGTCTCTTCTGTAACAGTATTCAAATCATACCTTCCAAACAACAAATCTTATGTTATCCCATAAAAATTGTATAAGCTTCGTTCATGATTTGAATAGTTTGATACAGGAAAATCAGTTTGCTTTATTCGTGGGTATTGATTTCCAAATAGTGCGTTTTGCTTTAGTTACTTACGACTCATTTATCTTGGTATGGTTGTGGACTTGTGGGTCATTTAGCCCGACTTGGTTGCAGGCCATCTATGTTGACTTGAAATAGCTAAATTAATAGATTTAAAGCCCAACTTGATTAAGAAGGATTTGAGCTTAAAGCTCAATTTGTGTAATTGGCTAATTGTTTTTTTAGGCCTTATGTATGCTCAAAACCTTTATGTGTGGTGGAACATAAAGGTTTTTACTCTACCTCTCTCTCATCCATTCCATTTTCTTCCTACAACAAAAAGGTGATTACTCTCTCTCTCTCTCTCTATCTAATTTTCCTCTTTTATTTCGGTGGATTTATTTTTGTTTTTGAAACCTGTAAGGGCACAAATCAAGCCTGAGCACAAATGAGTGATGGGCCAGCCCAAATGGCCAATACAATAGAATTTGTAGAGAATGGGCTTAAAGCCTAGTCTTCTTGGAATGGTGGAAAGCAATGGCGTTTGGACTAAGCCCACGATGCGTGCAGTGTGCTGAGGGAGTGACTTTGGCTTTCCTCGGACGCGGCCGAGGGGTTTCTGTCCTTGCTTCCCTTGAGCTACGTCTGGAGAGAAAAAATTCCTCTTTCTTTTTCCAACCTTTAAAAAAAGATCCCGTCCAATGACCTTCCCTTCTCCTTTTATACTCCCCATTTTTTGTTCCTGTTCATGAAGCCATAAATGCAGATCTCTTTCTCATCCATTGGCTCCTTGGAAACTTCCCATTGTGGCCATAAGGCTGTCCCCCATCCCGTTGGAGGTCACTTCCCCATTAATGCGGCCAGACGGGTAGGTGTGGGGCAATTAATGCGGTGGTATCAGCTTTATGCAGAGCACTTCCATCTTGTCCTCCTCCTCGGCGCCCTGGTACGGCCCGTTGGGCTTCAAGAGTTCCCACCTAGGCATAACGTTGCACCTCTCAGTCTTTGCTTCCATTGTCCGAGGATATATTCTCCTTGGACTCCCCTAAGTGGGCAACGACCTGATTGGTGGGCCTCTAGGCCCTCAAATTGGGTGACATCATCCCCTCCTCGTGGCGTCTTGGGTGAACCAACGTCCTCGAACCAGTCCCAAGGCACATATAGGTGACTTGACACTTCTGTCCCCAAAATAGCCCCTCAAAAATTCATTTGACCTCGATCCGAGAAGGGGAATGAGTTTTTGACTCAGGAATGCCACCTTCACGTGACCCTTTAAACATAGCACGTGCGAAGTTCATCCGCGCCTTCTTAGATGGCTCTTGGCGCTTTGTAACACGCAACGCCAGCATTAAATGTTTTGAGTAACTTCTTGTCGCCCACGTTCTACGGTGAGATGTGGATCTTACGACTCTGATTCTTCCTGAAAATTTACACGGGACAGATCTCATAAATTTTTGCTTCTCAAACTCCTTAAACGCTTGGAAAGTTGATCATCCAATCTTTACTCCCAAAAAGCAACTGCGCCCCTGGAAGTGTTCACTTTCATTTTCTCTCTAGAACCATTCAAAGAGTTGTATCCCTCTTTCTCCGTAAGTTCTCGTTCCTTTAGCCCCTTTCTCCTCGGCTGTTAACTTTTTTCCTTTCCTCTTTAAGTCTTTACCTTAATCTGGACCATATGGGTAGGTTTAAGTGTCTGGTGGACTCCGAATCTGGTATGGAGGGATTCCGAGCCAAGTTCCACATTCCTCCGAAAGTGGAATTAAAATATTGCCCACCTGAGGCGGTGGCTGACTCCAGGGGGGAAGGGCAGGCAGTTATTCCCATTATCGCCTTCCTGGAGGGGGGCATGACCCTTCCCATGGGTCCTGTCACCAGCGAGTACCTTCGTAACCACCGGTTGTGCCCCGACTAATGTACACCCAACATGTTTAGGATCTTGGGGAGTGTAGACGCTCTAAATGAGCAGATGGGTCTAAACCTCACGCGGCGCGACGTCGTCTACCTATACGAGTGCCACCCGCTCAAGACCGTAGGGTACTATCTTAAGTCTCGGTCTAGTGTTGTTAGGCTTATATCGTGTCTTCCCAAGTCCAATAAAGGGATGAAGGATGACTACGTTGTCGCCTCCGGGAGATGGTACGACGAAGTTCATTGCCCAGTTAGAGAGGGGAAACTAGGTGTGGCTACCTAGGATTTTGGACTTTTAGTTTAAGCTTCTGTTCCAATGCTTTTGCCTCTGGAAATTTGTAACTTGATGTCCTTGTTGCCCAAGTTCGTTCTCGAATCTAACCGTGATCAGTCCTTTAAATGTCTTTTTTGCAGACAAGCAGCACGTATCCCCCAGCCTAAGAGAAGTTAATGTCCGGGATCTTAACAGGGTGTTGAGTTCTGAGGTGTTCGTGCATAAGGATCTGCAAGTGAGGGCTGCCCACCTGATCTCGGGGTACGAACCTCTGTCTAACGTTTTCCAGGAGGTCGAGGACTCAATCATTGCCAGCGACAGGAGGCGCTGCCGGATAGACGTCGCAAAGCCCAACTTCCTTGCCCTCCGTGACCTGCCAGACGACCCGGCAGTGATATTGTACTCCCCTCCTGTCAGTGCTGTCCCAATCTCGGTTCAGCCCCTAACTTTTGCTACCGAGGGTGAGACCGGCCTGCTTAGGTTTGAGGAGGCTGAGAAGCCTGAAAAGGATGACGTTGTCAAACTCTTGGACGACGAGGCCACCTAGTGCTCAGGGATAAGAGGTCTGATAATCTCCAAGGTGGACAGTAGCACCGAGGAGGAAGAAATGGCCAGTTTGCAATCTCTCATGGGCGCGCGGGGCGCGCAAGTTGCTAAGAAGAGTGTCCTTGGGCCCAAGCTTCCCTCACAACTACCCCTTCCTCCTCCTCCTGCCGTTGACCCCAAAATTCACGCTCCTGACCTCAAAAAGAAGAGGGAAAAAGGGAGCGAAGAAGCTGAGAAGGCTCAGCAAAAGAAACTCAAATTGCAGCAACAAAAACAGCTGCAGCAACAAAAATAACAACAAGAAAAGGCCGTCAAGTGCCGGACCCGAGCTCCTTCGGTGGACAGTGGGGAGAGCCACGGGCTGCCCAACGTGCATCGAGCTCGGTCTTTCTGGTCTCCGGCATTGGAGCTGGATGAGACCCCCATCCCTGAACGCTCCAACATAAGAGATTACTAGAAAGGGCACTCCTTATACCTCGCCGAGGCTTTGGAAAAGCCCTTGCTTCATCCCAAAGATATGGAGGCCCTTAAGCAAATGCAGCAGCAGCAGCTGTTCCTCTCCTTGAAGAGGGATCTGGGCTTGGTACGTAAAGTTCAGCCCCTGTTGCTTGCGCCAGTTTTGAACACGTTCACTGCTCTACTAATGCTTTTTACGTGCATGCAGGCTATCTAGGAGGTCTTTGTAGCCGAGCAATAGATAGAGAATGCCTGGAAGAAGGCCTCCGCTGAATTTAACGTCTGAGTAGAGACGGAGAAGGCCCTAGGCCTTGCCAAGGCCGAGAATGTGAAGCTCGCCAAGAAACTAACGGCAAAGGAGCAGGCGAAGAGGAGCACTGAGGCGGGCCTTAAAAATGTCACAACCCAGGCTGAGGCTTAGCGGAAGGAGCTCTGAGGCTACAAGGAGGACCTCGCCGCGGCCAAACAGAATGACGCCCATCTGAAGGAAGAACTGGCAAAGGCAAAGGAAGAGGCTTGCGTTGCTAAAGAGGCTGCAGATGCTGCTGTGGCCACTTCCTTCTAGAGGGGGGTCGAGGAGACAGAGACCCGTCTAGTCAAAGAGCTGGCAGACTTGTGCAGGGAGTACTGCCGACAGGTCTGGTCGGAAGCCCTCGACGTGGCGGGTGCCCCTTCCTCGTCCGAATGGAGGAGAGCCAAGAACGTGTGGTATCCCCCAAATATCCGCAAGTTTGATGCTCCTCCTACTACGGTCCCTCCACTTCCTTCGTGGCCCCCGTTATTCCTCCAGCCACTTCGGGTCCCTACCAGGATGTTCCTCCGGAAAAGCAAGCTGACAAGGGCTAAGACAAGCAAAATGGCCAAGATGATCCTCTTCTTGGGGCAAAGGACAAAGGGAAACAGCCCCTGGCCCTACTGGAGGCAGGGCCCGTTGACGGCAGTCTGACCCTTGAGGTGGCAGTACCCCAACCCTCTAAGTTAGAGGCAAAAGGAGTAGAGGATAAGGTCAGCCCAGATGACGAAGCGCCCAAGAAGGATCTTCCACCAATGGCCGAGACTTGAGTTGCTAGACTCTTCCCCTTTTTCTTCAAGAGACTCCTTTGTCTTTGTCTTTGTCTTCGCTTAAAGTACATTCTTATTTTCAGTTTAACGTGAAGGCTCTAGTATTTTACTTGTAACCATCTTATTGTGAATGTGAACTACTTTGATTTTCAATTTCCTTGTCAGTGCTTCGCAGAATTGGTTTTTAGTTTTGTGTATGTGCTAATCAACCAGGTGAACCCCAAGTGGGAGGGGATCCACGTCGTAAACACACCTCCTTAGTAGTTACTTTGCATGTGAGAGTTACGCTGGGTTTTCTTTCGATTAATACCATGCAAAAGATTTGGACTACGTGCTAGTACTTAGTTAAAAATGGAACTCGCACGTCAGTTTTTCCAAAGCAGGAGGTCTGAGAACCAGGCATAACTTAGGCTTTTATTAATTCTTTCATTAAGACTTAGTTACAAAATGAATTGCATGTTAAATTTTTCCAAGGCAGAAGATCCGAGGACTTGGCTTAGCCTAGGTTGACATTAACACTTAGTTAAAAAAGAATTGCATGTTAAATTTTCCCAAGGCAGAAGGTCTGAGGACCTGGCTTAGCCTAGGTTGACATTAACACTTAGTTAAAAAAGAAATGCATGTTAAATTTTCCCAAGGCAGAAGGTCCGAGGACCTGGCTTAGCTTAGGTTGACATTAACACTTAGTTAAAAAAGAACTGCATGTTAAATTTTCCCAAGGCAGAAGGTCCGAAGACCTGGCTTAGCCTAGGTTGATATTAACACTTAGTTAAAAAAGAACTGCATGTTAAATTTTCCCAAGGCAGAAGGTCCAAGGGCTTGGTTTAGCCTAGGTTGACATTAACACTTAGTTAAAAAAGAACTGTATGTTAAATTTTTCCAAGGCAGAAGGTACGAGGACCTGGCTTAGCCTAGGTTGACGTTAACATATACATAGTTTGGCGATAGAGATTAACAAATTGACAATTAGTATGATACAGTGATATCCAAATGCTTGGCGTGTACGCCTTTCATTAATAGTAATACCTTCGGAGGTTATCTACATTCTAGGGTCGTTTTACAGGTTTGTCTTCTAAGTCGGCGAGATAATATGACCCTATGCCGGCCACCGAGGTTATACGGTAGGGCCCCTCTCAGTTTGGTCCTAATTTTCCCCATGCCAGGTCTTTAGCCATCCCGACAACCTTTTTTAGGACTAGATCTCCCGGGGCAAGGGGCCTGGACCTTATACGAGAGTCGTACCCCCGCTTGAGCTTCTGCTGGTAGCAAGCTAACCGAACCATAGCGTTTTCCCGCCTTTCTTCCACTAAGTCCAACCCTTTTAGTAGTATGTCATCATTAGTGTCCGGGGTGAAAGATTGTGCCCTCATCATCGGGAACCCCATTTCCAAAGGGATCACAGCCTCGGCGCCATACACCATCGCAAAAGGTGTCTCTCCTGTGGACCTTCGTGGCGTAGTTCGGTAAGTCCACAGGACGTGTGGCACCTCATCCACTCATTTGCCCTTCGCATCGTCTAGTCTTTTCTTGAGCCCATTGACTATCAACTTGTTGATCGCCTTAGCCTGGCCGTTCCCCTGCGGGTAGGCTGGGGTAGAGTACAAGTTTGTGATGCCGAAGTCTCCATAGTACTTTCTGAAGGCTTTGCTGTCGAACTACAGTCCGTTGTCTGAGATGAGGGTGCGCGGGATTCCAAACCGAGTGATGATGTTTTTCTAGATGAATTTCTTCGTGTCCACATCTCGGATATTCGAGAGGGGCTCGGCTTTCACCCATTTGGTGAAATAGTCTGTCTCGACGAGCAACCATCTCTTGTTGCCTGCTGCCCTCGAAAACGGTTCCACTATGTCTAAGCCCCACTGTGCAAACAGCCAAGGGCTGGCTAAAGGGTTAAGGACACCTCCAGGTTGGTGGATGTTGGGAGTAAATCTCTGAAACTGTTCGCATTTTCTCGCATAATCCTATGCCTCTCTTTGCATGTTTGGCCACTAATATCCTTGTGTAAGGGCTCTGTGGGCCAGTGACCTTCCGCCCGTGTGGCTACCACATATTCCTTCATGCAACTCCTCCAAGAGTTGCTCCGTTACTTCCAAGTGTACATATAGTAGATAGGGTCCTAAAAAGGAGCCTTTATAGAGCTTCCCTTCCTTAGCCAAAACCGCAGAGCCTTTCTGCGGATCTTGTTGGCCTTAGGCTTCTCTTTCGGTAGGGTGTCATGTTTAAGAAAAGATACTATTGGGTCCATCCAACTGGGTCCCATTCTGACCTGGTGAATCCGGAGGGCATCGGCTCCTGGCCTAGCCGGCTTAAACAGGTCTTCAACTAGGATGACCCAAGGCAGGCCTTGTAACGAGGAGGTTGCTAGTGTGGTCAATGAGTCGGCGTGGGTGTTTTCATTTTTGGAGATATGTGACTTGCAAAAGACACAAATTTGGATCGCAAGTGTTTGGCGCGGGCTAAATATTCTTGCATCCTTGGTTCCCTAGCTTTCAATTTCCCTTCCACCTGGCCGACCACTAGCAGTGAGTCTGAGAACACCTACACCGCCTTTCCCCCATTTTTTGAACCATGCCCATCCACACGAGCAACGCTTCATACTCGGCCTCATTATTGGTAGCCGAGAACGATAACCTCAGAGACTTTTCCACTATGATCCCCTTCGGGGATATCAAGACTATCCCTACGCTTGAGCCTTTCTGGTTGGAGGCTCCATCCACAAAAACCTTCCACACCGGCAGATTCTCACACAAGATTACGTCAACCGGTTTTCCATCCATGCCACATCCTTCCAGGTTCTCCTCCACGGAAGGCTCGATGAATTCCGCCACCAAGTCTGCCAAAACTTGCCCCTTCACGGAGGTGCGAGGCATGTACTTGATGTCGAAGGTTCCCAAGACAGTTCCCCATTTGGCGATTCTGCTGGAGTAGTCAGCACTCCGTAGCACGAACTTAAGGGGGAGCTGGGTCAATACGACAATAGTATGGGATTATAAGTAATGCGGGAGCCGGCGTGTCGCGTGCACTACGGCTTGAATCGCCTTTTTTAACGGTAGGTACCGAACCTCGGCCTCCTGCAGAGACTTGCTCATATAGTAGATTGGCCTTTGTACACCGTCGTCGTCCTGTATCAGAACTAGACTGACGGTGGGGGCAGCTACAGCGATGTACGCGAACAACACTTCATCTAAGTCAGGGCTAGACATAACAGGCGGCTGAGAGAGATATTCCTTTAGTTGCTCGAAGGCAAGGGAACATTCTTCAGTCCATTCGAATCCTTTCCACTTGTTCAGCAGCTGGAAAAAGGGGCGGTACCTACCCGCAGACCTGGAAATGAACTTGTTGAGGGCAGCCATCAGCCCTGCCAGCCTTTAGACCTCCTTCGAGTTTCGAGGGGGTTGCAGATTGTAGATTGTGGTGATTTGGGCGGGGTTGGCCTCAATACCTCTATGAGTGAGCATATAACCTAGAAATTTGCCAGACCCTACACCAAAAGAGCATTTGGAGGTGTTCAAACGTAACTTGTACTCCCTCAAAGTCTGGAAGGTGTTATTCAGGTCGGTCATGTGGCCCGACTCAGTCCTGCTCTTTACAACCATGTCATCCACGTACACCTTAATAGGTTTTCCCAATTGTGCCTCGAACATTCTGGTCATCATCCTTTGGTAGGTAGCCCCAATGTTCTTCAAGCCAAAAGACATCACTTTGTAGTGGTAGTTACTAGTGGGGGTGACAAAGGCTGTTTTCTCTTGGTCCTCCGAAGCCAAAGGTATCGGGTGGTACCCCTAAAAGGCGTCTAGAAAACTCATTCGAGGGTGGCCGACCGTCACGTCCACCAGCTGGTCTATGCAAGGCATTGGGAAAGAGTCTTTGGGGTAGGCTTTGTTCAGATCCGTGAAGTCCACGTAGACTCTCCATTTCTCACTTTTCTTCTTTATCACGACTGTATGTGCCAACCACTTAGGATAGAACACCTCCTTGATAACCCCAGCCTTCTTAAGTTTGATGACTTCTTCTTTCACAGCTTCAGAATATTCTTTGGAAGAGCGTCGAAGGGATTGTATCTTAGGCGTGGCGGCTGGGCTAACGTTCAGGTGGTGGCAGATGAAGTTCGGGTCAATCCTAGGCACCTCATATGCGTCTTATGCAAACACATCAATATTCTCCCTCAAGAATGCGACCAATCCCTCTCTTTCCTTGGTTGGCAACTGGGTCCCTACTTGGAAGAACCTCTCTGGGTCATTATCCACGAAAACTTTGTCTAACCCCTCGCATGTGGGCTCTTCCGCCACTATCCCACCCGCAGTGGCAGAAGAGGCTAATTGCTATGGGGTCGGTGCAGCCTGGGCTGAGGATTCAAGTTTCGGCCTGTGCATAACTACGGCTGTCAAGCACTGCCTCGCCACTGACTGACTCCCAACAATTTCTTTGACATGGCCGTCGAAAGGGAACTTCACCTTGGCGTGGAGAGTAGAGGAGACAGCCCTCAGGGCGTGCAGCCAGGGTCTCCCCACAATGGCCTTGTAAGGGGAGTAGGCATCCACCACGATGAAATCCACTTCAACCACCGCTGGTCCTGACTGCACGGGTAATCTGATTTGCCCCTTCGAGACGACTGCCTTTCCCTCGAAGCTTATCAATGGCGAGTCATAGGCTGAAAGATCTTCTTCCCTCAAGTTCAGCCCCTTGAACAGGTCGGGGTACATGATGTCCGCACCACTCCCTTGGTCTACCATTACCCTTTTCACGTCGTAGCCTCCGATTCTTAACATTATGACTAAGGCGTCATCATGCGGTTGGATGGTTCCCACCTTGTCCTCGTTTGAGAATCCCAACATTGGGGGTCCGTTATCCTTAAGCTTTTTCGGCTCAGAGCTAGGGCTCTCAGCAAGGGCTCGCGCCACAGACATCACCCGCAAGGGGCGGGAGCTAGTCCTCCTAGGAGCAACGAGAATGACGTTGATGGTTCCCAAAGGGGGTCTTGGGGGGTGACGGCCGTGATCTGTTGGCCCCGGATGTTCTTCCCGCCCATCAGACCGATACAAGAACTGCCTCAATTTTCCTTCCTTCATCAACTGCTCCAGATAATTGCGTAAATTTTTGCAGTTCTCTGTTGTGTGGCTGTTTTCTTGGTGATACTGGCAATAGAAATCCTGGTTACACTTTGTAGGGTCACCTATCATTTTTTTGGGCCACCTGAAGTAAGGTTCGTGACAGATTTTCTCAAACACCCGCTGCATGGGCTTGCGGAACACGGCGCCGACCACCTGCGTAGGTGTCGGACGAGATTTCCTGTCGAACTCCCCCCTCGGCCTACTATTGCTGTATCAGTTCGACCTGAAATCCCTCCTCTCTTGAGGGATAACCTTCGCCTTCCCCTTTACTTGCAACTAATCCTCCTCAACCCGTGTGTACTAGTCGATACGGTCCATGAGCCGGCGCACGCTCTTGACAGGCCTTTTGGTGAGCGACTTCCTCAGGTCATGCTCGTTTGGAAGGCCAACTTTGAAGGTGCTTATAGCGACTTTGTCTAAGTCCCTATCAATCTTGATGTACATCTCCCAATACCTGTCGGTATACGCCCTAAGGGTCTCTCCTTCTCTCATGGCCATGGCCATGGACAACAGTGAATCTAGAGGCCAAGGTACCCTGCTGCATGTGATAAAGCGTGAGCTGAATGCCCTGGAGAGCTCCATGAAGGAATCGATAGAGCCTACCTTCAGACCATTGAACCACCTCATCGCGACAGGTCCCAGACTGGAGGGGAAGATCTTACACATCAGGGTCTCATTCTTTGAGTGTACCGCCATCCTCTGGCTGAAGTGGCTCACGTGCTCCACTAGGTCCGTTCTTCCGTTGTAAATGGTGAAGGCCGGTTGGGTGAATCGCCTCGGAAGTTTCCCTTTCTCAATCCTCCGAGTGAAGGGCGACTTGGAAATCTGGTGGAGCACCTTACTTAAGGCGTTGTTAGCCAAGCCCCTAAAGGAGGCCCTCCTATCCTTAGGGTCACGACGGTGCTCGTCCTCGTGAGAAGAGGGCTCGCTAGGGGGGTTTTTGACTTGGAATTGCCAACGCTGCTACGAGAATCCGCTGAGGACTGGTCTGAAGGAGAGGGTGTGCGCCTTCGTTTCTCCCGGTGCAACTTCTTTCTTAAATGGTCGATCCCCCTCTGTAGGGTCTCAACACTTTTCTCGCGGGAGGCTTTGCTTCCGTCCCGTGTGTGACTCCTCCCGCATGTATGTCTTGTGCACACGCTGGCTTCGCGATCTCTCTCTCGCTCTAACTGCAAGAAGTGATCCTCGTGCTGGGATCCTATGGACTCCGTACGACGCTGACCTGAGCCTTCCATGATGCTTTCACGTCCCTACTCTCAAGGCTTCCCGACAGACGGCGCCAATTGTAAGGGCACAAATCAAGCCTAGGCCCAAAAAGTGATGGGCCAGCCCAAATGGCTAATACAATAGAATTTATAGAGAATGGGCTTAAAACCTAGTATTCTTGGAACGGTGGAAAGCAATGGCATTTGGACTAAGCCCACAGTGCGTGCAGCGTGCTGGGGGAGTGACTTTGGCTTTCCTCGGACGCGGCAGAGGGGTTTCTGTTCTTGCTTCCCTTGAGCTACGTATGGAGAGAAAAACTTCCTCTTTCTCTTTCCAACCCCAAAAAAAAGATCCCCTCCAATGACCTTCCCTTCTCCTTTTATACTCCCTATTTTTTGTTCCTGTTCATGAAGCCATAAATGCATATCCCTTTCCCATCCATTGGCTCCTTGGAAACTTCCCATTGTGGCCATAAGGCTGTCCCCCATCCCGTTGGGGGTCACTTCCCCATTAATGCGGCCAGGTGGGTAGGTGTGGGGCAATTAATGCGGTGGTATCAGCTTTATGCAGAGCACTTCCATCTTGTCCTCCTCCTCGGCGCCCCGGTACGGCCCGTTGGGCTTCAAGAGTTTCCACCTAGGCGTAACGTTGCGCCTCTCGGTCTTTGCTTCCATTGTCCGAGGATATATTCTCCTTGGACTCCCCTAAGTGGGCAACGACCTGATTGGTGGGCCTCTGGGCCCTCAAATTAGGTGACATCATCCCCTCCTCGTGGCATCTTGGGCGAACCAACGTCCTCGGACCAGGCCCAAGGCCCAAATAGGCGACTTGACACTTCTGTCCCCACAAAACCTTTGTGGTGAATTTCTTATTCTTTCTACCAGTTTTGCTTTGGGTCGATATGTTTTGGTGTTTTGCCCCTCTTTCTTTTGAATTTGGTTTAATTTAGTTTGGATTAATCTAATACCATATATAAAAACAGAAGTTGAGAGAAAGTTAAATCCTAAAATTATGCTTGTTTTGCCACGTAGGAAATTAAAATGCCCACTTAAACTTCTGCTAGGAAGATAGTTTAAAGTTACAAAAACCCGATTGCTACATCGTTTGAGGATTCTTTAAATTTTATCCATTTACGCTATACCTTTTAACTTTCTATACATGAAGAAAAAAAATTAAAAAAAAAAAGTGTTTGAAAATTGAAAGAAACTAAGACATTTCCTTAATATATATAACAATCAAGTTTGAGTTTATATTTAGTTGGTTTGAAAGTAGGAATATGAGTTTATATCATAACAAACTTGACTAGGATATGTATTGAAATTCATCTACCAATTATTTGAGTAATTGATTATTACAAATTCTATTTTTTATAGCTCTAATATCATTTTAATTTTGGTTTGTTATAGATTTTTGAGATACCTTTTCTTTGTTTTGGATATTAGGGAGAGAACATTTAGATTTTTATGTTTTTTTTTTTTCTTTCTTTTTGGTTTTGAATCATGCTTTTGTTGGGTTTTGGGTCCTAAAAGTGTTTGTTTCATTTGATACCTTAATTTATAAATTTTTAGATAGGTCATATGTTTTTTGGATATATGATTAGAAAATTTGGATTTTAAGAAAGTTTTTTTTTGGGGAATATTGTTAATTTCTAAAGTACTTTGATGATGCATAAACTTTTGTAAGTAAATGTTGTTTAATTACGGATATTTTCTCTACCTTACTTTTTGAGTTCTTGAGAAATTTTGTTTTTCCTTTTATCTTGATAATGGAGAAATTGACTCAATTATAATGTGTATATATGTATTAACCTTAAAAAAATATTTAGTGCATATGGCACAAGTTAGCAACTAGTAAAAATAATGTTAATGGTGGATTCATACGAAAGTAATATTACTCTCATCATAACTATACAACATAGTGAAATTAAGTGTCAAAGTAGAATTGTTGTTTAAGAAAAATGGGTTGTCATAATTTTCTTTATTATATTGGCATATAGACTACTCATCAATGTCTCCAACATGGGCTTATGAGTTCAACTTCAGGGACGTAGATCATTCTATTTTCCTTGATGGAAGAATTCGAGAATATCATTAAAGAAAACTTGTGATCACAATGTGTGTACCATAATTTTTTCCACAATTTTGAAGTAGTCGATTGTGGATGATAGATATATGGTTCACCAATTACAATTGACCACATCATCAAGCTATGACAAAAGTTTTGGTAGAATATATGGTTGGAGAAGAATTGATACCATTAAGCTACACTCTTAGTTTTAGTTGCACTCATTTTATCCCAATTTAATTTGAAATCTCTTCCATATAATGTATACTATTATATTGTTGAACTCATGTTATCTTTATATTGGTAGATATTCTTTACACTGTGTTTGGAAAAAACAATTGAGAGGGAAAAGAAAGGAAAGAGGGAGAGAAGAAAAAAGCAAAAGGAAGAGAAAGGAAATCAATTTCCCTCTCAAGTTTTTGGTTTACAAGAAAGAAAAGAAAAGAAAATGGCTTATTAATGGGTCTCACCCATAAAACTATTTCCTCTCACTTTTTCCTCTCAAATTGGGAGGAAATGAATTGGTGGTCCAGGGAGGAAAACAAATCTCTCAATTTTACTTTCCTTTCTCTCCTATTATTTGTTTTTCCTCTTATTTCCTTCACACCAAACATCAACCTTTATTGTTTTTCCTTCTTTCACGTTTTGGACTTAGTTTTATAGGCTTGAATAGGCTTGAAGTTCTACAATTACCACTAACAATTCTCAACCTTAACTGTTAGGTTAAGATAGATTGATCTTAGTTAATTAATTCAATTACCCAAATTGATTAATTAAGTCAAATTACATGCAAATCGTGAAGGCACCAACAAATCACCAAATAACTAATATGTAGTGGAAGATAAATTAACACAATGATTTGTTGGCAAATGAGAAAAACCTTTCACAAGGCAAAAAGTCCATTGGGTGAATTTAAGGTCACCACTCCTAAGAATCCATTAATCAATAATTAAGTGGTTACAAGTATGAGGAATCTTACCACTACCCTGGCCTATCCTAAAATACCAAACTATAGTTAAACCTTTGCTCCAATACCCAATTGAACTTGATCTTGTAGCAAACTTCTTTGTTTTGCACAAATATCCAATCTGTGACTAGCTCTTTTGCACAGATTCTAGTACATGACTAATTCCAGCAACTCCATTGATTGTTGTTGGCTGCAAAATTCTTCACTTCATAAACGATGAAGATCAAGAAGTACTTAGTCATAAAACCCTAAGGCGTACAAACACAGTAGCTTCACACAGATTATGAGTTATAGGTCTCTGTTTCCGTACTTGATGAATTTTAAAATAAGCCTTATATATGACTAGGGTTGTAGAGAGAGAAACCCTAATCATTCAAGTCGTCATGGGCCAAATTTCAGATCTGAGAATTCTGAAATCCTAATTCTCGATAGATTGAGTTTGTGTCGAGCATCTTCATTAATCTTCGATAGCAGCTAGTGTCGAGCTTTAATGAAACATATTTTCTTTACTTGTTTCTTGGATCAAACTTCATGTCTTTAATGATACTACTTGATATGTTTGAACAACATACTTCTTGATACATTAAACCAACTTAGATCTACCCAATTACGAGTAAAGTATGTTTTGTCAAAAGATTAGCCATTACATAGAAAATATGACCCTAACATTAACAAATTTCTAACAAGTGACATTCAATCTTAACATTTTAGGCAATCCCATTGGGTAGACAAGCTACACTTTACAACCTCATAGAGTAGATAAGGTCCCTACACCCTACAACTGTACAACATCGAGGAACAATAGCACTAACGCAGCCTCTAAAAATTATAAAGTTTTAGTAGGGTTAGATCTTGATTTAGGTAAACGCAAAAACTTAAATTCATCAGAGGTTATTTGAATCCAAAAAGAATAATATGAAATATGCCAAAAAGAAATGAAAAAAAAAAAAAAAAAAAACCTTGTTGAAATTTTTATTAATGAAATTCTGCATTTCTAAATCAAAAAATGTTCATGGACTTGGAAGCAAATTCAAAAGCTCCATAAAACTTTATTAACAAGAACAAAAAATATTCTAAAATAGATTTTAGTTGATACCCTACCATAAAAGACCATTAATTGATTATTAAAGTACTAGAAATAGCTCAAATTAAGGAAATAATAACCCTAAATCTAAAATTATGAAAATATCAAAAATTAACAAATAATAAAAGTAGAATCCTATATTTATGTCCTACATCACACCCTTCCACTTGAATGAGAATGCCCGTTTGGTACATGTGTTTAAACATATGTTTTCAATTTTTAAATAACATTACACATATATCCGTTCACTTTTTCACCCACATATATTTCCAAAAAATATAAACAACGTTACTAGAACAACATTGCCAAACAGCCTTAATCTCAAGTTTTGTTTGGAAATTGAAATATTCTACTCTAAATAAAAAAGATATTTCAAATACTTCAATAACTTGATTCAGTTTAGAAACCTATATCCTTAGTGAAACATATAATTTTTTTCTCATTGGCCTTTAATTGATTTGCAACATCAATCAACAAAAGATTGAAGACAAAATCAATTTTTTTACTCTCAGAAAATCAATAAATTTTAAGGTGTTATCAATAGGATATTGCGGATTGAAAGTAATGAATTCACCCTTATATTTAATTTCAATTAAATCCTCCCATCATATTTGTAATAATCTCCAACTCATGATTTTTGTCATTATTCTCAATTAATTGCTTCAGTCTTCTTTAAAAGTTATCATGGCTTTTAATTGGAGTTTTTGATGTATTTTTTGTATTAGAACATCATTCACTCTCTCTCATGTTATGTGTATGTGCTTTGTTTCTCCAAAAAAAAAAAAAAAAAAGGAAAAGGAGAAAGAAAAAAAAAAAAAAAAAAACCTCCTTTTTTCTTCATGATCCTCTTCAAGAATTTCCTCTAAGCTATCATCTTTGATTTCCACCAAACTTTCCACTACCTATACAATGAAAAACATTTTTTTTTTCACCAAAAGAAAAAGAAAAACATTTTTTTCGCTGAATAAGGAAAAGCACTTGCACGTTTAGTACATCATTTCTTTATTTAGAACGTGAGGTAGGAGGTGACAAGTGAATTATTGTAAGCCTTTCAGTTTGGCATAACAGTATATATAGAGAATAGTACAAAATGCATGATTAATCAAGTGAAGAGAAACAATGCAATGTCTGTTTGGGTACCCATAATTTCTACTAGTAACTTATCTGTATATATAGTGTTTATAAAAATAAAAATAAAAACTTTTGGAAATTTTTATTGTAAATGTGTAATAGAAAGTTAAAAATTAGTTTTTTTAATTATAAAAAAACTAAAAATTATATTTAAAAAAAAAAAGGTCAAAAAGCAAAACACTCTTTCAATCACGTTCGGAGTAAGTGCATCTTTACCAATCAACTTCATCTACGTGGGTTTTGAACTTCGATGAATTTGTTGTTATTATTTTGTTTTTATGTAACCTGGTGCAGTAAGTGTGAGTTTGGAAAGCTTGTTTTGCGCGTTTTTTTTGTGGTTCTATGAGTATTGTTTATGGGACTCATAAATATGAAAAAGTGTAAATCTAACTTTAAAACTGGATCTTACGGCAGGGACGGGGCTAGAATTTGGAGTTAGGGAGGAGGTTTTATTGTTAGCTATATGTAGTGCCTTCGGCTTTTGGCTCTATTGCTTAGCCAGCAAAGTTTATTGTTGTTATTATTATTATTATTATTATTATTATTATTATTATTATTATGTGTGTGTAGAGGATGTCTTTTGTTGGTATGGACAAAATTATTTTGTTTAAAGTTTTTTAAAGGGCTAATTTGTTTGTTTTTGGTAAAACTGGTTGATTAGTCTCAATTGTTTTTTTAGCTTTGCTACTGTGTATTGGTAATTTTTGTTAGGCTATTATTTTGGGGTTGTATTTGTTTTTTTGGATTTTAGATCTATAAATTTTTTTATGAACTTTAAAAGGAAGAAAATACTAGATCTACAAATTTTTTTACAAATTTTTCTTGTGATTAGTGGTTATTAGTAAGTAAAAAAGTGATATAAGTGGTGGACCCAAATGCAATCCAGTAAAAATTTGCTATCTCAATAAACTATAAAAATATTGTAAAAAAGTTTGTAACTATAGCATTTCTCTTATAATGATCAATAAGGGGAGACAAAATGTAATTTTATTGAATAAAGTTGCTAAAATTAGTACCTAAATATATAGTTATATAATTATATTTAAAAAAAAAATAGGGGGGCCATTGCCCCCCCTAGTTCATGAATGGCTCCGTCCATGTCTCATGGCACTACTCACAAATTTAAAAATTATTTTACTATAGTATTTTCAGTTTTCAGTTTTTAATTTTTAACAATAAATAATATCCAAACAGACCTTAAGTGTACCTAGCATTTTCATGAAATGGCCTGTTGACAAAAAAAATTCCAACTATTTTTATTACAGACTTCATAATTGTGGTAAGTTTGGATTTTGTCACATCACTTTTACAGGTCCACCGACATCTTTTATTATACTACAACCCATACAAACTTTTCTCATTTCTAATAATGGTTTACATGTCTGCCGTTTATTATAATAATAATAATAATAATAATAATAATAATAATAATAATAATAATAATAATAATAATAATAATAATGTTTTACATGTGAGATTGTGAATAATCAACCACCACTTGCCACTTGGTGGGTCTATTTGGACAGAGTGATTTGTTGTAATTCAGAAAAAAAAAAAATTTGTATACATACGTAGAATTACTCATTATGGATCACAAGTTCGTGATAGGTTAAGTCTACCATTTAAAAAAAATATATATATATATTTTAAAATGCTTGCATCACAAGATAAATTGAAGTATGTACATGAGATTAGGGTTGTCCAGAGTACCCAAAGACCCACCGAAACCGATCAGCCTGATCGGAACTGATCCATCATGGCTGGACCAACACCTCCGACGAGTCGGTGACAAGTCCCAATCTTCAGAACCTGACCCTGGCGAGTCGAGTGGTAGGTTTTGTCCTCAAAAATCCGATCTACCCAACCCGCAGGACAAAACCTCAAAAAGAAGGCTGAAATCTGGCAACGTTTAGCCTTCCTTTACTCAGATATGCTCAAATCCTCACTCAGATATGCCTAAATTTGGCGAATTTAGCCCAGATCTACTCAAACTTGGCCAAACTCCGGTAAGCACAACTCTAACTTGGCCAAATCTCGGCCAAATTTCCATAGATACGAAGGAATATTGGCCAAATCTCGTTAGATCCAGCCAGATCTGATGAGATCCGGCTAGATTTTGATCAAAATCCGACGAAATCACAAAACCCAAAACCGACCGATTATTTACCC
The DNA here is from genome assembly GCA_032878915.1 of Castanopsis chinensis. Taxonomy (NCBI): domain Eukaryota; kingdom Viridiplantae; phylum Streptophyta; class Magnoliopsida; order Fagales; family Fagaceae; genus Castanopsis; species Castanopsis chinensis. The sequence continues at coordinate 1,728,547 of JAVQMG010000026.1, read as the reverse complement.
AAAACCCAATACGACCCGACCCGGTTTATCTGAAACTTCTCACGGGTTGGTTGCAGGTCAAAATTTTCCTCACCCGAGAAGGTCGGGTCGAGTTCGAGTTGGACACAAACCCGACCTGTGGACACCTTTAGCCAGGACTTGGAATTAGGAGAGGCAAAAGTATAAATAAAAAAGAATTTGGAACTCCAAATAAACATTCATTTAATAAACCATCAACAAAGAAAAATGCACAAAATTATTGTTTTTTAAGATATTGCAATGCAATTATTTATGAAAATGGGACATTAGATTTTCCTTAATACTAGTAGTTGGCAATGTTACTCCACTCGTATGAGTTTCTAAATCATTTGAAACTATTTTTTGAAAAAATCAAATATGGTACTTGACTTTTTCATAATCTACAAATCTATATATATAATAATAGGTAAAGATTAGAAAAACTCAAATTAGAATTTTAAATTAGAGTTCCAATTTTGCGCCATGTGTCCTAAATTATTTATTCTTAAAGAGTTTTATTTCTTAATTTTAAAAATCAAATATAGGATCACATTATAAATATTCATAAAAATGAGTTATTAAGTGCAAAAATCAAAGAGTTTAGAATAAATGAATTGAAAAAAAAAAAAAAAAAAGGTGGTTCACCATAATTAAAAAAATGGACAATTTACATTTATACCTAATAATATCCTTACAAATTTTTTTAAAGAGTTAACAAAATATAAAAATGACTATCAATAGTATTTTAATTATATATATGAATTATATTATGCATTTTATTATATGTCTTTTAGTGTATCAATGCATGTGCATGGGGTTACAAATTAGTAAAATATAATTTAAAATTATCATATCATTATATAGTCAATAATCTACGATCATTAGACAAGCACTACACAAGCAGTCAACATATAACGAACAAATTTTAAAGTTGTAAATAACCTTTTTAATTATTTACCTAAAAAAAATCTTTTTAATTTCTTAAAAGATACAAAATAACAAAAACACTACCATACAAAACTACAAATCTACACTACAAAACCGTCAGAATATCTCATGGGCATTGTGTTATTTTAAGTAGTTGGCAGATGTTAGTCACTAGACTAGAGACAAAACACCACCTGGCCACCACTTATTAAAACAAAAAAAATTGGCCTTATTAAAGATTGAAAGAGAAAGATCAAAGATGGAGTGGCTCTCTTTCAATATTCTTCACAACACTATCAACACATATGATTAAATCTAAGTTAATCAACCAACTAATCAAGCATTAGAGATTCAATCATCAGACCTCTGGCACCAGTGGCTCTAGTGGCTGAGCCACCAATATTGGTAATTTTTTTCAAAAATTTTACTTGCCATATTAAATACTTGAAAATATTTTACACATATACCCATAAAGTATTTTACGTTAAAAAAATGTAAAATACTTTACTTCAAAACAGAGTGAGCGTTAAAGACCTCGTGCATGCACCGTGATTTTAGGACAGTACTAAAAATGCGGTCAAAGCGTCAAAACTTTCAAAGAAGGATATTGTTTGGGGGGGAAACCCATCTCTCTTAACAAAACAGAGTTTTTAAAAGCTTTATTCAATCAAAACAGAGTTTTAACAAACAAGAAGCATTTGCTACAAACTTCAGCCTAACAATCACGACCATGACTACTCAACTTTCAATGGCAGACTAAGGCAGGCTCCAAGATACGGCATATATAATACTTTGTTTTGGTTTTTGTTTTTGACTTTTTTCTCCATACTCTTCCATTGTGAATTCTTTTCATCCCTAAACCTACATCTATATGATTAGGGATGGCCATACCCATTGGGTATTGGATATCCAACCCTACCCGATCCAAATATTTTGAGTAGTACCCGGTTCTTAATGGGTAGAGCTAACCGGGTAGGGTATGGATATTACCCAAATTGTTCGGGTAGGGTATGGATATTACCCAAACCCAATCCGTATTTAAAAAAAAAAAAAAAAAAAAAAAAAAACCTCTGTCACCGAACGAAATCCTCAAAAAACAAGAAATAAATTAAAATCAAAATTATGCAAATAAACTAATTGAATCTGATGGATATAGAACACATAAATATAGAACACATAAATAAACAACAAAAGAAATAAACTGATCGGACTGTTCATCGTTGAACAATCCGAGCAAATAGAGATGAAACCCCTCACCGGAAAATTTAACCATCATTCCTCCCCTTCTCTCTCATGAACAATCCGAGCAAATAGAGATGAAACCCCTCACTGGAAAACTTTGTTGATGTTCAGTCGAGGATGGCGTCCAAGCCGATACTGAAATTCGTCTGTATCAACATCTCCGCCTCTAAACGATCGATCAGACTGTTCATCGAGCTCTGTACGAAGCTTTCTTCGCAAAGCTCTTTGGTCTTTCTTAAAGCATTCGTCGAACGCCGATGAGCACGGCGTGTCGTCGCGATCGCGTGTGCCGTGATGTCGCCTCCATTCTCCTCGCTTGACCTCGCCGTCGGTGAGTGACCACGGCAATGATTTCGGGGGATCTGAACACCTTTTAGACTCGGGCATCTGAGGACGCCATTGAAGGAGATGGAGATTGAAGGGAAGCTATTGTCTACGGATTCTGAGGACGCCATTGAAGGAGATGGAGATTTTATGAGTTTTTTTTTTTTTTTTTTTTTTATAGGAATTTTTTGAGGTTTTGGTGGGTTTTGTTTTTTAAGTAAAATTTTTTCTTTCCAAAAAAAAAAAAAAAAAAAGGGTAAAATGTTTTGGATTTTTTTTTAAAAATAATTAAATGGGTTTCGGGTAGGGTATGGATATCCATGTATAATATATCTGGATAAGGTTCGGGTATGGATGGGTATTGAATCCTTTTTTCATATGGGTATACCCTATCCAACCTACCCATGGCCATCCCTATATATGATAGATGCTCAAGCCGTTCTGCATATTGAGTGTTTCACACTTCTTCCCTTAAACTTGGTTGTGACCCAATTCATCTCATCAATCCAAAAACCAATCTGACTGACAAATTAAGCAATTTCTCAGCACTTCCTTCCATATTCTTCTTATGATCTTATCATTGAGCAGTCGAAATATAACAAGGCCATGCCCCCATTCTTTCACTTGTGAGCAGCCTGTCTTTTGATAGCCAGCCAAGTCAGAAAGCATGTTTAGAAATCTGATCAGAAAACCAGATGCTCTTGCTATATATTTCTTTCTAGTGGCTACCTAAGTGTCTGCACAGCTTCTTTCAATCAATTACACAAACTTAGATCGTTTTGCGTTTATTAGTATGCGGTGATGTGAAAATCACTGTAATCTTCGGAAAGATCTCCAAAGCAAATTATAATAAGGTAATGACAGAATAAACATTTTAGATGGTTTTACTTTTACGTGGTGGTTGGGTAAGGTTGCACCGACACGATATGTCGGATACCGGTAAGACTCGCCGTTCTGCGGTGTCCTAGCGGTGTCTTCTTTTTTTTTTTTTTTTTTCGCTTCTACGACACTACGCAAACACAGCTCCGACACGTTGATGTTGCCACCACCGTTTCGCCTTCATGTTGCCAGTTAGCTTAAGTTTTGGCAAGCTTCTCCTCTCTCCTTCTTCTTCTTCTTCGTTTTCTTTTTCTTCTCTCTCTCACCCAGATGCCTTCTGTCTTCTCTCTCACCCAGATGCCTGTCTTCTGGTCTAGTTCATTTTAACTTTTCTAGTACTTTTTTATATTTCCTCTTTGTTTTGTGCCTTCTGCCAACCCCACTTGAAAGTCACTTTCAAACTTTCAATTTTAACTATTAAGTACCCTATGTAATGTTAGTGCCATGATGTCATTGATATGCCATTGGTCCAAAAGATAATAATTTATATTATTATTTTGACTATTATTTTTAGTATTAGTATTAGTATTTGAATTCTCAATGAAAAAATATATATATATATATATATACATATATATATATATATATAAAATAAATTAGCGAAAATTTCGAAACGGTACACCGGTATTGACTAGTATCGAAATATTTCATTTTTTTAGACAAACCGAAACAGTCTTCGGTACAGTATTAACTTCATTGGAGAAATCATTACCGTGAAACCCACAGCCCAACCCTCCCTTTACCCACTGCCCTCTGTTTTCCAATTATGTTTTTAGTTTGATGTTAAACTTGTTGTTCTATGGTAATCTTGAAAGTTTAAAGCTTGTTTTCCTTTTATGTTTTTAGTATGATGTTGAATGTAGCTTATTTAAACTTTTGGTTTGTACTCTAAACATTTTATGAGTATTATTGTACTACTTTGGATGTCAATTTACTTATTTGTAGTTCTTACGTAATTTAAATTCTAGAAAAAAAACATATTTTATGTCTAAAAATATTAAAAAATATGCCTAAATATAAAAAAATATTAAATAATTAATTAATTATTTAATTGCCGTACTCACGTCGTATTGTACCCTTATTTTTCAAGTATTTCTGTACTCGTGTCCATGTCGGTGCAACTAATCTTACGTCTAATTACGTACCAACCGGACTCCTCCCTCCCATTTTCTCTTCCCAAGTAAAAGTGGCCAAGTTGACACTTTCATTCTTCTTTTGGTCGCTTTTATTATGAATCTAGCTACAAATTTTCACTCAATTATACATACATACATATATATATATATATATATATATATATAAGTAGGAATTTCAGTTAAAATAGTTTAAGGTTAGGCTATGTGGCGCATCCTTAAAATTATCTTAATTTAATCTGAATTCTTAAACCTTTTTAGAATTTGCAATTATGTTAATGTATTCTAATTAATTGTCATGTTTTAATGGGATAAAATACATTTATTTCTAAAATTAACTCTATTAGCCTTTTTTTTTTTGGTTGAGAATCAACTCTATTATCTAACTACCATCGTGCACCCTTAGTGCAATGGTCATTTCACAAGCATAAATGCTTGTGGGGTGTGGGGGGTAAGGGCTGGGGTTCAAGTTTTCAAGAAGAAGCTTCACATATATATACGCTTAGATTAGGCTAGAGTAGAAATTTTATCTTGTATATATATATATATATATATAACTCTATTATCTAACTGAAAATGATTTAACAATAATTCAAATTAAGGATATAAAGGTAAATTAATAAATTTAAAATCCAATTCCATGAAATCAGGACAATAAGACATGTTAAGGAAGGCTTTTTTTTTTTTTTTTTTTTTTTTAAGGTTTAGTGGTCCTATTTTATAGCAAAAAAAAAAAAAAAGCTTGTGCCTTTATATTTATATATAATTTTTTATTTTGAAAATATAACTTATAAGTAATTTGAAAATCAACTAGAGAGTGATCCTATTTTTTAGGTAACGTTTTAGTGGGAGTTAGAGCAATTTAAAAATCAATTGGAGAGTGAACCTATTATTTAGGCAATGTTTTAGTAGGAGTTAGAGTTGTATTTTTACCGGATTGTCTTTTAGTTTTATCATTACTTAAACATAGGGGTGTAGGGGCATTTTTGAAAGAAAAAAAAATGAGGACCCCAAATAGGAGAAGCCTCTTAAATAGTAGTATAGATAAAGATAATTTAAAAATTTAAAAATTCAAGTTCAAATTCAAATTTTATAAAATTAGTATACACATTTTATACTTAAACTAAAACTATTTGGGTCACAACTTTTTTTTTTAATTAAAAAAAAGAGCCTTTGACTACATGCACAACTTAATTTTATTTTGTTTTAATTTATATGAATATTTTAATAAAATTTAAACAAAAAAGGAAAAATACTTGGAATGTTTATTATTATCCAAAAAAATTAATTTTTTTCTTCATGCTTAGATGCTTTGTCAACAATTAAAACCAAAACATTAAGATGCGAACAAAAAATTTAATAACACATGCAATGAAAAATATATATAAAAAGATATGTGCACTTGAATTAGTCAAAATAATTAAATATCATTTTTATTAAAGGAATAATTAAATATTTATCAGTTCACTATAGTCATATGTTTATATTTTAACTTGTATTAATTTTAATTTTTTTATACTCCTAACTCCTTTTAATAAAATGTTATATATATATATATATAACCTCAATTTATGCTGTGTAAATAGGTTAAATGCATTTATTTTAATGTTTAATTATTTATTCATGGAAACTAATTATTTATATAAAATGAAAATTTATTTTTATTTTTTATAAAATTTATATAAGTTGAAACTATTTTGAAATATGATATTCTCACTAAAGTTTATTTGTATTGGAATTATTTGAAGCAAAGTCTAGCAAAAGACAAAACCAATTTTTTTTAATGGAGAATTCAAAAGGAAATTTAATAACATGCAGTCATGAATATTAAAAATAATAATAACTACTGCAGAGTTAATAATATATTGTAATTATCTTTAAAAAAAGTTAGAAGAAAATAATTAATTATTTGATCACTCAAGCAACATGTTCATATTCCTCTTTCTAAATATACCTAATGTTAATATAATTGAAATTGATTTTTTAAATATTTACAAATTATAAGATAATTTCTTACAAAATATTTCAAAATCCTATGTGCATTGTGTGGGACAATGGGACACCTCTATTATTTGATTACTTTTTTGATGAAACTCTATTAGTTAATTACTAAAAGTTGAAGGAATCTTGGAAAAATTTTCCTTGTCACCTTCAAAAAAAAAAAAAAAAAAAAAAAAACCCTGTCATCATATCTGTAGGGGCAAGGTTTGACTTTAAAGCCCAAAAGTGGAAAGGACTCAGGCCCAAAAAGCCCAAAATAATGAATTTGTAGAGGGTGGGCTAGAGACTGAACTCTAATGAATTGAACCGTAATCACAGTAGGCTCAATAATACTTGAAAGCATGAACAAACATATTTATGCAAAGAAATCCTCATTGGCAAAGTCCGAGGATGGTTGTTCTTATATGTTTCTCTTAGACTTAAACACAATTACAGTTTTTGAGTGTACAGTAGTTTTTCCACAGATTATCTGATCATCCCCATGTAATGGTAATTTCTTTCTTTATATTCCCCTTCCTCACTTCATCTCAGCTCTCCACGTATAGATCAAATTGTTGACTTTGATACTTATCCCATCAGCACCTTCTTGAAGTCTTTGGTTGCAGTTGTAAGGTTGCTTACCACTGTTCAGGCATCACCTCCACATTAATGCCGCCAGAGGATTAGTTGCAAAGTATTCAATGCTGTAGTAGCAGCTTTCCTTTAGATATTTCTTAGCTTTTCTGTGTCCTACATTTCCCTGATGTTTATCCTTCCTAAGAGAACCCTTCGAAGTGTTGCCCTTAATGGCAGACTAATCCTTCTTATCTCTGCCTTGTTTAGCAGAGGAGGCATTCCTCCTTGGACTTTTTTTCATAACTCTCGCGGCTATAATTTGCTCGTGGCGTTCTAATTCTTACATCTTCCCTATTGCCTATATGCCCTCGGACCACTAATTGTCGTCGAACGAGGCCCATGGCCTAACATATTCTCCTCGGCCTTTTATCCCTACAATATTGAAGCTAACAATTTCTCAAAAAGAGGTCACTACCAATGGTTATCAACTTTCTCCAATTTTAAATGTAATTTTGAACAGATCAATTAGTGAGCTTTGGCCGGATGATTTGAAAGAGTTTTCTGTTTTATTGGATGGAAAATCCCTTAAAACCTTAATGGATGGACCCAATGGATATAAATTGATATTCCACTTTATGCAATAACCAATCTTGTTTTGGATGGGTAAAGGTGTATTATTAGATTTAAAAAGTCGTTCGTTTCAATTAACTCATGTGATAAAGTTTCTTGTTGTCAAATCTCTTGTTGTCGAATTAGAGATGAGGTTCTAATTCTGCCTACTCCAAAACTATCATCCAATAAGGTATTTTGTTATCGAATCCAGCACCTCCATGACTTCAAAACCTCTTGAAGATTTGATTTCTGCGGCAGCCTTGGGATGGCTTATAATTTTAGCCTTGATCAGCACTATGGTAACAACAACATCCTAGAATATCTTCTCTTTTCTTCTGTACTCATGGCTCTCTAATAAGGGTTACAGTAACCTACCCTATTAGCGGACTTCAAACAGAACACATTTGGAAAAAGAAAACATGATTTTCTGATTCTTCATCAGTCAACTCAATCGAGAGTTGATCAACAGGCACTCTTGATCAATCGAGAGAAGATTGAGGGTCAATCAAAATTCCCGAGACTGTCCTTTCTTGTGCTGAACCTTGGACCTGATCTTGTACTTGATTTTTAATGCTTACAACTCAAAATAAGATATATTGTCATGGATTTGCCAACACCATACCTAAGATATTGAAAGTGGAAATTTATATCGAATGACACCAAGCAGGAATTTCTTGGATTTCTAATATTCCCTCAACAATTAGGCTTTAACTTTTACTTTCATACCATAGCCTTATTCTACTCACTAATCCTCTCACTTGGTGAGCTTTTTACACCATTGTTAATTGAGCCATTATGATGTATAAATATAAAAATAAATAATAAGCTTTGAGGTAATTCCTAGCTTGGAAAAACATGCTAAAAAATTGCATCCTATTTATACAGCTGAAAGTGGATCGTCTTCTGGAGGTTCACGGGTTAGTAGCATCAAGACATTGATCTATGTTGTGCATAAGAGCATAAGGACTGTTGTTTTCTCCAATAAACTCAACTTGCTGCTCCCTTTTGGGCCAGCAGCAATTCTTGTTCAGGAACTGACTGATCAATCTGTGAGTTGCAGTTCTCATTAACTTGAATCATTTAAATCATTGGTCGAATATTTTGTGTTTATTTATTTTGAGGTGGATTACAGGCTTGGGTCTTCTTTCTAAGTTTAGTGGGTATAGCACCTTTGGCTGAGCGTTTAGGTTATGCTACAGAGTAAGGATTTCTGTTTCTCTCTCTCTCTAAAGAATATGATTTTTTTTTTTGAAAGGGAACATGAATTATTAAGTTGCTAATGTGTTGGTTTTCACTCTGGTTTAGGCAGCTAGCCTTTTACACTGGACCAACAGGTAAAGTTTTTGTTGTATCTCAATCTTAATAGTCCTACATTGTTATCCTCAGTATATGCCCAATTCACTTGGTTTTAGTATCAGGCACATGTATACATTACTCATTTTCTTCGTTAGGTTGCGAATCAGTATTCTATCTGAATTTTTTTTAATGTAGTGTCAAAAATTGAGAGAACGATAAATAAGGGGGTGTTTGGATTACTTGTTTCCATAACTCATAACTCTGTTTTCATAACTCATAACTCAAAAATGGTGGGACCCATGACAAAAACTTTGTTTGGATTTCCATAACTCAATTCCCATAACTCTGTTTCCATCACTCAATTCTCTGATTTTTGAGTTATGAGTTATGGAAATTGAAAACACATTTTAGCTGTTTTCAGTTTCCATAACTCATAACTCAATGGCATTTTTGTAATTAAACACACATTATGGGACCCACAGCCGCAACTTTTGACCATTGACTTTTTTTTTTTTTTTTTCTGGGTTCGTCTGGGTTCAACGTTAACGTTAGGTTTTTTTTTTTTTTTTTTTTTTTTTTTTTTTTTTTTTTTTTTCTGGTTCAACGTTAACGTTAGTTTTTTTTTTTTTTTTTTCTTTTTTCTTCTGGGTTCAACGTTAACGTTAGTTTCCTTTCTTCTTTTTTTTTTTTTTTTTTTTTTTCTTTCCTGGTTCGGTCTTCACTTTTTTTTTGTTTTTTTTTTTTTTTTTCAGTACCAGATCACCTAAACCCAGAAAAAAAAAAAAAAAAAAAAAAAAAAAACTCTGACGTTAAGCTAGACTAACCAAAAAAAAAAAAAAAAAAAAAAAAAAAAAAAAAAAAAGGAAAAAGCTTGATTGACAGATGTGGGACCCATAAATAGTGTGAAAAATATGAGTGATGAAAACTGAGTGATGGTGCCAAACGGGTATAATATTTTTAAGTGATGGGTGATGAGTGATAAGTGATGAGTGAAGAGTAATGGGTGATGAGTGATGAGTGAGTGATGGAAATTGAGTGAGGAAAATTTTTTAACCAAACACCCCCTAAACTTCCTGGTATTATTGATTGTGTGTTAATTGCATCATTAGCTTCCCTTATATGTAAAAGAGGAGGCACCACTAAGGCCAACTGAACAAGATTAACCAATTAGTTAACAAATTAACTAATTCTATCTATTTACAATAGATAAGTGGAAAATATTGAAATTATGTACAATTTCTGATATGTAGTGAATTTGAAATTTGCAGTTGGAGGTCTATTGAATGCTACTTTTGGGAATGCAACAGAACTTATTATATCAATCTTTGCTTTGAAAAGTGGATTGATACGTATTGTTCAGCTGTCGTTATTGGGTTCAATTCTGTCAAACTTGTTGCTGGTGCTTGGATGTGCATTCTTTTGTGGTGGGCTTGTTCTTCACAAGGAGCAGCTGTTTAATAAGGTGGATCTATTAGCAGATTTTCTGAGTTTTCTTTTTAATTGTCCTGTTATCTTTCATGCTAAAGCTGATATTTGTGGTACGCAGGTAACTGCTGTGGTAAACTCCGGATTGCTGTTGATGGCAGTCATGGGCCTACTTTTACCAACTGTTCTTCATTATACACACACTGAGGTTTATTTTGGGAAGTCAGAGTTGGATCTTTCAAGATTTAGCAGTTGCATCATGCTTGTCACATATGCTGCATACCTTTTTTTCCAGCTAAAGAGTCAAAGTAATCTATATGTTTCTCGTAATGAGGTTGGTTATGAATATTGTTATAAACTTTTTAGTAGCATATTTTTTTGGTATTTTTCTAACGTTATTATACATGGACTCATTTTTAACCTGGAAAGATACTTATATTACTTAATAATTTAAGTTGATGAGTCAAAGTCTTTTCATCTAACAGATAATGTTTAGACTTCTACAATTTTAAGATGTCTCTTCTATATCTTTGGCCCTTATACAATTAAAAGATTGAACATCTTCTACATTTGGCTGGTTTTTCTAATGGTCTATAAAAGTAGCTGCTGCAGCATATTCACAGTACACCAATCAATTGTATTTGCCAAATATACATAGTTTGCTAAAAAGAATATATGTGGCTGGCCCCAGTTTTTCTGTTGAGATCCAAAGCTAGCTGACTCCAAAATTTTGGGACTTTGGCTTGGTTATTATTGCTACTGTTGTAGTTTTATAGTTTGCTCTAGCAGTGACTGTTTTGAAATATTTTGTTGTACCTTATAGAGGACAATGACTAAGTAGAGATTCTAGTGTTATAGATACATTTGGACTGGGTTTATGTGTTTTATTATGAGTAAAGGCTCAAGAGGCCAATTATGTTGTAAAGCCTATATGGGGCTAACACAACTCCTATAGTCTCTATATATACCCTACTAGGGTTCATTGTAATTTATAGTTGAGAATACAGTAAAGATGTAGCGACTAATGCCATAAATACCGGTCATCATATCTTTTTATTTGGTTTAGGTTGGGGAGAAATGCAACATAGTTCTAATGCCAATAAGGGATAAAATGCACATTTGAACTCCATCGAGACCACCTCAGCTGACCACACCAATAATTTAACACAACATTCTTATATTGAGACTTTTATTGGCTTATTGACTTACTGAGTCTTTACAACTTACAAGGAGGCACTGGTATATATGTAGTATACTATATTTTCATTGTCATATTTTATGGGAACATTTCTTTAAGATGGATTGTTCAATTAATTAATTTATGACTCAACTGGTTGGCACATTCTGGTGTTTTCCATTAAAATTTTAGGGTTCAAATTCCCCTTCTCTCATTGTAACTATCAGATTATAAAATAAAAAACACATGTTTATGATGTTATATATGGCATGAACATAGGAAGGGATTCAGATTGAAGAGGGTGTAGATGATGATGAAGCTCCCCAGATCTCAAAATGGGAATCATTAATCTGGCTTTTGGTTATAACTACTTGCGTCTCAATCCTATCTGAATATTTAGTTGATACAATAGAGGTAATATTTTCTTGTTAATGATTCTTTCTCCATGAAATTTTTTATCATATATTTTTAGATAAACAAGTCTAGTTCCCCTTTTTACATCTTGGAGCCATTGCAATTGGACACTCTAATAAACCCCGTAATACATTATTTTGCTTTCTTTATATCAAATGTGCTGGCTTGGCATACGGTTACTTTTCTAGGTGTGCTTATGATGGGCTTAGGGATTTAGAGTTGAGGTTTAGAGCTATGCATTATGGTTTAGGCTTGTACATTTTAAATGATTTGAAGACAGAATTGAACGGCAAAGAAGGGAAATAGAAAACAAGCAGGTTGCAATTATTTCTTAGGCAACAAGCAAATAATAGAACCTAAAAAAGCTCGTTTGATGGGTTATTTGGTAGACAAAGTATATGAGGTTTTAATTCGGGTTTTGATATGTAAGCAGAAGAATTTGGTTTGGGGTTGTAAAGAAGGAAAAGAGAGAATTTTTTTAGGGGTTGTGTGAACTATAGACTTGAATGGTAATATCAGCCCAAAGAAGAAGACCAAGAAGAGAGAGATGAGAAGAACATTTTAGGCACACAGCTCTTGAATAATGCAAATCACTCATAATTCTGTCCCTCAAGGTTAAATTCTTTAAATAAAATGAAGCATATTTTTAAAGGCTCTTTGACTCTTTTTTGTTGATAATTCGATAATTGGAAACACAAGAAGGTGCGAAATAGTTGAGTTACAAGGCACTTGGCTCATTTGTTGGGGGAACCACAATTTGACTCCCTACAACCATTCTAAAAATAGGCTCGCGTGGTGTGATGTCGAATGCCATAAAAAATTTGAGTGTGTCTTCCTTATCACCAATTGGTTTTGAGGTAGAATGACACAGCTTACGGTCCAACAAATGGTATCAAAGCTAAGGTCATGGGTTCGAGTCACGAGAGTGTCATTGTGAGGGAGAGATTGTTAGGGGAACCAAAATTTGACTCCCTACAACCATTCTAAAAACAGGCCCGTGTGGTGTGATATTGAATGCCATAAAAGATTTGAGTGCGTCTTTTTCATCACCGATTGGTTTTGAGGTGAAATGGCACAGCTTATGGTCCGACATCATTGACTCTTATTTAACCTAGTAAGGCTTCCAACTCCTAATTTGAGTGATAAATTATAGTCCAAGAAATCCAATTAAAAAATTCATGATTCTATTACAAACTCAAGAATAATTTAGACTTGATATAAATAACAAAATAATCCTAAAAATAAGGGGGGAGATTCTCAAATGAGGAAAAGGATCCAACAAAGTCAAAAGAATTGAACGAGAAGGGGTATGAGTTGCAGTAAGGGTGACTTGTCTGTCAACTTTTCCACTATCACCCCCAGAAAAAACCAAAAGCTATTTAAACGCTAAGACTTATGAATTACTATAATATAAGCATCAAAAGCAGATAGATCTTGCTTCTATCTGACATATTATAATGGCCTCACATATGTAAAACCCATAATTCATAGTTCTGCACAAAAGTATTCTTTTTTTTATAGATACCAAACACCTACGAATCATCAGTATAGAAGTATAATTGGTGTAAAGCAAGGTGAAAATTTGGGAGGATGGACAATGGAACCATTCAAGGGTCCATATGGGGTTGATTTGTGGAAAAGTATAATCAGGGAATGTGAGTCCTCCAAATTTTTTACATTTTGAGTTATGAGATGGTTCAGAGTGAGATTTTGGTCAAGCATTTGGTGTGGTGACAATGCTCTCGAGGAATTCCCAGACATTTACACCTTGGTGGTGAACAAGGAGGCATTGGTAGCACCATATCTAGCCAACCCAAATGAGGGAGAGATCCGACATTGGAGTCCTCTTTATTCAGGCTTTTCTGGATTGGGAGCTGGATTCAGTTGCTTCTTTTTTTGAGTTACTCAATGATAATTTACCTTCTGTGTGAGGTAATGATTGTGCCTTGCAGACGTCATTGAAAAAAAAATGGATGTTTGAGGTTAATTTGTTCTATAATGCCATTATGGGTTCCGGAGTTTCTTTCTTCCTGTGGAAGAGCACCAAGATGGCTAAGGCTCCTCGAAAGTGGCATACTTTGTATGGACTGCAAACTCTTGCAAAAATCTTGGCATTCAATAATCTTTGTAGGAGGCTTTTGATGATGGTTGGTATTGTATGTGTTAGAGCAGCGTGGAATCTATTGATCACTTCTTCTCAATGTCCTGTCACAACAAATATTTGGTTCTTTGTTTTCACTTTCCAAATAGTTTGGGTTAGTGTTGTTGATGCCCAATCTGTGTATGAGCTATTAGGATGTTGGCACAGACGTTTTTATTGCCATAGAGCAGCCAAGGTGTGTGAGCTGTGCGTCTGTGTCATGAAGAATCTGTAATACGAAAAAAATAAGTGGATCTTCCCTACTTTTATAATCAAAGAACATGATTAGCATTCTTTATGTGATTGGATGCATGTGCTAGGCAGCAACCCTTCGATGTCTTTTACTGATTTTTTTACTCTCTTTCCCTATGATTTGTATTCTTTGAAAGGGATCACACATCCTTATATGCGTCCCCTCTTAACCTTTTCTAATGAAATTATTTACTTATAAAAAGAAATTGTTTATCAACTTTCTGATTGGGTGATTGTTTTGCAGGGAACATCTATTGCAATGAATATTCCACTTTCATTTATTAGTGTTATTTTGCTCCCACTTGTGGGGAATGCTGTAGATCATGCAAGTGCTATCACGTTTGCCATGAAAGATAAGCTTGTGAGCTTTCTAACATTCACTTTTAACAATTTTTTTTTCTTAATTTTTATTTTATTTTAGAATGAGTTTTACAATTTGAGCTTCTCCATATGCAGGACATAACATTAGGAGTCTCAATAGGATCAACAACGCAGATAGCTTTGTTCGTGGTAGGTATTAACAGTATGAGTTCCTTTTAATTTCTATTTTACATTTTGTTACTTCCAAAAAATAAGAGTTATTTATAGTTAGTATTTGTACAGTTTAATCTAAATTACCTTGGAACCAAAATTTGAAGGAAGCAAATGCTTGGAGCCTGTTTCAATTGTCAATATATCACTGTGTTATTGATGAGTCACTTTGTGTTATTGCTTCCTCAAGATAGTAAATTTATTCTTTTTTTTGGTTGCTTGAAGTTTAGCTAAAATGTCTTTTTTAGTTAAAAATGTGTTGGTAATTGGTGCATATAACAGACATCTCAATCCATATCAAGGCCAGTCATCTGCCAGAGTTTGGGAATTAAAGCTCTTTCAAAGTATTTTGTTTTGCGTCACATTGGCTGTCTCAGCAAATGGATAAAATTTGTAACTGGAAAAGAGAGCTGGTGATGATCATATTGATCATAAGTAGTTTCTACTTTGTGCACTGCTCTTTTTGCATCATCTGTCTGAAACTTATGTCATACACCTTTAATGATATGCTCCTGTTAATACCTTTTAACATGAATTTGGTTTGGGTGATCTTTGCTGCTTGTGATGTTCATTGCAGCTTGAGCAAGAAACCTTTGAGACATTAATTTAGAGAAAAGAAAGAATAGAAATGTACAAGTAGGGAGACATGTTGAAGATGTTGGCGAGATAGTAATTTTAAGTCTATTATTATCTGTTTGTTTAGCACCAAAAACTGGCATTTCTTTGTGATACATTTGTATTTATGATTGTACTGTTTAGAATTACTTCATTGAAGATTTTTATTTTATATTATTTTATCAACATCTGCTAAAACCATTATTATATTGCTGCAGATTCCTTTTTCTGTAGTCCTTGGTTGGATTATGGGGCAAGCTATGGACTTAAACTTTCAGCTTTTTGAGACAACTACACTTGTAATATCCATCTTAATAGTAGCCTTAATGCTGCAGGTTTGTATTTCAATGATAGAAAAGCAAATCTCCATGATCTGATCAAATTTTTATAAGAGAAGGAAGCATTTTAAGTAATATATGCCATGATGGGTTCTAATTTAAGCTGGATGATGGGAAATTCCAAAATTGTATATTTCAACATCTTTTTGAGTTGTCTTGTTCACTTCTTGTGTTTTAAACAAGTTTGTGCTAACAGTTTTTCTTTAATTGTTATGGATTCCATTTTCTTTCGTAATTATTATTATTATTATTATTATTATTATTATTATTATTATTATTATCATTATTAACTTTTGTTAATTTTATATACACATTCTTATATGCTGCAAATGCCTTTTTGCAGGAAGGAACTTCCCACTATTTTAAAGGACTAATACTTCTTCTTTGCTATCTGATAGTTGCTGCAAGTTTTTTTGTACATGATGCATTTGCAGGAGGTCAGTTCTGATTTGAAGTGTCCATTTTTCAAGCTTAACTTGCACCTAGTCTACTTCCCACTGAGAATTTATAATTATATGAATACACTATATAAAGTTTGTCTTGAAGTGGAGGGTGACTGTATCAGTAATCAATAGTGTCTGCAGATGATAGGCAATACAAAATGTAGTTAGTGAAGCAATGGATTCATGAGGTCTATTTCCAAAAGCTTTGGTCTGTGTTTTTAGCCTTCTGCTTGTTCTTGTCAGTAAATTCAATTGACTGGTATCTTGCCTATTATGTTCTCTCTTCTTCAGCTACTGCTTGGAGTTCAAATGTTCACTTATATTTACAAGGCAGAAGTGCCTTGTAAAAAATTGAGATACTTTTTCTTGTTAAATAATTTGTACCTTTTCATTTAGTTATGAAGGGGAAACACCCAATGAAATACTGGTTATATGGTCTGTGTCATTTGAAGAATTAAATTCATAATCGTGGAAGGGATTTTCGGATTACACATTTGCATCTCGCGTATTATATAAAATGAAGATTTTTTTGGTTATATGACATGTACCTTTCCCTATTACAGAACATGCTGCCAATGTTGTATGCCTCATTTGAAAGCATGAATTTGTCATCATAAGTGGGATTTTCGGAACTTATGGAAGCCATTGGGACTGGTAGTAGAGAGTTTTTTTAGGAATTCTAAAATTTTACTTCATTATTATTATTATTATTGTAATTTTTGATAATTTTTATTAAATCTTTTCTAATGGTGTTTGTGATATTTTGTAATGGCCTGACTCAAGAAGATTGTCATGTGTAGAAAGTTTTACAAAAAATACATTGGTAGGTTAGTAGCTGTATATTTGTGGTTGTGTCAGGTGCTTAATGGCATTGTTGGACTGGTAAGTGGTATTTAAGACATGTACTTTGAATAAGACCACAGTGGGCCGAATAGGACCAATGTCAACTATATAGGACAAAAGTAGATAGAATGAACCGAACAAGACAAATGTAGACTGAATAGAACTAAAGTGGACAGAATGGACTAAATAAGACCAATGTGGACTGAATAAAAATGAAGTGCATAGAATAAGACCAATGTGGACCAAATAAGACCAAGGTGGACCAAATAGGACTTTTAAATATTTATCATTTTATTGCATTTTTAGTGCTCATATATATATATATATATATATATATATATATATAATTGAAGTCTTTGAGGCTCTCACAATTTTCCATGTCAGCACAATATTTAAATAAAATTATTTTTTTAGTTCAAATTTAACTAAGAGTGAAACTCTATCTCTTTAATAAGTTTAACTTAAACTCAAACTCATCATTATCATTTTTTTTAAAATAAAATTATTTTTGTTTAATCAAAATTTAACAAAAAGTGAAACTCTATTTCTCTAACATGTCCAACTTAAACTCAAACTCAAACTTTGATAATCTATATAAATACAAAAATTATGATAGGACCAAAAAAAAAAAGAAGAAAGACTAACATTGAAAAAAAAAGAGACTCACTTTGATAATCGTGGGTTTGGTTTTTGGGTTAAAATTTATACTATTTTTTTTTTTATATTATATATGGCAGATAAAACATTTCTATTTTTTTGGAGAAAAATCAAAGATGTAACATATGTCTTCCATCCTAGGGAATGATAAATTTTAGTTGGTATGTTAGATTCATATTGATAATTGGGGGTTTAGTTTTTGAGTTGAAATTTCTACTAATTATTTTTTTATATTGTACATGGCAGATAAAGTATCTCTATTTTTTTTTTTTTGAGAAAAATCAAAGATGCAACTTATGTCTTCTAGATAAGGGAATGATACATTTTTATTTGGTATGTTATATATAAATTTGTTGAATTTAGTTTGGTTTTGAAGTAGAATTTGGGGATTTTATAAATTTTGTGTCTTAGTAGGTTGATCTTAATTTTTTACCTTAAATGCTTTTTATTTAGGTTCATGTGATTTTTTGTTTTCTTATTATAAGCTATATTTTTGGTTGATTAATTATTTGTTTGGATTAATTCCACTTTAGAATGTCTATTTACTCATTGTTAGATTTTTTTTTCAGAGTCAATAGTTTTTTCGTAGATCGCACGGGTTAGCAACTAGTATTTCTAATTTCTAATGTCTATTTTTTTGTATTTTTTAACTCAAAACTAAAGAGTTTAGCCCAAGTATAAAATTTCATACTTTTCAACCCAAAAATTATGAAGAAAACAAAAATTTGAACTAAACTTGAAAAGGCTACCTACAAAAAAAAAAAAAAAATCAATTAAAGGTCCAATTAGTCCAAAATGGACCAAAGGGACCCGAAATTGACTGAGTGGACCAAATTGGACTGAAGCAGACCTAATTAAACCAAATAGAAATTGTTTAATTTTTAGGGAGAACAAATTATTTTCGGCAAATTTTATAGAACATATACATTATATTACATTTACACAATAATTATTTATTTTCACGTATTGCGTGAGCCTGCAACTAGTATACGTAATAGCCTTTCCTAGCCACTCAATGCTCTTTTTTGTTTGAATTTCTTTCCCAGCCTTTTCTTTCACTCTTGTGTTGCAAACTGAAATCATGGATATTATCACTTGAATGCACTTTTTTGCTTGAATTTCCTTCCCAACCTTTTCTTTCACTCTTGTGTTGCAAACTGAAATCACTGATATTATCACTGGTATGCTTCTCAAATCAATGCGACTACATGCATTTGTCATGTTTTTATGATCAAATTGTCCTCACCATCAATTCCATGGAGAATGAAGAACTGTAGTCATCTATAAACTTGGAGTTAGTAAATCTTGAAAAATGGAAGTTATTTTAGTCAATTTTTCTTTGTTTGATTAAGGTTTTTTTTTTTTTTTTTTTTTTTTTTTTTTTTTTTAATGTTGGTACGTACAAATAATTTCATTTAATTGAGTTAATGAAATGGGTATTTGAGATTGGGTTTCAATATTTGATTGTGAGAATGAAATGGTTAAGAAAGTGTTTGGGAGGTTGCTAGTTTTTCCTAATTTTAGGATATGAAAATATTTTATGCTGGACAAAATTTAGCTACAAAATTAGTTGTAGCCTTAGGCTACAAACTTACTTAATATTTTTTTTTTATTGAATGTGAATTTTGAAAAATTCACTATTGGATTACATCTTCTTCTTATTTCATCTATGCTTGCAAAATTTCAAGAAAGTTAAAAACCAATAGCTATGTCATCAATAAATTTTTTAAATTGCAAGTTTTTGTAATTTAAAATTATGCACAAAATATAAGCTTATAAATCATATAATAAATAATATTCAATTGACACAAAATTTGAAATGTGTATTAAGAGCATAAAGAATATGCAATTCAACGGTTAGATTTTCAAAATATGTTGTAATCTTTATTTTATTGAGTGAGTTTATAGCTTTAAAGTACAACCAATTTTTTAGCTAAACTTTGTCCTTTTATGTTTTAAATTATTATTTATAGATTTCAAAATTTTTTAATCAGTTTAAAAAGTAAAGTCTACTTTTTATAGTAAATGTAATAATATGTTATAGTTTCTTATAAAAATTGAAAAACTAGGCAGTTCCATATTCCAAAAAATCTAGATTAGTAAATCAATTCCTCTTAATATTTGGAAACCAATTTTAGGACAAATTATAAAATATGAATTAAGAAGATTGAGTTTCAAAGCGTTTAGCAATATTTTGAGAAAGCAAAAGTATTATACAACAAAATGAATATTATATACAAGTATTAAAAAATATAAAAATTATTTTCAACATTTTGTAACATTTTGTTTGGGACTTGATGAAACTGGGTACTCAGCAAGAGTGCCTTGTGACCGTTCCTTTTGTATAGTTCTTATGAAGAAATAAAATTTCCCCTTCCGCCCAAAATTTTTTTTTTAAAATCCTATATATTTTTATTAGGCCCTTTTCTCTAAAATAAGAAAAAATTTTAAAATACATACATTTTTTTAAACATTTGCCATGATTATATGTGTTATGCTCCAAACCCGAAAAGGTCCAAAACATGAGAAAAACATCTCAAAGATACCAGTAGATTTTTCCTTTTTGACAATTCGATCCTAATAAATCATATCTAGTACAACATCAGGAATTATCATAATAATTTCATTAAAGATATTCCCAAAGTAAGTTAGAACTCTATGCAATAATTAGAAGGACCATTGGCCACAAACAAATGGAGTCTGAATAAATAATTACACATTATTTACTTGTCCCATTAGTGGAGATAAAGTCATAACCACTATCATATACAAAAGAATGAATCAAGTCTACTATATGATATACATCCTCTAAATTTCTCTATCACAAAAGTCTGGCCTCCATCAATAGTTAGTCTAATTACTGCTAGCCACAAAAACTTGTCTCAAAATAATCGTTGCCTACTCTGAGAAAGTTTGTAAAAGAATAGGATGAGTCAAAGTCCAATAAGTAGCATAATTAATGGGAGTGGGGAAAATGCAAGTTTCATAATGATGAACAATTTACAAAGCATGTTTTAGTTTGAGAAATTTCAAACTTTTTATTACAAGATCATTTTCAATAATAATGTGACAATAATGATCACATAATGCCACCCAAGGCTTCTAAAAAAATGATCACCATGAAATTATATATATATATATATATATATAATATATATTGTGAGCATAACAACATTTTTCCAAAAGACTAAAAAGCCAACCCAAGTCACATGACAAGCCACCACAAAGATGGAAATGTCACAGACATTATAGCGCTATAAAGACAAGTCAGAACCCACAAACTACTAGCATGATATGTACCTCTTCTGACATGTGGTATATTGGCCCTGTCTAGCCTCACCCACACCCTTAAAGATTTACCTATCCCCCCATGAGCAGCAGGGGATAATGTGTCATGTAATACCTTTTTTGTATGTGGTCTCTTGGCCCTGCCTAGCCTTATCCATACAATTAAGAATTTACCTCTTCCTCCCATAGGTAGCAGGGAATGACGAGTCACACAGTACCCCTTTTGCATGTGATCTTTTAGTCCTAAGGGCAGCAGTTTCACCCACACACTCAAGGATTTACTTGCGTCATGCAAAGTGAAAGGCTATAACCTGACTTGTCGTCACAAAGACAAAGTAATTACATGTCTCAAAGATGTTGTCACAAAGACAGGGTAATAACCAACATCGAAGCACAAGGGCAAATCCACATAAAAAACTTACAAGTTAAATGTATTAAAATACATAGTTTACTTCAAAGTAGTTTCATAAGATATTTTAATAACCAAATATCCACAATATTCTCAAAGTCCTCAAAACCATTTCTAGTCAAAATATTTTGTATCAATTTCCTAAGTAACAAGACAAGATAAGTATCTTTAAAATTTCTAGTGTACCATAAAATCCATGAATTCATTATTAAAAGATTAAATAAAAAATGCTCATATTTTTTGTGTCAATAATTCACGCATTTCCCCATATGCAGTATTAAATATGATGCGCTTTTTATACATAATCATATATAATAGCGTCACAACACAACACTTTTTAAGAAAACATAATTTTACAAATAATTTTTCAAAATATGTTTAACCCAAAAACAACGTTTATGCAAGATGGTTATTTTCCAAAAAATCGCCATTAAAAAGTTACTTACCTTGCAACTCGCAAAAAACCTAATTCTCCAAGTTCCAAAGGAGATTAGCTAGAATGTAAATAATACCAAGCAAACCTATCACAATAAGCATAAAGCTTGACTTTGTGTCTAGCTATGCACTAGAGATTGCTAACTAAGAAATTAATTAGACGAGCCCAAGTATTTAATCTCATTAATAATGTATCCCACTTCCAAAGTTACCCAACAATTTAATTCACAAGACATAAACTTCAATTATAAAATTAACCTATTTAAGATCATCTCCCTAAAACTAAAATCTTAACAATTCATAAGTAGTTTCTACAAGATTTACACAACATCATCAAGAGACCCATGGCACCAAAATCATAATATTCTCCAAGACAAACAATTTGAATATTTAACTAGCTCAAATTAATCAATAAAAATTATATTCACCATCTATTTCATATTAAAAAGCCAAAACCCTCAAATCTTCACTACTTAGATAGCCACCATTGTAAAAACTATAAACCCACTCATCAAATAAATCCACTAAGACAATACCCACACACATTAACACAAGAATATCACTTCCAAAATTCATAATCACATGGGTATCATTATCTAAGCTTAGATAAAGAAAGCCTCTAGCAAAAGCATATAAACTCACAAAAAAAAAATTAGAAATTTTTACTTCAAATAAAATAGATAAAGATGCTTAAAGGTTTTCATTTTTCTAGTGATGGTGGAGATGGTGTTAGGAAATGAGGTACTGGTGGGGAAGTGTGAGGGAGCGAGGGAGGAGTGTTTAGTGTGTTTGTGAGAAAATGAGAAATAAAGGGACCGTTTGGTATTGCAGTTTCAACACATATTTTCAGTTTTTAAACAACATTACACATATTTTCACATACTTTTTTACTCATATGTATTTCTAAAAATTACAAACAACATTACTAAAACAACATTACTAAACAACTCCAAAAGTAACAAAGTTGACCGGCCAAGAGAAAATTAAAGATATATGTGAGATTTGAGTGGTTGAAGGGACTGGGGTACCTGGGGTCAGACGTGTGTCTCTCCAAAAAAAATCTAATCCTATTTTCCTGTTATGTTTTTTTGGTATCGGGCTGGGGCGTTACAATAGGCCCTTTCCACCAAAAACAGAAAACAAGTTGTGAAAAAAATCCATATATATTTTATCAGATGATGATTACGAAGAGAGCCTTTTTAAAAAGGTGTTAAAAAAGAACCATTTCTTTTGCTGAATAAAAAAGAACCATTTCAAGATTTAAATTGATCCCATGTGACATGTGAGATTATTTGGCATTTAATATTCCCAATTTCAAGATTTATATCGATCCCATGTGAGAATATTTTGCACTGTGATGCACAGACATGGACACGGACACAGCGATACGGCAAATTTAGAGAAATAAAGGCACGACACGGCGTGAATACGGTAATTATATAATTAATTAAATTTTATATTTAGGCATATTTTTAAATATTTTTAGACATAAAATGCGTTTATATTTAGAATTTAAATTATGTAAAAACTACAAATAAATAACCTAACACCCAAAATAGTACAATAATACACATAAAATATTTAAAGTACAAATCAAAAGTTTAAATAGTATACATTCAATACTAAACTAAAAACATAAAAAGAAAACAAGCTTTAAACTTTTTGGATTAAAAAAAAATTTATATATATATATATATATATATGTAGTGAGAGAGGGATTAAAAATAAAAAAACAAGTTATAATTTAAGTGATATAATTTTTCTAAGTAACTATCAGTACACTAAGTCACTATCTTTTTTATATCATGCGCTAATATGGGCTAAGTCGCTGTCTTTTTCGGGCCAACAGTGACTTAGCCCAACAAAGTCACTAAAACAATATGTACGCGTTATAAAAAACGCGTTATGTGAAGAAAAAAAAAAAAAACCCAGATGGAGAAAGGAGAAGAGGTCGGACTCTGACCTGTCCACGCCGAGAGAGAGAGAGAGAGAGAGATCGGAAGGGAAAGAGGGCACGGCGTCGACGGCGACTGTCTATGGAGTTCGCCGACTCGCCGATCGGCCGATCTAGCACCGGCGACTGTCTATGGGTTTCAACTTTCACCGGCGAATGTCAAAATTTGTGGTTTTCTGTTTTTTTTTTTTTCACTGCCGGCGTTTCTACGGTGTCGAAGCCGTGTCGGAGAAGCGAAAAAAAGACACCGCTCGGACACCGGAGTCCGGCGAGTCGTGCCGGTATCCGTGTCCGACACGTGTCGGACACCGGGACGTCGCCGAAAATGACGTGTCGGTGCAACCTAGAATTTTTGCATTCAGTGACTCAATATTTCCAACAGTACGTGTCACACTTTAACTACAATCCAAACTGTGGTAGCTAAGCTTTCACTACATTTCCACCAAAAAATTTCAAAACTAAATGCGTACAAGCAAAGAATAAGACTTTCATTTCTTTGTTTTTTGTTTTTTTTAGAGATAATTAAAACATATTACTAATTCTGCAGCATAAAAAGGTGTTAATTCAACTGCAACGAATTCGTTATTGCTTTAGTCAATAGAAAACGTAGCAATTGAAAAACTTGCCAAAGTTAGGAGTATTTTGTTGGCCAATCAAGAAGAAAAGCAATAAGGCCAAGACATGTTACTTTCAATCCTTTCTAGGATTTGATGCATCAATTCTTTTTTAAGTAATGATATGACTTAAAAGCTTTTTTCTTTTATTTTTGGTTGCTAAATATGACTTTAAAGCTATTGCACTAAGAGCTCTTGATTGGTCTATCCCTTAATGATATTGCAAAAGTGTAAAGCAATAGAACTTCGATAATTTTCAAGGGAGAGACATGGGTGGTGAGGAAGAAGATCAGGAATCACCTTTGCTAGGAAGCGCTTCTCAACCTGAGGAGCCTCTCAAAAGAACAGGTAATTAGACTTGAAATTAAATTTTGCAGTTATTGCATATATAGTAGTCTTTTCTTCTTACCTTTTCAGTAGAGAGAATGTCACAAGACAAGGAAAACTCTTTTACTTTCCACACTTTTTTGGCTATGTGTTTCCTTCATCATGTCTATTATTTAAGAGCTTTCAATTCCTTTTTATGTCTCCTGTCTCCTTTCTCCTTTTTCTCTTTTGGTATATAATTGATTGAGTAGCTAAGTCTAATATGGGTAAGGATGAAAATTGAAAATTTGAAACAATATCTGTATCTCTACTGCCGGAGAGGTAGAGACTAATAATGACTTTGGTGAAAACAATATGGGTGTCTGCAGTAATGCCATATGACCACCAAATCTTCTGCCTTTTGGGAACAGAGGACCATTTTCCAATAGAGAAATTATATTATGCATTCATTGGATGCATATAATCTCTCATAGTAAGTAGTGACTTTCACATAATTGGCCATATATTGCATGCAACTGCTGCATATTTCTATCTTCAGTTGTCAAAGAAAATAGCAATTCAAGTGGGTGCTAGATATTTTCCTCTTATATTGCATATGGGAAGTGCAAAAAAAGTCAGTTTTTGGGTTTTTTGAGCTTATTTTGGCAATACAAAAAAATTTTCTCTGCTATTTTCTACAATACTTTCAGTAAACAAACAATCAGCAAGCGCACACTTGGGACTGTTAACCCTATTGCATAGTACTATGCTCTAAAATGTGATTCAGCAATATGCACTGCACAAAGTTAGACATTTTCACTTTTAGTATGTGGTGGGATTTTGGTGGGAAGGAATATTGGAGGTTGCAATTTGCAGGAGAGAAAAAACACCAAAGGTGGTCCCAACTCTAATTAAAATACCTTCCACTTGCGACAACTCCCTTTCAATACAATTCAATTATTTATACAAAGCATTATTGAAATTGGAATCTTATATATAATTGAACCAAGCATGATTTTCTTGGCCTTCTAATATCCATTTTAATTTTCAAAATTTAAGTTTCATCCTTTATCCTCATACCACAGCCTTATTCTATCTATTAAGGGTGTATTTAGGTACCATTTAGTTACTTAAAATTGAAAACTTATTGCTAAAAATACTAGAGTAAAATAATTTTTAAATGTGTGAATAGTGTTGTAGTACCCAAATTTATCTAGAAATCTGTAAAAAAGTGAGTTTAATGGTATGTGAACAGTACCTATAGGACCCCCTAAAAAAATGTTGAATGTGCAGATTGGGTAAAACACCCAATCCAAACGCACGCTAATTCTCCCCACTAGTTGAGCTTTTTACAAGTACATTTAGGATAAATTTTATTATTTTTTTGCTGAATGAATATACTTTAATTAAGTCATCATGTAGTTAAGAGTCTTATATATCAACTCGCATCTGGTGTTTTTTACAGAGATCTTTAGGCTTCAAATTACCCCTTCCCCAACTATCAAATTATCAACCAAAAAAATTTTCATATGCTACAACTTTTTGGGCTAATATTTGTCTTTACTTTTGTGAAGGGACCATATGGACTTCAATAGCATATATAATAACAGGAGTGATTGGGGCAGGAGTTTTGTCTCTTGCATGGACTGTGGCTCAATTAGGGTGGATTGCGGGTCCATTACTCATGATAGTCTTTGCAGGCATCACCATTATTTCTACAAACCTTCTATGTGATTGCTATAGATACCCAGATCCTGAATGTGGCCCCGCTCGAATTCGGTCCTATATGGAAGCTGTCAGGGTGTATTTAGGTGAGAGATTTAATCCCAATTTCCTGATCTTTGTCACATCTAATCTTTTTTTTTTTTTTTGATGGACATCTAATCAATGATGTATTGTCTTAGCTAAGTGATATTTGTCTTGCAAGTTGAAATTTCTAAAATGTGGACCCATTTAGCCAAAAAAAAAAATCAAGAATTGTGTGTGTGTTAGGCTTCATATATATATATATATATATTTTTTTTTAATCTATAAGTTTCAGTGTGTGATTAAGTTAGCTAATAGTAGGCTTGGGCTTTGATTAGCAAAAATAATAAACAAATAAATTCTAAATCCCTTTTAGTTTTGTTTTTAAGTTAATCAGTAATTCATGACAAAAAGAAAAGTTCATAAACAGTTCATTAGGATGAAATTCATGTTGAGTTAACATTTTCTAATGATAATCCTTGTTAAAAGATTGGAATTATTAGAATCACATTCTAATAATCATCTTAAGGACAAAATTTCCTTCAATCCAGTTGCAATTGAATAACTATCTATGTTATTTTTAATCACATGACCTATTTAATAGTAATATAAAGTGACCAAAGCTTTGAGCAATCTTTATTGTGAAAACCCTTTTTATTTGGGGTGCCAATACATCTAATAATAAGCATTGACCTTATAATGTACATGGAAATGCAGGAGAGAGGAGCCAGAAGGTGAGTGGAGTGATTGTGCTGGAGAGCTTATGGGGTGGTGCACTTGCCTATGTCATTACGGCTGCTACCAGCATGAGGTACTCGTCATGAACCATTTTCACTACTTCATTCTCTTTATAAAAATGTTGGGTTTTTTTTGTTCACATGGTAGCTAAAATCACTAACATTCTTAAATATTAATAGTCCTTTGGATTCTCTGAAGTTCTCAAGTTAACGCTGCTTTAGAGTTTTTAAATCTTGATCATTTATGGATGATTTAGTTTTTATCATGTCATTAAAGAAATGTTTAGCTAAATGTGACTGTAATAACTCCTCTGCCTACATTCTTCAAAGAAATTCTTTTATTCTATTGTATTGACATGAAGATATATGTGTTAGTCTACACTTCAGACAACCATCCTACTAATGAGAAACCATCTCCTATATCAGCCTCATGGAGTGGGTGTCAAACAAGCTTCTTGGCAGAAGTCACAGACTTGTAAGAGGTCACTCCATTGATGGGGGTACAAGATAATTAGTATAACAAGACATGATAGCTCCATGAACTTGGGCCATGGAAACTGGAAACTCTTGTTTCTAGTCTAAATGGGCTTTGCAGTGCCAGTCTCCAGCTGGCTTTGGTCCAATCAAATGCCATGCCTGGCTAGCCACAAAATTTGACCTTCAAATGAAAAGGAAAAAATCTACGGGATAAGGTTAATAATAGGGAAAAGGGAAAATTTTCTCTTACACCCATTTACCTTCACTATTTTATGCCAATATATCTTAGATAATATTGTGCAATGGGTGATAGGACTAAATAAACAGTGCAGCGAGATGACACATGATTATCGGTCCACTCCATGTCCTTTGCTAGTTAGATTTTGAGATTCTTGAAACCAAGTCTAAAGTTTCTCAAGCTGCAAATGATGTGTAAGGTCACGTTAGGTGTATTGAGGATACAAACACGGCAACAAGAGTCAAAAAACAGGATGAAACATCCCTTTAGAAATGGTATCATGTTGGAATCAGAATCAGCTAAAGAGGCTATGCATCAAACTGCCTTTTTATCTCCATCATAGTTTAGGCTCTAAATGAGACTATATATCTTCATGATGCTGAGAAACTATCCATGCAAAAGCCTTGTAAGTTTTAAGTCTAACCTTGCAGAATCTCACTGATCATGTCTTCAAAAACGCTTGAATGGCATTAGGTCCTATTACAGCCTTCAAATGATTGTCAACGTGGGAAGCAATCACTATGGTGTCAAGTACATGATAGGTTTCTCCTTTAGTACTCCATCAAGTAGCTGGCAACTGTTGTGTTGTCTTTTACAGCTTACTATAATTATTGGAACACTACAAAAATGATGAAGCTTATATGACCATGTTCAAAATTTAATTTTAATTTTAATCACCTGATCAATGATACATAAATGTGCACACATGCATGCACTCACTTAGGACCAATTTAAAGCCTTGTAGAACTGATGGAACATTCTTATGTTAATCATGGTCACTATTTGCCATCACATAATAAAGGGCACAGCAAGCTAGTTAGTTTAGATAAAGATAAAAAGAAACATCTAATGTTAGTTGTCACAAACATAGTATTTTTATTTGCAATTATGTATGTGTGACATAGTGTTTTGCATCCGGGACCTTCATAATGGTGTGTGGCATAGTGTTCTGTGTCTTAGGCCTTTTATATTGGGTATACAGGTATCAAACTTCATGGCCCTCTTTTGAGTTGGATATACATGGCTATCTAACACTCTTTTGAAGTAGCCGAAGTTTCCTGTGATGACGATGGGCGTCTGGGAAGAACTGGTAAAGCTTTTTCTAGGACTAACAACTGGTTCTTCTAAATTTACTTCCACATTTAGTCTTGAATCCAGTGCCTTGTGTGGGCAACTCAATCAGGATCCTCGTGGAGTTGCACAGCTCATATTATTACTGCTGTTATTGGCTCTGGAGTTCTGTTTCTGGCATGGAGTAATGCACAGTTAGGATTGATAGCAGTGCCAGTTTCCTTGATTTGTTTTGCTATTGTCACCTATGTTTCTGCATTCCCCGTTTCCGATTGTTACAGGTGTCCTGACTCCATAACTGGAAGAAGAAAGTACTTTTATGCAGATGCTGTTAGAGTGAATCTTGGTAGTAAAAGCAGCAACTTCTTTTCCTTCTTCTTCCTCTTCTTCTTGGTTTTAAAGGTTCTATATAATATTCGACTTAGGATATACTTTACCAAGATATTTATGTTTTATATGCCCCCTGATTTAGTATAGTGAAAGTTCTGGAAGAACACAGGATTGGTTTTGTGGTTTGCAATATTTGAGCTTGTATGTGGCTGAGTCTGATTGCTTACGTAATTGCTACACAACCATGATAAATAGAGTTTAATAAAAATTTGTGTGTTGCAAAATTGTCACTGCACATCTCTATTTTTTTTATCTTCTTCATCTCCTTTCTAACCCTTTGAATGCTCATTCTAGTATGAGTGTCATCTTCACCAGCTATGTTTATGATCCACACTTTCTTTCTTTTTTTTCGCCCTTTCTGCTTGAGTTCAAGTTGGCTAAGTTTAATCTTCCTAATTCTTATATTTTTCCTTTCTTTGATATGTTCATAATTCACATATTTTCCTTTCTTTGATATATTCATGCAGGGCAATTCAGAAATCAAACTGCTATCACAAAGAAGGGCACCAAGCTCCATGTGCATATGGTGATACTTTTTATATGCTGCTCTTTGGACTTGTTCAAGTTGTTATGTCACAGATTCCAGATTTCCATAAAATGGAATGGCTTTCAGTTGTTGCCGCAATGATGTCCTTTACCTACTCTTTTATTGGAATAGCACTTGGCTTTGCAAAAGTAATAGGTATGGCTGTGTTTTGTCAATCGCAGGCATCCAATTTTACAACAAAAACACACCCTGTGATCACATAAAGATGTGTACAGTAGTATGAAAAGTTGTTTCACTCTCTAAAATGTTGTAGTAATTCTTCAGGTTGCTGAGATAACTTATGAAAAGAATTAATTTTAGTACTTTGAGTTTTATATTTTCTTATTACTCCAAACTCGCAAAAACAAGAGCTTTCACTCAAATGAGGCTAAAGCAACTATCTGGTACCATCAAGGAAAAATTTTTAGAATGTGGCAGCTAAATGGAGGGTACTAGAATTGTTTGGTGTTGGGCTTTGTGGAATCTAGTTTTGTTTGATCCAGATTATGACCTGGCTTGAAATAATGTTGTTGCAGTTTTTAATGAGAGATTTTTTGAGGCTTAGTTTATGGAGCAGAAGCTTGGGCCAATAGGCCCAAGCTGTAACACTTATTGTGAATCTTGTGCGTAGGATATAAAAACTGTTGTTTTGGAGATTAGAGTTTTCTGTTGTTTTTGAGAGAGAAAACTGTATTGCCGCACCTTGTATTTTTTCCCTGAGAATAATAAAATCACTGCAACTCTATGAACGAAGGCAAATTGCCAAACCACGTAAATACTGTCTTGTGTATGTAATTATTTTCTTTGGCGTATATTTTTTCTTTATTGTTGCATCTCACATACTTGGGAATTTCGTGTACATTCCCATCATTTGGTTCACCTAATAGGAAAGTTGGCTGCTTTGCCATTTATATATCAACATTCATGATTTGTATTTGCAGAAAATGGGAAGATTATGGGAAGCATTACAGGAGTCCCGGCTTCTACCCTTGCCAATAAATTTTGGTTAGTCTTTGAAGCATTTGGGGACATTGCTTTTGCTTATCCGTACTCAATTATTGTTCTTGAGATCCAGGTATGGAGTACTATCTCATAATAAACCAAATTATAAACAAAAGCATATGAAAATTTAAGTTTGAAGTAAACATTATAAATTTAGTAATATATAAATAGTTGCTCATATAAGTTCAGTATCTAAAATGTTTTGTGAAATTTGTTAAATGAAGGATACCCTGAAGTCCCCTCCCCCAGAAAACCAGACCATGAAGAGGGCATCAATGGTTGCCATTTTTGTCACAACCTGTTTCTACCTCTGCTGTGGATGCTTTGGATATGCAGCCTTGGGAAATGATACACCAGGAAACCTATTGACAGGATTTGGTTTCTATGAACCTTATTGGCTCATTGATTTTGCTAATGCCTCCATTGTTCTTCATTTAGTAGGAGGATATCAGGTACTTACAATCAATATACAATTTTAAAATAATAAAATCTATAATTTACTTTCTCATTGACCTTGTAAAAATTTTGTTTATGCCCAAATGTTTGTGGCAAATTCACTGGCAAAACGAAATCCTATTTAACATTTTTCTGTCAGGATATGCTTCAATTTTCAAACATATTTTTTTTCTTTTCCCTATTTCCTAGTCAAATCCTTTTTTTATTTATTTATTTTTTAATTTTAAACTAGTGATAAGAGATAACTCATTGTCTTTGATTCCATACTGTAGGCAGTGCCAAATGTTAATTACTTCTCTGCATCTTGGCTTGCTAGTAGTTACATTCTTTCATATATTTTCTCTCTCAGATTTATAGTCAGCCAGTATTTGCATATTGTGAAAGATGGTTTACCAAGAAATTCCCAAACAGTGGCTTTGTAAATAACTTCTATACCATCAAACTCCCATTGTTGCCGGGTTTTCAGTGGAATCTTCTCAGGCTGTGTTTCCGAACTGCATACGTTGTATCAACCACTGGAATCGCAATGCTCTTCCCTTACTTCAATTCAGTCTTGGGACTGTTAGGGGCCTTGAACTTTTGGCCGTTGACTATATATTTCCCCGTGGAGATGTACTTTGTACAAAAGAAAGTAGGAGCTTGGACAAAAAAATGGATTGTACTGAGAACATTTAGCTTTGTCTGCTTTCTTGTGACAGTTGTCGGTTTTATTGGATCACTTGAATCTATTATAAGTGCCAAACTCAGCTGAGTAATTACTGTAACTAGCGTTTAACCAGCGCAATGCGTAGGGTCATTTTTCTTATTAAAAGACAATAAAAACATTAAAATTCTTCTGGAGCATGTTGTATAATTTAACTGATTGTTAAAATAAACCACTGTTAAATTGTTAAACTTTAATTACAGAAAAAATATTTCATAACAATTCTAAAATAGCTATATAGAACAACTTAACATAAAAATTATATGCATAAAAAATCAATAGATAAATATATGTGGTACAAATAGATAAATATAAGGTTTGTCAAGCAAGATGAGGTTTGGAAAAAAAAAAAAAAAGAATATCTACATCTTGTGATAATGACGAAGACACAACAGGTAGATAAGGGTAATTTCCATCTTCACCTTCTGATCATGATGAAAAAGCAACTACCAACAACCCATTATGATATAGCACATCAACCTATTATGATATAGCACATTAAGGGAAATAATTAATAAATCAACCAAAGAATAAAACAACCATATAGACACAAACAAAAACAGAATGCTCACTAAAGTGTTTTAACTTCCTTAGATAATGTGGCTCAAGCCACAGCAAACTCTTACATGTAAATTAATGGGGGGAAAAACCCAATGATTATGATGCTTCAAAGCAAAGATTGAATAATTATAAAAATGAAAAATAAATTGAATCGAAATTAAGTCAAGTCAATGTCAATATAAGTTAAAAAAGGAAAAAAAATTTCACAACAAATTTATTAAATAAAATTGAGTGTAGCACATACACGGCATTGATATAGTGAAAAGTAAAACAAAGATAAAGGGAAATATACATTAAGTTTGACAGATTTTTGAATGCCCTTAAAAACACAAACTGTCATTGAGTAGCATTAGAAATTCACCCAGTGAAAGATTTTACAATTTTGTATTTTGAAAAATTAAATTGAAATCTTACAAACACGAGAATATACTTAGTGACTCTAGTGGAAAACTCTTGAACAACATGACTAACCCTCCAAGATAGCAAAATATTATAACAAATTAAGATGCATCAAACATGAAAGGAGAGAGAAACTAAATGCATATGAATGGATAAATATGAAAGGATAACGCATTAAAATTTAAAACAACAATTCCATAGCGAAAGAGTAAAGGGTTCTTCGAAGTGTTTATATTATTAAACTCATGTCTCAAAGAAAACAATAAATTCTGAAAATTTTATTGATTCAATTCTTTTAAAAAACAGGTAGAGCACATCATTAAACAAATATTTGAAATAAACAAATATTGGGACTTGAAGCTCAAATATTTGACATCTAAAAATATTTGTCAAGGTTTGTATTTCTCTGCATACCTGTTGGTTTGTATTTTTTGCAATCTGCATACTTGTTGCTCTGAATTTCTCTGCGCATACCTTTTGGTCTGTACTTCTCTACTGTATTCAGCTTCTTGTTCTTTATGTTTTCAGCTACTTGTTTCCTCTGTATTTGGATTTCAGGGCTGTGTTATATGTATTTGTTTTCATCTGTTATCAATAAATTGGAACGAAAATCCAATTCAGATGCAAAGTCTGCAATCTTAGCCCTATTGATCAAATATGGCCAACCTCATTCTATATTACAAACTGTGTGTATACCAACGAAATACAATTTAAAAATAAAATTGACACAATCACTGTGATATGTGAACTATATGGGGAAAGAATCTAATATAGAGTAGTATTTATTGGAAAAACTTGATAACAATGCTAGAAAAGAAACATGGGAAACGAAATTATAAGCAGAAAAAATGTTTCAACAAAAAATTTATTAGTGTCATTAAAAAAGAATTGTTTAATCAACTTTCTGATTGGGTGATTGTTTTGCACGGAACATCTATTGCATTGAATATTCCACTTTCATTTATTAGTGTTATTTTGCTCCCACTTAGGGGGAATGCTGTAGATCATGCAAGTGCTATCACATTTGCCATGAAAGATAAGCTTGTAAGCTTTCTAATGTTCACTTTTAACAGTTCTTTTTTAGAATGAGTTTTAACAATTTGAGCTTCTCCACAGGACATAACATTAGGAGTCTCAATAGGATCATCAACACAGATAGCTTTGTTTGTGGTAGGTATTGACAATTTGAGTTCCTTTTAATTTCTATTTTACAATTTCTACTTCAAAAAAATAAGAGTTAGTTATAGTTAGTATTTGTACAGTATAGTCTAAATTACCTTGGAACCAATATTTGAAGCAAGTAAATGCTTGGAGATGTTTCAATTGTCAGTATATCATTATGTTAATGATGATTCACTTTGTGTTATTGCTTCCTCAAGATAGTAAATGTATTATTTTTTTGGTTGCTTGAAGTTTAGCTACAATGTCTTTGTAGTTAAAAATATGTTAGTAATCAGTGCGTATAACAGACATTTCAATTCATATCAAGGCCAGTCGTCTGCCAGAGTTTGGGAATTAAAGCTCTTTCAAATTTTTTTGTTTTGCACCACATTGGCTGCCTCTCAGCAAATGGATAAAAATTTTAACTGGAAAAGAGAGCTGGTGATGATCATATTGATCATGAGTAATTTCTACTTTCTGCACAGCTCTTGTTGCATCATCTGTCTGAAACTTATGTGATACACCTTCAATGATGTGCTCCTGTAAATACCTTTTAACATGAATTTGGTTTGGGTGATCTTTGCTGCCTGTGATGTGATCTTCATTGCAGCTTGAGCAAGAAACCTTTGAGACAAATCAATTTAGAGAAAAGAAAGGGTAGAAATGTACAAGTAGGGAGACATGTTTAGCACCAAAACTGGCATGAGATACATTTGTATTGATGATTGTGCTGTTTAGTATTACATCATTGATGAATTTTATTTTATTTTATTTTATCAATATCGGCTAAAACCATTATTATTTTGCTGCGGATTCCTTTTTCTGTAGTCCTTGGTTGGATTATGGGGCAAGCTATGGACTTAAACTTTCAGCTTTTCGAGACAACTTAGTAGTGGCCTTAATGCTGCAGGTTTGTATTTCAGTGACAGAAAAGCAAATCTCGATGATTTGGTCAAATTTTTATAAGAGAAGGAAGCATTTTAAGTAATATATGTCATGATGGGTTCTAATTTAAGCTCGATGATGGGAAATTCCGAAATTGTATATTTCAACATCTTTTTGAGTTGTCTTGTTCACTTCTTTTGTTTTAAACAAGTTTTTGCTAATAGTTTTCCTTTAATTGTTATGGATTCCATTTGCTTTCGTAATTATTATTAACTTTTGTTAATTTTATATACACATTCCAATATGCTGCAAATGCTTTTTTTGCAGGAAGGAACTTCCCCCTATTTTAAGGGACTAATACTTCTTCTTTGCTATCTGATAGTTGCTGCAAGTTTTTTTGTACATGATTCTTCTGCAGGAGGTCAGTCCTGATTTGAAGTGTCCATTTTTCAAGCTTAACTTGCACCAAGTCTATTTCCCATTGAGAATTTATAATTATATGAATACACTATATGAAGTTTGTCTTGAAGTGGAGGGTGACTGTATCAGTAATCCATTGTGTCTGCAGATGATAGGCAATACAAAAATGTAGTTAATGAAGCAATGGATTCATGAGGACTATTTCCAAAAGCTTTGGTCCTTGTTTTTAGCTTTCTGCTTGTTCTTGTCAGTAAATTCAATTGATTGGTATCTTGCCTATTATGTTCTCTCCCTTTTTCAACTACTGCTTGGTGGTCAAATGTTCACTAATATTTACAAGACAGAAGTGCCTAGTAAAAAATTGAGATACTTTTTCTTGTTAAATAATTTGTACCTTTTCATTTAGTTATGAAGGGGAAACACCCAATGAAATACTGGTTATATGGTCTGTGTCATTTGAAGAATTAAATTCATAATCATGGAAGGGATTTTCGGATTACACATTTACATCAACGTATTATATAAAATCGAGATTTTTTTGGTTATATGACGTGTACCTTTCCATATTACAGGATACGCATCCAATGTTGTATGCCTCATTCGAAAGTATGAATTTGTCATCATAAGTGGGATTTTCGGAACTTATGGAAGCCATTGGGACTGGTAGTTGAGAGTTTTTTTAGGAATTATAAAATGTTACTTCATTATTATTATTGTAATTTTTTATTATTTCTATTAAATCTTATCTAATGGTGTTTGTGATATTTTGTAATGGCCTGACTCAAGAAGATTGTCATGTGTAGAAAGTTTTACAAAAAATGCATTGGTAGGTTAGTAGCTGTATATTTGTGGTTTTGTGTCAGGAGCTTAATGGCATTGTTGGACTGCTAAGTGGTATTTGAGACGTGTACTTTGAATTTGATGGTTCAAATTGAAGACCTTTTTGAGTTTTGAGTATAATAATACAACAAGAAGACTAAATTACTGAACTCTTTTGAGAATCAACTAAATTATTGAACTTAGGTATATAAGGCTACATTCAGGAAATAATTAATTAACCATGTTTCAAGGCATCGGCATGGTTGCTGAAAAATGTCCTACACACTAATCTCATTGTTGATTTCTTTTTCCTTTGTTTATCGTGCTTAAATAGTAATGGCACCTACAATAGTTTAGGACATGCCCATTATGAAAAAATATCAAAAAAGATCCAAAGAATTTACCAAACAATTCAATAAATAATTTGGGATACATCTCAAGGCTAAAAATGACTAAGACACACAGTTTACTGCACAAGGCATTGTTCAAGGGACTTTGATAGAGACATGCAAAAAATTATGCAGATTTAATATCAATTGTTGGAAGTGGATATCAATCTAAATGATGTAGTATACAATGGATGCATCAATGAGAAGTACAATCTGATCAATTCAAGAAATGGAATCTTACATGATGAAATACGTTGGAAGGTAATTTGAGACATGCCACCAACACTTTATACTTCACTAAACCAAGGTAAAATAAAATAATGTTTTTGGCTGTTAAGTTTTAGCACTATTGAGCAACATAAACAGCTCCTATTTTTGAAGCGACATTCAAACAATCTCACAAACACATCAATGGCATGCCAAGGATCATGTCGTAAAATTATGCAGAAAACAAACTGTAAAAAATTGAAACACCAAAAAAAAATTTGCTTTGATTCTAAAACCCAATCCATGCTATATAATCATGATATTGAAGTACGATCTAATATCAATTGTTGGAAGTGGATATCGATCTAAATGATGTAGGATACAATGGACGCATCAATGAGAAGTACAATCTGATCAATTCAAGAAGTGGAGTCTTACATGTTGAAATACTTTGGAAGGTGATTTGAGACGTGCCACCAACACTTTATATTTCACTACTTTAGAGTCTTACATTCTTCCAATAAGCCACAACACATTAAAAAAATGAGACCTGAGATATTTCCAAATAAACCAAGGTAAAATAAAATAGTTATTTTGGCTGTAAAATTATAGCAATATTGAGCAACATAACCATGTCCTTTTATTTTTGAAACAACATTCAGGCAATCTCACAAACACATCGATGGCATGCCAAGGATGCTTGTCTAATATAAACATACACACAAACAAACGAAAAAAAGGGTCTGATATTAATATAAACA
Source organism: Castanopsis chinensis (assembly GCA_032878915.1). NCBI lineage: Eukaryota > Viridiplantae > Streptophyta > Magnoliopsida > Fagales > Fagaceae > Castanopsis > Castanopsis chinensis. The sequence continues at coordinate 1,690,792 of JAVQMG010000026.1, read as the reverse complement.
GAGCATAAAAGTTTTGCACAAAAAAAAGAAAGGAATTGAGATGTAGAGATACCTCAACCAAAGCACACAAGTTCTGTCAAATTTATACACCGTGTGGAAAGGAATAAAGGAAGGAAGGAAATCAGATAGGCAGTCGTTATTGCGAAACAGTAGAGCAGGAAGGTGGGTAGCTTTCAAATTCTCTATTTTCTCACGCAATACCTGAAGGCTTCAATTTTTTTTTCCCATCCCTTTAAGCTTCCCTCCATGTTACAATCTTCAAACTCTCTATCTCCTCAGGTTTCTATTTGGTCATGCAAAACTCTGAAGGCTTCCACTCTTTTTTTTTTTTTTAAGCTGTAAAGGCTTACACAAAACTGGCTTCAATGTTTTTTATTTTTAATTTTGTTTCCCTTTAAGTTAAATTGAAAAGGTTTTGGGTTGGGCTTGATAGTAGAACTAAATAAATAAGAGGTGGGTTGGATTAATTATACAAATTTATTATAGAGTAATAGTAGAAGCAAATAAATAAATAGTAGATCGCATTTATAGGGCTGAAAATTGTAAAAACCATTTTAAAATTGAAGGAAAAATTATATTTTAAAAAAATGACGTGGCAACTAATATGACACAATGTGAGAGTAGCAGCATTAAACGCTACGCTTAAACTTTTAGTAATATATATCTAGATATAGATGGGTAAACACCTACCGTTTGAGAAATTGGATATAATTCAGATTAGGACCAAATTGGACTAAATAGGACCAAAATGGACCGAATACGACTAGTGTCAACTGTATAGGATAGAAGTAGACAGAATGGACCAAACAAGACGAATGTGGACTGAATAGATTTAAAGTGGATTGAATGGACTGAATGATCTGGATAGGACTAAAGTGAACAGAATGAACCGAATAGGACCAATGTGGACCGCATAAAAATGAAGTGCATAGAATAGGACCAATGAGAATCAAATAAGACCAAAGTGGACCGAATAGGATTTTGAATATTTATCATTTTTATTGCATTTTTAGTGCTTATATTTCTAATTTTTAATGTCTATTTTATTTGTATTTTTTAACTCAAAATTATTGAGTTTAGCCCAAATATAAAATTTCATACTTTTCAACCAAAAAATTATGAAAAAAACAATAATTTTTGAACTAAACTTGAAAAGGCTACCTATAAAAAAAAGAAAAGAAAAAGGTCCAATTAGTCCAAAATGGACCAAATTGGACTGAAGTAGACCTAATTAGATTGGATAGAAATAGTTTAATTTTTAGGGAGAATAAATTATCTTCATCAAATTTTACAGAACAAATTATATATTATATTACATTTTCAATTAATTATTTATTTCCACGCATTGCGTGAGCCTACGACTAGTATACATAATAACCTTTCCCATCCACTCAATGCTCTTTTTAGCTTGAATTTTCTTCCCAGCCTTTTCTTTCTTTTATGTTGCAAACTGAAATCATTGATATTATCACTGGTATGCTTCTCAAATCAATGTGGTTACATGCATTGGTCATGTTTTTATGATCAAATTGTCCTCCTCATCAATTACATGGAGAATGAAGAGCTGTAATCATCTATAAACTTGGAGTTAGTAAATCTTGACAAATGGAAGTGATTTTAGTCAATTTTTCTTTGTTTGATTAAGTTCTTTTTATGTTGGTACTTACAAATAATTTCATTAATTGAGTTAATGAAATAGGTATTTGAGATTGGGTTTCAATATTTAGTTGTGATAATGAAATGGTTAAGAAAGTGTTTGAGAGGTTGCTAATTTTTCCTAATTTTAGGATATGAAAGTATTTTATGTTTTAAATTATTATTTAAAAAGTGAAGTCTACTTTTTATAGTAAATATAATAATATGTTATAGTCTCTTATAAATATTGAAAAACTAGGCAGTTCCATATTCAGAAAAATCTAGATTAGTAAAACAATTCTACTTAGTATTTGAAATTTTGAAAACCAATTTTAGGACAAAGAATTATAAAATATGAATTAAGAAGATCAAGCTTCAAAACGTTCAGCAATATTTTGAGCAAACAAAAGTATTACACAACAAAACGAATATTATATATGCCCTAAAAAAACATAAAGAAAAAATTTTCAGAATGCGGCCTCTGAATGGAGGGTACTAGAAATGTTTGGTTGACCTAATAGGAAAGTTGGCTGCCTTGTCATTTATATATCAACATTCATGAGTTGTATTTGCAGAAAATGGGAAGATTATGGGAACCATTACAGGAGTCCCGGCTTCTACTCTTGCCAATAAACTTTGGTTAGTCTTCGAAGCATTTGGGGACATTGCTTTTGCCTATCCGTACTCAATTATCGTTCTTGAGATCCAGGTATATAGTACTATCTCATAATAAACCAAATTATAAACAAAAGCATATGAAAATTTAAGTTTGAACTTAATATTATAAATTTAGTAATAAATAAATAAACAATTGCTTATATAAGTTCAGTATCTAAAATGTTTTGTGAAATTTGTTAAATGAAGGATACTTTGAAGTCCCCTCCCCCAGAAAACCAGACCATGAAGAGGGCCTCAATGGTTGCCATTTTTGTCACAACCTGTTTCTACCTTTGTTGTGGATGCTTTGGATATGCAGCCTTTGGAAATGATACACCAGGAAACATATTGACAGGATTTGGTTTCTACGAACCTTATTGGCTCATTGATTTTGCTAATGCCTGCGTTGTTCTTCATTTGGTAGGAGGATATCAGGTACTAACAATCAATATACAATTTCAAAAAAATAATGCTATAACTTACTTTTTCGTTGACCTTTTCAAAATTTTGTTTATGCCCCAATGTTCGTGGCACATTCACTGGCAAAAAGACTTGTGGCTTATGCAAGAAGCATTGCTTAAAAAGAAAAGTTTCTTGAACAGGAATCAAATCCTATGTAACATTTTTCTGTCATGCATAAGTAACCCAACTTTTCAAAATTATATTGCAAAATATATCAAGATATGCTTTGATTTTCATACATTTTTTTTCTTTTCCCTATTTCCTAGTCAAATCCTTTTTTGTTGTACTAGTGATCAGGGCGGCCTAAGACCTAGGCAAGTTAGGCCTAGACCTAAGGCCCCACCAAAAAAAAAAATTTTTGCTTAAGAAAAAAAGGCCCCACTTTCCATATTTAAAGGCCTAAATTTTTATAAAATTATATATATTTTCTAAAAGTTGTACACTTTTTTTATTAGTGATATTAAAGATACTACAAATTTTAATATTGGCTTACAAATTGCTATGTTATTAATCACAAAAAAGTGATAAACATTCATTAGTTAAATTGATGAAGTTTATCAATGAGAGACAATGTCACATTATATTTTAAACATTTTATAGTACTTTTAATTAGCGCATCTTTTTCATTTCTATTAAGACTATCAAAATACGAGACCAATAGAACCTTATCTCAATTAAAACCCTAAAATATTTCAAAAAGATGTTGCAAATGTGTTGAATCATCAATTATAGATTAATCTCTCAAGATAGTTTGAGACTTTGATTTTTGTAAATTAATATCCTACAAAACCACACACCAAATAATATCTATCTCTCTCTCTTAAAATCAAAATATAAAATTAAAAATTAGATTACAACTTTATTTAACTATGCATCTTCTTATATCCAAAACAAAGTGTATTTTTCAATCACAATATATTTTGATTTCTTTTTATTAATATTTATAGTTCAACTATGATATTCAATTCTCTATATGAAATTAACATTAGTCTAGTTGGTATTATTTATGTATTTAACGTATCAAATTAACCTTAATTTGATTGGTATTAAATAACTTTGTCTAATTAATATTTACATATTAAAGGCCCTCCATAAATTTTTCGCCTAAGGCCCCAAATTATGTTGGGCCGCCCCTACTAGTGATAACTCATTGTCTTTGATTCCATACTGTCGGCAGTGCCGAATGTTAATTACTTCTCTGCATCCTTGGCTTGCTTGTAGTTACATTCTTTCACATATTTTCTCTCTCAGATTTATAGTCAGCCAGTATTTGCATATTGTGAAAGATGGTTTACCAAGAAATTCCCAAACAGTGGCTTTGTAAATAACTTCTATACCATCAAACTCCCATTGTTGCCGGGTTTTCAGTGGAATCTTCTCAGGCTATGTTTCCGAACTGCATACGTTGTATCAACCACTGGAATTGCAATGCTCTTCCCTTACTTCAATTCAGTCTTGGGACTGTTAGGGGCCTTTAACTTTTGGCCTTTGACCATATATTTCCCTGTGGAGATGTGCTTTGTACAAAAGAAAATAGGAGCTTGGACAAAAAAATGGATTGCACTTCAGACATTTAGCTTTGTCTGCTTTCTTGTGACTGTAGTCGGTTTTATTGGATCACTTGAAGCTATTATAAGCGCCAAACTCGGCTGAGTAATTACTGTAATTCTGTAAGGAATGGGGAAAATAAACAATATCTTATTCTTTTCATGATCTTAAATATAATCCAAGCTTTCAGGATGCTATGATTACAGATAAAAACTGCAATTCTCAGTTTCTTCCCTGAGCAATCCACAACCACAATACTACTTTGGAAGTGGGCTTTTTTAACCACAAATCAATTGTGATTACATTGAGTTGCATTAAGATTTATAGTATATTTTGACATTTAACTCTTTGTTAGTTCAAAATTTTCAAAATGTATTCAAAGTTAAAAAACCATCTTGTTTTCCACAAAGTTCACAAAATCAAAACCATTAACATCATCCCTCATGCATCAGCCTTGATAAATGCAAATAGATTTACAAATTCGCATTGAATTATGCCATTGAGCATCACACTCGGACTCTCACAAACCCTCCATCGGACAAGAAACTCATTGGTTGCAAATGGCTTTACAAAGTCAAGTACAACCCTGATGGTTTCGTGGAGCGATACAAAGCATGGTTGGTGGCCAAAGGTTACTGTGAGATAATGCTACTAACGCCTAGCAAATATTTAGACCCCAATAGTATATATTACGGCTTAATCACAATAAATCCACTGACAATTAAAGTCCAATATACATAAGTAACCGATTTCACAGTCCATATTTTGCAATGAACAAAATATTAAGCTTTGACTGGGCTCAAGTACACTAACTAAACTACATGTAATCCCCTAGAAAATACATTAAAATATTAAGAATCATATGCAAATTTGGCATGGAATAAAGCCAACACAAATACATGGAAATATACAACTTAACAATTACAATTAGGGTGAAGAAAATACAGTTTGGTAACGTATCCTAGTCTTATGCATGCGTTTGGAATTCATGTTGACCCCAAGAGTCTAGGACATGAATGTTGGGTACATGACAGAGTGATTTTGGAGGGGTTAAGCGAAGCTTTGAGTTTATCATAATTCATGAGTGATTTAAAGACACTCAATCTAATGTGATCAGATAGGTGTAAGGAAAACCAACTCGTTTTTTTAGGGTTCAACTAGCCACACAGTCAGGCTATTGTGTCCTAGAGGGACAAGTCAAATAGAAAGTTTGCTGAATTGATTTGTGGAACTGCCAGCTGCAGAGAGCTTGAATTTCCTCGAAGAAAGTGAGATTTTCATACTTCAATCTAACTAGTTTAATTCGTTCTAATTTTTTTTCCCTACCTATAATTTATTTCATTACGATTTTATTCTAATTTTAATTTTCTTTTTAATTTTTATTATATTTTAGTGTATTATCATGAACACACACATTTGATTAAACATTGACAATGATTTATAAGCCCTTTTGACTAAAAAAGAAAACAGATTGTTAAAAAAAAAAAAACATACATTTGATTAGAAATTGACAATAATTTGGAAGAAAGTCATTTAAAAAGGTGTTAGAAAAGAACCATTTAAAAATTGATATCAATCAATTCTCCAAAAAAAAAAAAAAAATGTCGATATCAATCCCATGTGATGAAGTCCAACCTTTGGCATTCAATATTCCCAATAGTACAATGTGCGCACGTAGCTTTCATTTAATTGCCACCAACTTTCAAAACTAAATGCGTATAAGCAAAGCATAGCATATAAGACTTTCATATCTTTGTTTCTTTAATCAGTATAGAAGGTGGTGATATAAAGACTTTCTATAGTTAGGAGTGGCAGATCCAAGAAATATGTGCTTGATGTATCAAAAGAAGTGAAGCTATCCAATGGGGCCAAGACGTGTTACATTCAATCCTTTCTGGGATTTGATGGATCCTGTTGTTTTTCAACTAATTGTATGAAAGCTCTTGCACTAAATGACCCCACCACTGGTCTATGCGTTGTGATATTGGAAAAGTATAAGACAAATAGAACTTGATAAATTTTCAAGGGAGAGGTATGGGTGGTGAGGAAGAAGATCAGCAATCACCTTTACTTACAAGCTCTTCTCAACCTGATGAAACTGAGGAGCCTTTCAAAAGAACAGGTAATTGGACTTGCAAAATTGCATATACTATGGTTTCATTTCTTCTTATCTTTTTGGTAGAGTTCAACAAGATAAGGTATATAGTCTTTACTTTCCACACATTTGGTTTTGGCTTTATGTTTCCTTGATCATATCTATCCTAAGAGCTTTCATTTTCTTTGGATGTCTTCTCTCCTTTTTCTCTTTTGGTATATGATTATTGTGTAGTTAAGTCTAATATGGGCGATGATGGAAGTTGAAAACTTGAAATCATATCTCTTAGTGCAGTGCCATATTACCAAATCTTCTGCTATTAGTGGCAGAGGACCATTTTCCAATTGAGAAGTTATCCTCTTTATGGAGGAGAAATAGTTATGCATGTCTCATAGTAAGTGGTGACTTGCACATAAATAGACCATGTCCTGCATGTAATGGATACACAGGATATGCATTCCATCTCCAAAAGTTGAAGGCATATCTCTATCTTCAATTGCTGGAGAAAATATGATATATCAATTCAAGTGGATGTTGGATATTTTTTTTCTCTAAGATTACTTATGGGAAGCGCCAAAAAAAGTTAGTTTTTGGGCTCTCTAAGATTTTTTTTGGTGGACCCATATATATATATATATATATATATAAGTCTTCATCTGTTTGAGATCCGCTTATTTTGTTGAAATTGAAAACTTCTTGCTAAAAATATTGTAAATAAATGTAAAATTTAGTTAAAATAGTACAATGAGACATATGTTTAGTATTAAAAAGTGCAGTGAGGCCATGAATAGTAGCAAAAATAAATTGAATAGTAAAATAAGTTAGCTTTTTAATTTGGAGCCAAACACACACTTTGTTTGTAAATCCTATTGCCTATTATCATTCTCCAAACTGTGATTCAACAATATACACTGTACAATAGTTTGGTAGGTAGGAATATTGGAGGTCAATATTTGTAAACAGGTACTTAAAACACCAAAAATGATCCCAACTTTAATTTAGATACCTACCATTCTTGAGTCTTGACTCTTGACAGCTCCTTTTCAATATAGTCCAATTATTATTTAAACAAAGCATGTTATTGAAATTGGAATCTTATATTGAATTTATCCAAGCATGAATTTCATGCCTCATCCTCCCTCTTAGAATATACTTTTTTTTTTTTTAATTTAGTTTTGAGAATCAATTAGAATATACTTTAATTAAGCTTTCATGTAACAACTTTCTGGGCTAATATTAATATTTATTCTTGTGAAGGGACCTTGTGGACTTCAATAGCATATATAATAACAGGAGTTATTGGGGCAGGAGTTTTGTCTCTTGCATGGAGTGTCGCTCAGCTTGGGTGGATTGCAGGTCCATTGCTCATGATAGCCTTTGCGGGCATCACCATTGTTTCCACAAACCTTCTATGTGATTGCTATAGATACCCAGATCCTGAATGTGGCCCAGCTAGAAATAGGTCCCTTATGAAAGCTGTCAAGTTTTTTTTAGGTGAGAGATTTCAATCCAACTTTTCTAACCTATATCTATGTCACATGATTTACATCTCAACAGTCAATCAATAATGCATTGTCTTAGACTCTTAGCTAGTGATATTTGTCTTACAAGTTGAAATTTCTAAACTGTGGACCACCACTTAGCCAAAAAAAAAATAAAAATCAAGGATTGTGGTTTGTTACGCTACTTATATTGCATTTATTAATCTATAATTTTCAGTGTGTGATTGAGTTAGGTGAGAACAGGTTAAAGCTCTGATTAGCAAAATATTATATAGATCTCTTTCACTTCTGTTTTCTCTTTGATCTGTCTCATCTGTCAGTTTTGTTTTAAGGTGAATAAACATTCAAGACAGAAATAAATATACAGTACATTTGAATGAATTTCACGTTAACATTTTCTAACGTTGATCAGTGTCAAAAGATTGGAATTATTAGCATCACATTATAACAATCATCACATGGGAAAAACAAGTTATTATAATTTTTTTAATGAATAGACCCTAATAATTAACTAAGCATGCCAATTTTATGGGCATAATTTACACAATAAGACCAAAAGATGCAATATTAAAGTGGCAAAAACTCTGACCAGAGCCCTTAATTTTGGTTTGCTAAAAAGGAAAGAGTAACATTCTTACTGCACCAAACCTACATATGTAGACTTCACTAGTCAGCACATTGACTCTATAATGTATAATTATAGGAGAGAAGAGCCATAAGGTGTGTGGAGTGATTGTGCAGGAGAGCTTATGTGGGACTGCAATTGCCTATGTCATCACCTCTGCTAGCAGCATCAAGTATTCTTCATGAACCACTTTCTCTTTGTATTCTGCATTGAAATATAGGTTTTTTTTCTTCCTCAATTTTTTTTTTGCTTGTTTTTTTTTTTTTTTTGTCATATACTTTATTATCAATTAGTCTGTTGAATATCCATAGTCGACCTCAAAATTTTGAGATTAAGCATTGTTGTTAGTTGTTGTCATTGTCCTTTGAGGATGAGAATGTTCTAAGTTTAGAGTTTGACAAGGATTATACTTACAGAGGATTATATAGAGTACTGTAGTGTTCTCACGCCATTGATACTTTGGCTATTTATGGGTGATTTAAATTTTATCATGCCATTGATATTAAATTTTTCTTTATTCCTATTTTAATATCTATTTATGTTATTGATGATGTAGTAAACCTGTAAAACACTAAAACTAAATGATATATGTAAAACACTAGGGACTTGGGCTATGGAAACTCTTGTTTCTAGTCCCACACTGTAATTTAGGGGCCCTTCCAGTGTCAGTTTCCTGCTGGATTTGGCCTAATCAAATGCCAAGCCACAAAATTGGACCTTTCAAATGAAAAAGACAAAACATAAAGGATGAGGTTAGTATTCCCAAAGCAAAATAAATAATGTAGGGTCAATTAAGAATTTACATTTGGATGGAATCTTGTGCATGGGACCTTGGAATTTTTGTCAACATACTTGCTTTCACCTCTCCCTCGGTGTGTGTGAGAAGGCAGCAGAGTAATAATGTCAAAGAAAAGTAGAAGGTCGAGTAGCAAATGAAAATTGAAAATTTTAACTAGGCATATACATTTTTATTTTTTATGGAAGCATTATATTTAAGGAATGATCAAAATTTTTACTCAAATCGTATTTTCAAAAAATGATTTCAGCTCACGTGCTATTGTGTGTCTCGTACGCATAGTGTATAACTATCACCACTTTGTATTTAGATCGGTACCAACTTCTAAACCAAAGCTTAAATTAAGAAATGCTTTCTTAATGAAAGAGGGAATTGCTTTTTGAAAAAGATTATGATATGGTTGCAATAAAGAGACACTAGCAACATAACCTTTTTCACAATTTACTTGTGTCAAATTTTGATATAATCTTACCAATGACGACACTTTTATTGTGTATCAATTGCTGCATGTTTATGTGTAATAATAGGAAACTTGGAATCAGTATTGTAGTGGAGATGCTATTACAGTGGGAAGTAAAAATGGTATGGCCTCCAAAGTTAGATGCTTTTGTTGTCAATAAATATGATAATAAGAGTCACTTGTGGCATATATGTAAACAAGCAGATACCTGTTCCATGTCTGCAAGTGCACGGGGGTGTCATATTGCTTGAACTTACTAGTTTCAGTAATTACGCAACTTGAACTTTCCTTGTAGCTCAGTAAAACCAGAAGATGCAAAGGATGCATGGTTCTTGTTGTATTAGGACACTGGACACCCAGTTCATTCTGGGTAATTGAAGTGAAAAAGCTGACTCGTGTTAATGTTTTTAGCTCAGAAGCATTACCCTTTGGTTATATTGTGCAAAGGATGATAGGACTATATAATGGCTGCAGCTGACACGTCTGTGGGTCTACCCTGTTCCTTTCACCTTTTTCTAGTAAGATTTTGAGATTCTTGAAAGCAAGTCCAAAGTTTCTCAACTTGCAAATGATGTGAAAGTTCATGTTAGGTGTATTGAGAAAACAAACACAGCAACAAGAGTCAAAAAACAGGATGAAACATCCTTTGAGAAATGGTCTCATGTTTGAATGGGTATCAGTTAAAGAGGCTGCGTATCAAACTTTCTATAAGAAAAGGGATACTACCTTTTTTTTTTTCTGGACATTAGCTATTGGAGTATTGTCCACTGCAAAGGAAAAAAATTATGCTTGATTTCAATCTTTTACTTTGTTAGATAAGAAGAGTATCCATTCACCCACTCATTGCTATTATTTGATTCTAAATAAAGTAGGGAGAAAGTAATAAAGAGGGAAGGTGAAAATTCCATGATGAACATGACAGTCAATTTCTCCAATATTGTTTAGGTTCTAAATGAGACAACATATCTTCTTGATGCTGAGAAATATCCTTGCAAAAGCCTTGCAAGTTGTAACCTTGCATATTGTTTAGGCTTTTGTAAGTTGTGAGTCTAACCTTGCAGAATCTCACGGATGATGGCTTCAAAAACGCTTGAATGGCTTTAGGTCCTATTGCTGACTTCAAACGATTGTCAGATTGGGAAGTAAATAAGTTTCTCCTTTTGCTAATCCATCTAGTAGGTACTAACCAAAAACAAATCCATCAAGTAGCTTACTAGAATTATAGTAACACTAAATAAATGATGAAGATTCGCATGAAATTTTAATCACCAGATCAATGATATTGATACATACATGCAAACACATGCATTCGCTCACTTAGGACCTATTTAAAGCTTCTGTAAGAGTAAGAAGTGATGGTCATAGCATCATAGAACTGAGTTATAGAAGCCTTCATTAGGAGTCATGGTCATTATATTTGTCCATCACATAATGGAGGCCACAGCTAGCTAGTTATTTTAGAGGGAGAATAATTAGCTACATAAAATTTTAGCTGTCACAAGCATGGTATTTGTTTATGCATTGATGTATGTGTGACATAGTGTTTTGTGTCCGGAGACTTTTATATTGGTCTGTGGCATGGTGTTCTGTGTCTTAGCCTCCTAGGCCTTTATATTGGGTATACAGGTATCAAACTTCTTGGCCTTCTTTTGAGTTGAATAAACATGGCTGTCCAACACTCTTTTGAAGTAGCGAATGGTTCCTATGATGACGATGGACATCCGAGAAGAACTGGTAAAGATTTCTTTCTAGGACCATTCACTAGTTTTTTTAGATTTACTTTCAATTCAGTCTTGAATTCAGTCCCTTTTGTGGGCAACTCAATCAGGAACCTTGTGGAGTTGCATAGCTCATATCATTACTGCTGTTATTGGCTCTGGAGTTTTGTCTCTGGCATGGAGTACTTCACAGTTAGGATGGATAGCAGGGCCAGTTACCTTGCTTTGTTTTGCAATCGTCACCTATGTTTCTGTATACCTCATTTCCGATTGTTACAGGTGTCCTGACTCCATAACCGGGACACGAAACCACTGTTACATGGATGCTGTTAAAGTGAATCTCGGTAGTAAAAGCAGCAACTTCTTTTTCCTTCTTCTCCCTTAAAAGGTTCTATATATTCTTTGACGTAGGACATGATTTGCAAAGATGGAATCTTTTATATGCACCCTGACTTGATTTAGTGGAAGTTCAGGAAGAAAACACAGGTGGTTTTGTGGTTTGCTTCAATATTTGAGCTTGTATGGGACCTGTATTGCTTATGTATTTACTACCGCTTCCAGTATGAGGTACTTTCACTGTGAATAGTGAATAATATAATTTTCTGAACTAGGAAATTGTCTCCGCACATCTCTCTATAGTTATCTTTATCTTCTTCTGATTTTTATTTTATTTTATTTTTTATAATAAATTTCAAATAATGCCCCTTTGAATGTTCATTTTATAATGGTTGTCTTCTTCCTAATCTATGTATATAATCCACTCTTTTTACTCTTTCCACTTTCTACTTTAGTTCAAGTTGGCTAAATATTTTGTCCCTATTTCTTATAATTTTCTTTTTTTTGATATATTAATTCAGGGCAATTCAAAGATCAAACTGTTATCACAAAGAAGGTCACCAAGCTGCATGTGATTATGGGGATACTTTTTATATGCTGCTCTTTGGACTCGTTCAGGTCATTGTGTCACAGATTCCAGATTTCCATAACATGAAATGGCTTTCAGTTGTTGCTGCATTGATGTCCTTTACCTACTCTTTTATAGGATTCTCACTTGGCGTTGCAAAAGTCATAGGTATGGATGTGTATTTGCCTTCTTTTTGTCAATTACAGGCCTCCAATTTTACAACAAAAACACAAACTCTTTGATCAATTAAAAGCTATAGACAGCAGAAAGAAAAGTTATTTCATTCACTAAAATTCTGTAGTACTCCACCATCATCAGGTTGCTAAGATAACCTATGAAAAGGATAAAAATCAGAACTTTGAATTTTCTATTTTCTTGTCACTCCAAACTTGCCAAAACAGTAACTTCTACTCAAATGAGCTTAATGCAACTATCTGGTTTCATCAGAGAAAAAATTTCAGAATGTAGCATGTAAAGGGAGGGCAAAAGAAATGTTTGGTTTATCTAGTACAAAAGCTGGCTGCTTTGAGATTTATATATTAACATTCATGTCTTTTTAATTGTAGAAAATGGGAAGATTATGGGGAGCATTACAGGAGTACCAGCTTCTAGTCTTGCTAATAAATTATGGTTAGTCTTCGAGGCACTGGGGGACATTGCTTTTGCCTATCCGTACTCAATTATCGTTCTTGAGATCCAGGTATGGATTACTGTCTCTTAATAAACCAAATAATAAGCAAAAGCATAAGAAAATTTAAGTTTAAAGTAAACATTATATATTTAGTAATTACTCAAATAATATTAGTATCTGAAATGAATTCTGAAATTTGTTAAATGCAGGACACTTTGAAGTCTCCTCCTCCAGAAAACAAGACCATGAAGAGGGCCTCAAGGGTTGCCATCTTTGTCACAACGGTTTTCTACCTCTGCTGTGGATGCTTTGGATATGCAGCCTTTGGAAATGATACACCAGGAAATCTATTGACAGGATTTGGTTTCTATGAACCTTATTGGCTCATTGATTTTGCCAATGCTTGCATTGTTCTTCATTTGGTAGGAGGATATCAGGTACTACCAATTAATATAGAATTTAAAAATAGTAAAGCTGTAGCTTACTTTCTCCTTGACCTTCTAAATATTTTGTTTATGCCCAAATGTTCTAGACACTTTTACTGGCAAAAGGAAATATTGGCTTATACAACAAGTATTTTTTTTAAAAGAAAGCTTTTTATGCAACAAGCATTTTCCTGGACTGGTAAAAGGTATCATGGCTTATGCAACAAAGTTTTTTTCTAAAAAAAAAAATTATTTTTTTTAAAGAGAGGTTTCTTGAACAAGACTTAAATCCTATGTGACATTTTCCTTAATGCATCCCAACTTTTCAAAATTATTCAGGAAAATATATCAGCATATGCTTCTTTGTTAAAACAAATGTTTTCCTTTACCTTCTATCCTAGTCAAATCCCACTTTTTAAAGAAATAAATACCATTGATAACCCATTGATTTTAGCCACCAGAAAAATAGAAAAAGAAAAAAAAATAACCCCTTGTCTTTGATTCCATATTGTAGGCAGTACTGAATTTAGTTACTTCTTTGCACCCTTGGCTTGTTTGTAGTTACATTCTTTTTCCCATATTTTATCTCTCAGATTTTTAGTCAGCCAATATTTGCATTTGCTGAAGGATGGTTTGCCAAGAAATTCCCAAACAGTGGCTTTGTAAATAATTTCTACACCTTCAAACTCCCACTGTTGCCTGGATTTCAGTTGAATCTTCTCAGGCTATGTTTCCGAACTGCATACGTTATATTGACCACAGGAATTGCAATGCTCTTCCCGTACTTCAATTCAGTCTTGGGACTGTTAGGGGCCTTGAATTTTTGGCCATTGGCTATATACTTCCCTGTGGAAATGTACTTTGTACAAAAGAAAATAGGGGCTTGGACTAGAAAATGGATTGTACTTAGGACATTCAGCTTTGTTTGCTTTCTTGTGACAGTTGTAGGTTTTATTGGGTCACTTGAAGGACTTATAAGTGCCAAACTGAGCTGATGCATTACTGTAATTCTAAATGAATGGGGAAAGGAAATAATGTCCTCTACTTTTCATGACCATAAATATAATCCAAGGTTTCAGGTGCTATGATTTCACTTTAAGCAATAATGCTTTCAGACTGCATTTCTCAGCTTGTTCCCCTGAGCAATTCACAACCACAATAGTACTTTGGAAGTTGACATGCCTAAACACCTAGTTTTTGTGGATTTTATTTTTAACCACAAATCTATGTACAAATTTATAACGTCTTCATAATTGCTTCACATATAAACGGTGCTGAATTCCAAAAGAGCATGAAAATTGAAAACTCATATTTCTACAAAGAAATGAGGAAAAAACTCCTCTTGGAGTGAGGTAAGACTGACATTACGATCTCCCTTACATCTAATGAAGCATCCAATATCAATGTAGAACAGCTTTACATATTTCAATATGATCTGCACAAAGAAAGGCACCGCTAGTCCTTTCTCAACTCTAGCTCTGGATCCGCAATTAATGTTCTCTAATTGCAATCTACAAAGTCTTCACATCTATATCTATACTAGAAAGTTGCCCGTGTAATGTATAGATAATTCTGTGAAATTTTAATTAAGCTAGGTTTGGAGAATGTTGTACATTTTGAAATATTAAAAATTAGTTTAGTAGTTTCATTGTACACATCTCAAGGTAAGATTAATTTTTCAGGAAAAAAAAAAAAAAAACATGAAACCAAAAATGTATGCAAAAGAATAAGAAGATCATGAAAATCAACTAATTTGTGTTGTATGTATAGAATACATACCATGAAATGAAAGTATGTCCAACTTTCTCATCGCATTTCACTTATCAATAATGTAACATTAAAACACGATGTGAGCAAGTGCGTATGCACATGTCTTACAGATGATTTAAAACCGTAGTAGTATATGACATTACATTGTATACCAAAAATTCTTTCTACTTATATACCTAAAAAAAAACTATCTAACCAAATTACCTAAACCTAAATCATATTTAAGCTCCTAATTTAAAAATAAAAAATAAAAATAAAATTACCCATACGGGTTTCGACGACTTAAATGGTGGTGGGAGGCCAATAAGATGGAGGTGGCGGCCCCTTAAATTCATCTTTCTCTCTCTTACAAATGCTTTGTCAATCTCAAGTTTTTTATTTTGGCAATTGTGAAACAGTTGCATTTTATTTAACAATTAACAACATTTTTGTGTCTCTCTATTGCTCCCCAAGGCCTTATCTAGTTCCTTATTAGTTATTACTATTAGTCTTTTAAAAAAAAAAATACTAAAACGATGGGTATGCTGAAAGACAGGAAAAAGAGACAAATGTGTGGTGTAAGCTCAGACAATTAATGAGACATTAATGATATAACCGTAAAAATAAAGTAATGTGAACTTTTGGGTAGCGATAAAAAAAACGTAAAAAACTGCTAAATGCAAAATTAGAGTGCCATATAGCAGAACCACATGCACTTCCACATAAGGTTTTTGCAAGGTAAGATTATTATTTTTTTTAAGGGTGTGTTTGTTTGGAGGTAAAATAGGGTAAATGAAAAATTTTGGAAAGAAAATAGAAAGGAAAGCTTTTTTGAGTGTGTTTGGTTGGGTAAGGATGAAAGAAAATAAATGATGGAGCCCAAGTTTTTTCTCCCCAAGACCACCAAAAATTTTTCTTCCCAAATTGGAGAGAAAAGTGAAAAGAAAAAATAAAGCTACTTAATGGACAAAAATTCCCATGTGCACTTACACATGGGCAATTCGTCCAATTCCTTCTTTTTTAATTTTTTAATTTTTTTTTTATGCAGTGTTGGGGATGTTGCCTCCTTTTTTTTTTTTTTTTTTTTTCCTTACTCGGGCTCGACGTTGCCTTCTTTTTCTTCTTTTGTTTTTGTTTTGTTTTTTTTTTTTTTTTCTTTGTTAACTAGACATGATTTTTTTTTTTACGTGATTTTTATTTTTTTAATAAATTGAGTGATTTTTTTTTACACTTTTTTGTTTTAATTGGCCATCATTTTTTAATAAGGGTATATGAGTAAATTTATACAAACTCACTTTTTCCATCCCTTCACCTTTTCACTCCTAACCAAACAAAAATGAGAGAAATTTAAATCTTTTCTATTTTCCCACTTTTCCATATTTTCACCATTTTCTATCTTCCTACTTTTCTACCCCTCCAACCAAACGAACCCTAGATCATGAAACCAAAAATTAATACAAAAGAGTAATAAGAACCTGAAAATCAATTAATTTGTGTTGTGTTCTTAGATTGCATACCATGAAGAGTAATTTCTCACTGTCTTATACTCATTAATAGTGCAACATTAAGACATAGTGTGGGCAAGTGTATATTCATGTGTCTAATAAATAATTTAAAAACCTTGGTAGAATATGGTTTTACATTGCGAACCAAATATTCTCTCTACTTATATATCTAAAACAAAATCTATCTAACCAAATTACCCAAACATAAATAATATTTAAGCCCCTAATTTAAAGAGAAAAAAGAAAAAAATAATTACTCGTATGGGTTTTGGGGGCTTAATGATAGTGGGAGGCCAGCATGACGGAGGTAATGGCCCTCAGATTCCTCTTTCTCTCTTACAAATGCTTTTTCAATCTCAGGCCTTTTATTTTGATAATAGTGAAACAATGCATTTCATTTGGTAATCTACAACAGTTTTATGTCTCTCTATCTCTCCCTAGAGGCTTATTTGATTAGTTATTACTATTAGTACTTTTTTTTATTAATATTAATATAGTGGGTATGCTAAAAGACATGAAGAAGAGAGAAAGATGTGGTGTAAGCTCTGGTAATTAATGATAAATTAATAAGATAATAGTAAAAATGAGTTAACATGACCTTTTGGGTAATAAAAAAAAAAATTAATGAAAAGAGGTTTAAAAAAAAAATAGAAATGCTAAAAGCTAAGACGTAACATTTAATATTATTATGCTCTTGTTGAGCCACCTTAACAGTTACATTATACTCTTTTTTTTTTTTTTAATTCATTTAATAGTTTATGATATCTGATTTTTCTATTTTTTATATAAAAGAATTAAATATAATTCATGGTGACAGGCCACAAACGCGTTGACCCCTTGTGATAATTTAGATTAATTAATTAGCCTAGTTTTTAATTAATCAAATTAATCATGCAATATCACGTGGCAGCACAAACAAATCACCAAAACTAAGTAAAGCAGCGGAAAATAAATAACACGGTGATTTGTTCACGAATGGGGAAAACCTTACGGCAAAAACCCCACCGGGTGATTTAAGGTCACCACTCCCGAAACTCCACTATTATCACAACAAGCAGTTACAAGCAAAGAATCCCAAGTACCTCACCAACCTACAGTTGAACTCTTACCCCAATACCCAATTGGACTTGTTCTGTAGTGACAGTTTCTCCTTTCAATGCACGGCTCCCAAGTACGTGACTAACCAATTTGATGCGCGGATCCCAGTACGCGGCTTACTCCTTTGCACGAATCCCAGTACGTGACTCACTCACCAACTTGAGGAAGAAGAATGTTGGCTGCAAAGTTCTTCACTTCATACACACGATGAAGATCAAGAAGCACTTGGTTACAAAACTCTAAGGCGCAAAGACGCAGTAGCTTCTTTCAGAGAGAATTAGGCTTCGGTCACCTTTTGCATGTGTTCTCCTTGTATTCTCTTATGTGACGGCCTCAAAAATATGCCTTATATATGCCTAGGGTTGTGAGAAAAGAAACCCTACACAAATACAAAAGCCTGGCCCAAAAATCAGATCTGGAAAACTGAATTCCCGTAACCTCGATAGATACCTCGATCGATCGGGCAGCTGTCGAGCCTCATTAAATCTCGATAGATAGCTCGATAGATAGCTATCTGTCCAGCAGCTATCCGCAGGTGTCCAGCAGTTATCCGCCAGGTGTCCACCAGGTGTCCAGCTTTAGTACACACTTTTTCTTCACTTGTTTCTTGGTCTAATCTTCATGACTTTAATACTAGACTTAAACAACATGTTCTTTGAAGTATTAAGCACATCCTAGATCTACCCAAATACAAGTAAAGTGCGTTTTGTCAAAGGATAAGCCAATTACATAAAATAGCGACATATGTTACCAAACTTGAACTACATATGTCCTAACACATGGGAAAACCTATTGATGCACTACCTTACTATTCAATTGTCTTAAATGCAAATTTTTTTATTCCAAATTACAAATGTTACTATTCATTGGATACAAGTACATGACTATCTAGCTACCTAAATTGATTTCAACTTTTTGTTTTATTCTTTCTAATTTTAAGTAGTTGTTAAAACTGAATAATTCATTATCTTTTTAGTGGATACAATTAAAATTTCAAGTATCCAAACTGAACTTTAGGACCCAAATCTCCAGCTTAGAGTTGCATTCAGTGTCTTTTTGTTTATTTACCGTTATATTGTTTTCTCTTCCAAAATTTTAGTTTTTCACAACCTCATCACTCTCTCACTCACACATTGATTATTTATCTAAGTTTTACAATGTTATATATACCAATGCATATTCTAGATATGATCACCCCATCATCTACAAAAAATATTTTAGTGCAATAATAATTGTTCTCCATATTTTCCAATCAAGCTTTAATTTTCACCATTTTGAGAAGACATCGATTGTTTTTGTTAGAAATTTTCAGAGTTAAGGCAACGATAGGAAAACTATTGAGGTGAATAAAATGCACAATAAAAAATGATCTTTTTAAAAAAATTTCTTTTTAGTATTCTTGCATTTTGTGATGTGATTTTGTTGTTTTCCTTGCCAAAATTTTCAATGATATTGGCTTTTTTTTATTGTTAATTGACTTAGAATTTTCAATGCAATTTATTTGTCCTATTGAAACACATTGATTATGAACATTTTTTTGTCTTTATTTGTAGAGTATCAAAAAAGTAAAAAAGTATTCAGTATAGTAATTTTGTTGTTATACCATCCTTTTTTTTTTGTAAAATTTCTTTTAAATATCTTTTTTTTTCTCAAATCCATTTGTTATTTTTATTTTGGTCATTCTATTACAAATAATCGGCATTTCCAACATCAAATTTTTTGTTGATCTGAACTTTCTTGGAAAACTTTTACTTTGCTTAGTTGATCATCTCTCTCTCTCTCTCTCTCTCTCTCTCTCTCTCTCTCTCTCTCTCTCTCTCTATATATATATATATAATCATTTACTCAAATTAAGAATTCTCCATCATATGTTACTCTTTAAAGATCTTATTAGATGTATAGATGATATTTTTGGATTATGAGACAAAATCAACAAAACGTGATTTTAATATAATTATTATATCTAGACTAAATTGCAATGTCATGATGGATGGGTTGGTTTCATTTATTATAAAATCTAAGTTATCATGTGGTTGAAGAATTTGGAGAGATATATATTGCTAGATTTTTTTCATATGTTCATATGATGAAAAAAATTGCTTTTTGCATTTTATTTTATTTTATATTTCCGCTTTATGATATATTATTTATTGATCATGATCTATTGCATATTTATCTTTATTTACTTTTTCACTTAGTTTCAAAAGTGAGGAAGATAGAGATATGGATCTATGTTTTGGAGAAAAATATACCCATAAAAGAATATTATTGCATTGTGTTTTCTTACATATCTCACTATATGTAATACCTAACTACAAAATATATTTTGTTACACTACAAAAAACTTCTAATTTAAAACATAATTTCAAATAACACATATTGACTTTTTTTTTTTGAAAGGGGGATATTCATTTAATTAAATAGATGAAAGATCATGGTGCAAAGCATCCATGCTAGTGGGGGAGAGTCCTCCATCCAGTACAAATCCTCAGCTAAAGTATTCCTAGCATATTGGGCCAAAGCATGTGCTACACGATTCCCACCCCTCCTAACACAGCAAACACTAAACCATTGCAAACCCCGCATCAAGTGACGAATATCATCCACAACATTACCAAACACTGAAGTGTTTTCCACTGAAGATGAGATAGCATGAATAACATTATTGTTGTCATCCTCAATTATAATCCTTAAAAATCCAACATCCACAGCAAATTCTAAGGCTTTACGACAAGCAAGCAATTCAGCTTCCTCATTTGTATGCGCCTGTGGTCCACTAGCAGTCATGGCAGCCATAACCTCTCCATTTTCATTTCAAATAATTGTTCCATATCCTGTTTTGCCTGAATCTGTAAATATTGTTGCATCAAAGTTTAATTTATACATCTCAGGTGGTGGTGGTCACCATATATCTTCGTTGGTTTGCTGCCTCATCTGCACATTCAGCTGTGTTTGTGTGTTTTTGAATTCTTCAATATATTCCTCTGCTTACTTGTTCAAATAGCTCGGTATCTTCATTTTTCCTCCATGTAGTAAGTTGTTACGCTGGTTCCATATAATCCACGCTTGGGTCCAGAATGTCTCCAGCTCTTCTAAGTTCAAACGCTCCACAAATTCCTCCATTAGATGCATCATATCAGGCTGTCCGTGGTTACACTTCTGCAGTTTTCGAGTACTTCCAGCCCAAATATCTTAAGCCGCAGCACAATCCCACAGTGCGTGAATGGTGGATTCTGTTGCCCTTGTACAAATTAAACATTTGTCATCATGGATTATCCTTCTTTTGGTCAGGTTTGCTGCTGTTAGTAGGATCTCATGGCAAGCTCGCCATGCAAAAACTTCAATTTTGTTTGGGAGCCGAAGCTTCCATATTGCAGCCCATACATTTTTTGCAGTACAACCCCTAGATGTCCCAGCCCGGTTCTCATCAATTAATAATCTTCTAGCTACATAATAAGCGGACTTGACAGTGAATAAACCCCTTGAATTGTGCAGCCAAGATACAGTATCAGCTGCATTCCTTCGGCTCAATGGAATTTGGCATATTGCTTCAGCTTCTCCCCTGTGAAATATTGCCATAATATCCTCATATCGCCAAATATTCAGCTCTGGATTAATCAGGTTAGACACCATCAAATCACCCCAATTTTCCTGAATCGAGTTTAATACCTTGTTTGTTGGGAAATTAGGCAGCCACCCATCCTTGAAGGCATTAATTGAAGCTCCATTACCAACCCTCCAACAATGACCAGATTGAAGAATAGGCATTGCTGTCATCAAACTCCTCCACACATAGGAGCAATTAGGTGATTCTTTAGCCTCCAAGAATGTTGATCTTGGAAAGTACCTTGCCTTAAAACATTGATAGAGCAACGAGTCATCGCCTTGAACCATCCTCCACCCTTGCTTGGCTAGTATAGCTAGATTAAAAGCTCTCAAGTCTCGAAAGCCCATTCCTCCTTCTTTCTTTGAAGCAATTAACTTATCCCAATTCATCTAATGAATTTTCCTTTCATTGCTGAATTGACCCCGCCAAAACTTTGCACACAGTGCATCCAATTCAGCATATAATTTCAATGGGATTTGAAATACACTCATAGTGTATGTGGGTATGGACTGTGCTACAGCCTTAATGAGGATTTTTTTGTTAGCTCTAGACAAAAACATACCTTTCCATCCTTGGATCTTCTTCCAGATTCTGTCTTTCAAATATGAAAAAGTGTTATACTTGGCCCTCCCAATCAAAGTTGGTAGACCAAGATAATTCTTAAAACGACCTACCTCTTTAACTCCCAGAATCTCCAGAATCTGACCTTTCTGACTTTCTGAAGTATTACTACTAAAATAAGCTGAAGACTTTTCCAAATTAATACTTTGCCTAGAAGCTCTTGCATAAGTTTGGAGGATCTATGCTATAGTTACTCCTTCAGCTCGAGTTGCTTGGCAAAAAAGCAATGAATCATCTGCAAACATAAGATTAGTAACCTTTGGTGCCCTCCGACAAATGGAAACTCCCTTGATCCTTCCTTCTGGTTCTGCTTTTTTTTTTTTAACAGTGTAGTAAGGCCTTCTGCACGCAAGAGGAATAAGTATGATGATATCGGATCTCCCTGGCAGATTCCTCTAGATGGGTGGATCATGCCATAAGATTTCCCATTCACCAGAATAGAAAAGGATGGTGTTGTAACACAGCTCATCACCCTTTCTATCCAACCAGCTGGGAACCCCATCTTCTTTATGATATTTTGAAGAAATTTCCACTCCACCTGGTCGTATGCCTTGCTGATGTCAAGCTTCAGTGCTAAGGAACCCTTCTTTCCCTTTTTTCTAGAATTCATGGTATGAAGTGTCTCATAGGCCACCAGTACATTATCAGTGATTAGTCGCCCCAATACAAATGCACTCTGAGTGGGTGAGATAATTTGAGGCAATACCTGTTTCAATTTGTTTGCCATGACCTTGGAAATAATTTTGTAAATAACATTATACAAACTAATAGGTTTAAACTCAGACATTCTTTTCGGATTTTTAACTTTTGGAATAAGCACAATGTTTGTATGATTAATATCAGGCAACATGTTACCATTATTTAAAAAATTCAAAACAGCTTAAACAACAGAATCACCCACTACATGCTAGAATTTTTGATAGAAGAGTGCATTCATATCATCAGGTCCTAGAGCTTTTGTTGGTCCCATTTGAAATAGGGCCACCTTCACTTCTTCAGCAATAAATTCAGTGGATAGAAATTCCTGCATTTCATCAGTCACCATACTTTCCACTGCATTCAAGCACTCCTCCATCCGATCTCCCATACCTGTGTGAAAAAGGTTATCAAAGTAGTCTGAAGCTACCTCAACCACCTCCTCCAACTCCTCCACCCACTGCCCTTGTGAATTCCGGATACCACTTATATAATTTTTCCTTCTTCTTTGTGATGCTTTGGCATGGAAAAATTTAATATTCTTGTCCCCATGTTTTAGCCAATTAATTCAAGACCGTTGGGCCCAATATATTTCTTGCTTCTGTAAGAGTTCATCCATCCTTTTGCTCAAACTCAAGAATTCGGCTTTGGAATCATTAGTAAATTCGGCCTCATTTAACCTGTCCAGCTGCTTTTGAATTTCTTTAATAGCTATGGTATTAGGATCAGTTATTGGAGCACCCTAAGCCATAAGTTCTGCTCCATAAGCCTTTATTTTTTCCTGTATAGCTGTCAACCCGACCCTATCCTCTCCTGCCCTCCCCCCATGCCTTTTGAACAACATCTGCACATTCAGGCTGAAGCAGCCATGATTCCTCGAACTTGAAGCTTCTCCCACGTTACTACCTTGGTTGAGAAAAGGATTGAACATGTAATAAAATTGGAAGGTGATCTGATTCATGAGTTGACAAGTGCACAATTTTACTCAACTAAAATCTGTCAGTCCACTCTTTATTGGCAACACCTCTATCAAGCCGAATCTTGGTATTAGCCTCCCCGGGTCTCTTATTGCTCCAAGTGTAAGGATATCCCTTAAATCCAAGGTCTTGAAGTTAACAAGAACTTAAGGTCTCCCTAAATGCTTCAATTTGTGAGAATTGTGGTTGTCTTACACTCTTCTTCTCCGAAGCATGTAAATATGCATTAAAATCTCCAATCACCACCCATGGTCCCATTATAAAGCTTTGTAAATATTTTAAGAGTCTTCATGATTTTTCTTTCTGTTGTGCTTTCGACCACCCTTAGAAACCAGTCAGATACCAAACAAAGGTATCCTCTTCCGTGACTTTAGCCAAAACATGATTAGCAGTGAAATTAATAAGCTCTAACCTAACCTCATTCTTCCACAGAAAAGCTAATCCTCCCCTAGAATCCGGGTGTTTAACAGTGATCCTATTCTGAAACGGTGGATTTCCATACAACCTCTCAAAACCTTCCTTATCAAGTCTTGTCTCCATTAGAAAACATACCGTGGGAACTTGCTCCCTCACAATCTTACAAAGGCTTCGACTTGTCCAAGGGTTCCCAAGCCTTTGGCAGGTCCAGCTTAACAGCCTCATTGCTCCCGGCAAGGGTGGCCCTCCACCCCCACTGATCCATTGTCATTGTTTTCCTCATCACTACTCAATGTTCCTTTCTTACAAGTCTGCTCTTCAATCTGCCCAACTTGTGCTTCACGTGCTTCTCTCTTGCCCAAGCCAGATAGCGTGATAGCCTTAGTGAAGCCTCCCAAACCAAAGTCCATTATATTAATACGGGTCCAAGTACCTTTGGGCTTATAATTGCTAGGCCCAATCATATCCGGGCTTGAAGTAGGCTGAACAAGATCATGACTTAGGCGTTCCAGGGGTATATCCACCACTTGGCCCTCATTAGTTGTAGATTCAAATATCACGTTATCAATATCTTCATTTAAACCCGTGGTGGGCTGATCATCTATATATTACTAATAGCTGAAGCGTGGCATTTAATGTTGTTACGCTCACATTGAGCCACATCAACATCCATGTCATTCTCATCTTATTTCCTAAATTTATCCTAAAATTTTAAAATAGATTTTTTCAATTTTAAAATACTAATAAAACTAAAATTATTTCCAACCTATCACCACCATAAAGCCCATTTCTTTTAAATTTAATTCCACTGGCCCACTTCTTCTAAATTTAATTATAAATTAAAAGCTCAAACCCAAGCCTTCCAAACTGAAAATCCTTAGAAATCCACGAATACTACCTCTTGATATTCTCACGTGTTGGTTCCCTTCCCACCTTCTAACGGCAGAATCCTCATGCCCCTTTGGTTTCTCACATGTTCCTTTCCCCTTCCCTACCTTCTAACGATAGCCTCTTTGTTTTCCTTACTCCTTTCTTCACAATATATAAATATTGACAAAAGCTGAATGCTTCAGTTCAGGTATTTCTAAATCCCAATCTATTTTCTGCTCTATTCTTTTTGTTTGATTGCTTGATTTTTTTATTCCCTTCTTAAATTTTGTTACTGCCTGCTGCCTCTTGAGTGTTGTGATGTGACTCAGATTAGTTCGTGTAGTCTGTGCAAAATAAGGCAATATTGTCGTAGCTGAAACAATTTTTTGTGTGTTTATTACAATGCCAAATATTATAGCAAATCTCCTCTGTGTATGAATCTGATCTCAATGTTGATTGAAGTTTATTTTTTGTTGGTTGTGTTATGGCATGTAGCTTTTCTTATATTTCAGTTTGGGAACTTTTTTAATTTGAAGTTTTCTTGATGTTAAATACCATCTTGGATCTATGAATGCTTTAGTTTTGTTAAAAAAAACAAGGTTACTTGGTGATAAGTTAATTAAGAGCTGCAGTTCTCTGGTGGCATAATAAAACTTGTTGCAATTGAATCAGTAAGCCAATCAACTTTCAGTATTAAGGTATTCACTGCACACCCATACAAGAATTTGGTAGTTTTTAGCTGAGATAGAGAAAGAGAATACCCATTAGAAAAAGAAACACCACATCCCCCAAAAAGTTATGAAACCTTGTACTGTGAAAGATAATAAAACAAAATATTTTTAAATAGAACAGAAGTCAGATATTAAGATATTCACAAACTTTCCTATTTTAGAATTCAGATTAAGAAGACTATCTCCCCAAAATAAAATTTAAGAACTCTTATGGCTATGACTCTTGTGACTCATTTTAACCTTGAAGTTTCTTAAGCCCAGAAAAGTAGAAACCAAATGAGATGAGAGGAGCTAATTGCTGAACAGTCATAACTTATTGTATACCTTGATGAATATAACAGTAACCACTGATAAAGGAAGATATGTTAGACTATATATAAAGAACAATTAATTGATCATTAATATCAAATGTATTTCAGTTCTTTAATCACCTTTGCCAAATCCACCTCCTCCCCCCCCCCCCCAAAAAGAGAGAGAACCTCAATCACAAAGATGTCCATTTATCTGCAATAGGCAGTAACATGTAATTAACAGTAACCCTTAAGACCATCAAAAGACTCCCTATATTCTGTGATCATAAGTTGAACTACCTTTCACTTTAACCCACTTGAAAAGGACAACGCTATTTTGCTACAATCCAATGCCCATTTTTGTGTTCACTGTTATATCACATATCTGTTCATTGAAGGTCACTATGTTGAATACATCATAGCCATGCTAAAGTATTGACTTCATGTTTAAGTCTTGTGACAAACATCTAGCATTTACCATGTCATACACTTATTTTATTCCTGAAAGATAAAGTTCTTGATAATCTTAATACAATATTACACTGCATTGAATTCTAAAACATTACTTGAAAATAATTATTATATAATCAGACATAGATAGCAAAAAAAAAAAAAGTTCTAACAATATAAAAATGTTGAAGTCTAACTACATGATTATTATATAATCATTATTAGATATTAATTGGGTCTCAATCATATATTTTTATTAATTAGACACAGACAGCAAAAATAGCAACATGTCACAATACATATATCTTAACAAACTGTATCAAAAATCTGATCTCAATGTTGATTGGAGTTTATTTTTTGTTGGCTGTGTTATGGGATGTTGAAATTATTATATTTCAGTTTGGGAAGTTTTTTAATTTGAAGTTTTCTTGATGTTAAATACCATCTTGGATCTATGAAGGCTTTAGTTTTGTTATTAAAAAAAAAAAAAAAAAAGTTACTTGCTGATGAGTTAATTATGAGCTGTAGTGTGTAGAAGGATTCACATTTCTAAGATATTTCTAAAGGCATTATTTTTTTTAACTATTTGCTTTGTCTTTGCCCATTAAACAATAAACTAGATCAAGAGTTGCACTTATCAAGTTAAAAAAAAAAAAAAGGATCAAGAGCTGCATATTGAGAAATTGATTCTTTCTATCTTTGATCTTAAAAAAAGAAAAAAAAGAATCAGATTCAATTCCAGTTGTATTAACAAATTCTATTATTTTATATGGATTGTAAATAATATAAAATGTCTTTTTTAATGAATGTTTTATGAATTATTACTTATATTAGTTTAAAATATTATTGATTGATGATTGTGAAAAGGGGTTTTTATTTTTGCTATGCTTTATCAATGGGTATCATGACACAATCTAAAATCGGCCTACCTTTGCAAGTAGAAAATTTGAATGGAAAAACATTTGTTTTCCAAATATAATTAAATGATTATAATCTCAAGTTTAAGAAGATGGGAATTCTACATAGTTAAGAAAGTTTTTGACTCTGCTATAGAAACTGACAAAAAAATTTAGCTTGAGAAGTGCATATTTTTTTAATATAGCAAAATTACAAATTTGATATCTAACTTCTGCATGTCATAATACATTTCTCAATATGTTTTATTGACAAGCTTATATTAGTGTTACTTCAAATGAATGTAAGAACAACAAAGGAAGAAGATACAAAAGTACTTTAAAGTTGTCTTTCAATTTATTGGAAATTGATATTTTAGCATTTATTGGATATTTGAGGATGTAAAGGATTGAAATCCTAATTTTAATATTTAAGTTTGATTTATATTTTCCATTTCATAATTCAATGTTTCATATCAAGGATAGGAATCCTAATGTGAAATCAAAGATGAGGAAACAAAGAATTGTTTAAATCTTTGTACACAATAGCTTTTCCGTGTATTGCACGGGTTAGCGACTAGTTATACTTAAATTTTGAACCAGAATCTCCTCTATCAGAATTTGAAGCCTTCACGTCTGCATGGCAATAAATGCTCAAGCTATTAGGGTGCGTGATTTTAGCATTCGTTCCTTGATTCACAGACACAAACTTATCACCGTTACTAGGGTTTCCAAGACCAACCACATTAGCCGCCATCATCCCATTGGACCACCTTGCTCCACCTGATCAGCAATCTTCTTTGCATCACATCCCGTGCCCTCTTTAGTGACAGTCATCTGACTTGTATCTTTAGTAAATGATGTCCTTGAAAGACCCCCCACTGCCCTGAGAAAATCTCCATACTGGTATGCTATTCGTTCTCCTTTTTCCTCCATGGCATAATGGGCTGCGCAATGCTTCAGATCATGACCTAAAATTTCACAATAGTGACAAAACATAGGCAATCTCTCATACTTAAAAGACCCCCACGTTTTCACTCCATCCGATCCAGCAATAAAACCTCCCCGACGAATAGGTTTTGAGATTGGTAAGGACACTCGGACTCTTATAAACATACATATATCATCCTTCCTTTTTTTCTAGTCCACCTCCTCAACCTCACCTAGTCTACTCCCAACTTCCTTCGCAACTTGAGGGGAAACCATATCAAGTGGTGCACCCCATATTTGGACCCAAAGGGATGCAGACTCCAATTGGATGTTTCCAATGGTCATGCCCTTCTTCCACCATTGAAGTAATAGTAATTGATTACCAAAGGACCAAGGGTCTCCTCTCAAGATCCGATCCAAATCAAACTCTGATTGGAATTTGAATTGGAAGAGATTCGGCCCTACTTCAAGAATTTGCATTGACTCATTCAATCCCCATGCTCGCCTTATTGTAGTCTTCGCTGCTACTTTATTCAAGGACTTACATGTAAGGAATTTTCCAACCAAACTCAGATTGCAACTTTCAATAGCCGCCGACCGTCCATCATCTGAAATAGCGATAGTTTCTTCCTCTTCCGTTGTTAACTTCATCTTGTCAAGACTACCACACACAACATCCTCCATTCTGTCTTAGAAAAACTAGGTAATTATCCTTCGCTCACAGCCAAGGGAGGGAGTACTCGTACTGAGAGGGAGAGCTCCATGAGGGAGAGAGAGGGAGGGAGAGAGAGAGAGACAAACTAGTGACATGAACTAGAATGAATTTCACATATTGACTTTTTAAAAGTATACAATCTAATATATTAACTCAATAATTACCAATAAAAAATAATTATATCAAATTTTTTCGCGCATTGCATGGTTTTACGACTAGTAATTGATAATATGGTTAGTCCTTTCACATATTTAGGTGGGAATTAGGATTACAATTTCATGGAAAATTAGACTAATATTGATGGGAAAGAAGGCTGGTGTAGTAGAGAATTTCATAACAGAATACTCTACCATGCTGAAGGTATGAGCATGAGGCAAGCTGCGTATGAACTCACTGGTCAACGGTTTTTCAAACTTGATCTTCGTACAATCTTTTGCCTTGTACCAATGCAGTTTGTAGGTACGACAAACCTCTTTTGCACTTGGACCACTTCAAACCTCAAGCCCAGTACATGTAATATTTACATAGAAACAAAGAAATATTGAAACGCAAATACAATGAATGAAATTTGTCATGGTATTAGCCAACACTACAAGATTTAACAATTCTTTTCCGTTCTTCTATCCTATCCAAAACCATTCTTTCATACCTTTTTAGCTCAATATGATATGCTATTTTTTATTACTTATACTAAAGTTATTTTAGTTCTTTCTGTTTAATTCAGTCCACTTGAATAATGCTTTGGGAACAAAGGTCTCTATAGAAAGAAGTTGTTTCGTTGACAAATATGTCAAATTCTCATTATAATGTTAGTAATTTCTTAATAAAATTACATTTTTCTTATGATATTAAAATTTTGTATTTATTTTTTCTAACATGGACCAAATTGGCTGTTATTAAAATACAAGAACCAAAATGTTCGTGACCTTAAAATATAGGGATCAAAATTATATTTTCGTCTTCAAAAAAGGGAATACACTATCAATGGCTGTCCTTAAGGAATTTATTAATTAATCATTTTAAGAATGTTGTATTATCATTTTTTATAAGAAATATATAAAAAATCAATTAAATATTTTTTTGTTCTTTTCTCATAAAAGAAAATTTAAAATACTTCTTAACTATAATAACTTTTCTACGCACGTGCCCATTTATTTTGTTGCATTGACATGAAGATGAAGATAGCTGTAGGGACTTGGGCTGTGGAAACTGGAAACGCTTGTTTCTAGTCCCACACTGTAACTTATTGGGCATTTGCAGTGTCAGTTTCCAGCTGGATTCGGCCTAATCAAATGCCAAGCCTGGCCGCCAGCCACAAAATTGGATCTTTGAAATGAAAAAAAGACAAACATAAAGGATAAGAAAGAGATTAGAATTGCCAAAGAAAATAAATAATTTACAGGGGTCAACTAAGAATTTTCATTTGGAATTCAGTGGAATCTTGTGCATGGGCCCTTACTTTTGTCAACATGCTCCCAAACCTACCGATCGACCGATTTCCTTGGTGTGAGTGAGACGGCGGCGGCAGAAAGTGTGAGTGTGACATTGTAGAAACTAGAAACAAAAAGAATAGTACAAAGGTCGAGTAGCAAATGGAAATTAAAAATTTTAACTAGGTGTGTTATGGAGATTGGTGTACAAATAAAATACATATTTTTAATTGTAATGGAAATGATATATTTATATCAGCACAAGCTTTTGGACCGATGTTTAAAGTAAGAAATGCCTTCTTAACCAAAGAATTAATTGCTTACTGCAAAAGATTAGATATGATTACAATAAAAAGCTTTTTCACATCTTGTTTACGTGTCAAGTTTTGAGTGAAATAATATCACTTTTATATGATAATATTAATGAAGCATTTTTATTGTGTATCAATTACTACCTATAGTCTTAAGAGTAGTGAAAATTTTTAGGCAAAAATTCAAAACTAACTTTCTAATTTTCAGTCTTTTTCATTTTAGTCCTTTAACTTTCAGTTTTGTCATTTTAATTTTCTAATTTTTAATTTTTGTTAATATAGTATTTTCGTTAGAGCTCAGTTAGGTGCTGCTGGGTGCTGAAATGACACCGTTTTTGCTTTTTTTCTTTTTTAAATTTCGGAATTAAAAGGAAATAAGAAAAATCTGAAAACCAAAAAAAAAAAAAAAAAAAAAAAAAAAAATAAGGGGAGCGCCCCTTGCCCTGAAATCAAAACAAAGAACACGATGGTATGACGCCCAAATTCCTAACTTGGAATCTGGAGATGCTTGTACCTATAATTTATTTCATTACGATTTTATTCTAATTTTAATTATCTTTTTAATTTTTATTATATTTTAGTGTACTATCACGAACACATTTGATTAAACATTGACAATGATTTATAACCACTTTGGACTAAAAAAGAAAACAGATTGTAAAAAAAAAAAAAAAACATTTGATTAGAAATTGACAATAATTTGGAAAAAAGTCATTTAAAAAGGTGTTAGAAAAGAACTATTACAAAATTGATATCAATCGATTCTCAAAAAAAAAAAAAAAAAAAATGATATCAATCCCATGTGATGAAGTCCAACCTTTGGAATTCAATTTTCCCAATTAATAGTACAATGTGCGCACATGGCTTTCATTTAATTTCCACCAAACTTTCAAAACTAAATGCGTATACGCAAAGCATAGCGTATAAGACGTTCATGTCTTTGTTTCTTTAATCAGTATAGAAGGTGGTGATATAAAGACTTTCTACAGTTAGGAGTTGCAGATCCAAGAAATATGTGCTTGATGAATCAAAAGAAGTGAAGCTATCCAATGGGGCCAAGACGTGTTACATTCAATCCTTTCTCGGATTTGATGGATCCTGTTGTTTTTCAACTAATTGTATGAAAGCTCTCGCACTAAATGACCCCACCACTGGGTTATGCCTTGTGATATTGGGGAAGTTTAAGACAAATAGAACTGGATAAATTTTCAAAGGAGAGATATGGGTGGTGAGGAAGAAGATCAGCAATCACCTTTACTAACAAGATCAGTAATTTCGCAACTTGCACTTTCCTTGTAGCTTAGTAAAACCAGAAGATGCAAAGGATGCATGGTTCTTGTTGTATTAGGACACTGGACACCCAGTTCATTCTGGGTAATTGAAGTGAAAAAGCTGACTCATGTTAATGTATTCAGCTCAGAAGCATTACCCTTCGGTAATATTGTGCAAAGGATGATAGGACTGTATAAAGCTGACACATGACTGTCGGTCTCCCCTGTTCCTTTCACCTTTTTCTAGTAAGATTTTGAGTTTCTTGAAACCAAGTCCAAAGTTTCTCAACTTGCAAATGATGTGAAAGGCCATGTTAGGTGTATTGAGAAAACAAACACGGCAACGAGAGTCAAAAAACAGGATGAAACATCCTTTGAGAAATGGTCTCATGTTTGAATCAGTATCAGATAAAACACAAGTTGTTTAGGCTGTGTGTACTTTTTTAGATTATTTAAAACACAGATTGTTTAACTTAGTTATTTAGTCAAGTGATTACTTAAGTAAATTATTCAAATTTAAGTTAATACAAATAAATCATATCAAGTAAACAATGCAAAAAATTAAGAACATAACGATATGATAACCCAGAAAAACTAAACCGGTAAAAAACTTAAGGAAGATTTAACCTAACTATCTTTAAGGTAAAATAAGATCTACTATAAAAGAATTGAAGTTTTACAATAGCAACTTAGACCACTAATATCTTATTGCTACCTTGAGTAGAAAATTTTTACCACAATCACGTGACAGTTCCGAGTCCATGAATTACTTTTTTCTCAGATTCACAGCAACCACAAGTATACCCACTTGTATTTCTTTAAGCTCTTGAAACAGCAACTGAAGAGATCACCAAGTTCTCGACATTAATCTTGATCTTGATAATCCTAAGTATGTACGAAGGTAAACACCTCTATATTTCACAAGAGATTCACACATATTAAGTATCGACTTCTAAAACGTGGCTAGGGTTTTTCTATTTATATGAGGTATAAAACATAAAACCCTATATGTCAGACGGACTTAGGCTGAGTTGGAGAAATTCTGCAGAAAAATAATCTGCACGAGTTTCGATCAATCGAGCCTTGTAGATTTAGTCTAATAAATCCTGCAGTACACTCGATTTCAACTTTACAATAAACACACTTTGAACAGCCTAAATCTAGACTCTAAGTTTTGATCATGGTTGGCCAACATTACACATTGAAATTCTAATACATTTAGATTTTAAAGTCTTAGAACCTAACAATCTCCCTCTTTGGCAATTTGTGACAAAACACATATCAAAATTGAAATGCTCAAAGTTACAAAACCGCTCAATAAACAATAAACATGTCCAATAAACTATTCAATCT
Organism: Castanopsis chinensis; assembly: GCA_032878915.1. Classification (NCBI taxonomy): domain Eukaryota; kingdom Viridiplantae; phylum Streptophyta; class Magnoliopsida; order Fagales; family Fagaceae; genus Castanopsis; species Castanopsis chinensis. The sequence continues at coordinate 1,657,420 of JAVQMG010000026.1, read as the reverse complement.
AATTACTATCCATCAGTTGTCAGTGTAGACAGTAGCATGATTGAATAAATTTGTATATTCCTGAAAACACTCAACAAACACATAATCGCATGTGTGGAAAATACAAGTAAAACAAAATAAATTCTTGATTTCACAAAATAGAAAAATAAAAGACATATATCTTAAATAACCTCATAATATAAATCAATAGCTAATGTAGCACATGTGAAACAAGAAACAATAATAAAAATAAACACATAAAACAAAGTATCTCCCCTTATTATATACATCCCATAAAAAATAAATACATCATGAGCCAAAAAAAATAAATACATCAAGAAGCACCTAGATACACTCTAAAGAAGCTCCAAATCTCAGAAACATCAAAACAGCAAAATCTCCCCCTATCTCCATCAATATGTACTCCTCCTTTTTGTGAAAAAATGTCAAAGGACAATCAAGGCTTATCATCATCAAAAGGAGGTGGTGGAGTAGATCACCAAATCCGCACGCAAAGCTTGAAGCTCCATGAGCACATCCACCAAAAGCTATCCATGCGCCGCTTGAACGGTCATGAAAATATCCAATACACTTCGAATGGATGAATTATCTGAAGCAAAAGGTGGAGGATCAACAGCGGCAGTGGGATCGACATAAGCCTCAGTAGAAGGGTCATTAGAAGAAGGAGGCTAAGTAGCTACACCTGTAGAAGACTTTACTCAGGGCGTTTAGAGCTAGCTTTTATCTGAGCTGCTCTCTACCTAAGGAAGGTGGCATCTATGGGAGCTATAATGTGTACGGGGCTTAGACATCGAAAAATCCTCTAAACCTAGATGTAATAAAATCCTATGAAAAAAAAAGGGGAAGAAAAGACCATGTGACTTGGAACTACCCCTATGAACCTCAACCAATGATCGAATGAAAAGAGATGGAAAACATGGAGCATCAGTCACAAGAGCATACAAAAATAAACAACACTCAAGAGGAATAATGTGCAAGTGAGAGATAGGCCAGATAGAATGACACAAAATTTGAAAAAACAAGTAATGAATCTCAATAAACTCATGTGAGGTGATACGAGGATCAGTACCCCACTAAATGGAAGTACCGGTGAGATATGATATAATGTCATCAAGAGGAGGGGTCTCAAAATAAGGGTAGACTGGCTGTCGTACCAAAGGTATCCCAAGAGTAGAGACCACTATTGAAGGAGTAATGGCATACTCTTCACCTCTTATCCAACTACTCACATACGAAGTGTTGGAGGTATCGGAGTGAACAAAGAGGTTCGAGTAAAACTCTCTTATCAAGGCAGTCGGAGGAGGATACTCTATATCCATAAGAGACAACGAACCCTTATGCTCAAAATTTCTCCTAATCTCCCCATCAAGCTCATCTAAAAGCACCTTTCTCTCAGCCTAAACAAACCGAAATATGTTAAGTTTTTCATAGGCCTCTTGATTTTTCTCAACCCTAAACCACTCACTATCAAAGACAGGGGTAGAGATGGAGGTGGTTTTCTTATTGGCTCTAGTCTTCCTAACCATGATGCTAAGGGAAGGAAAGAAAGACCAAAACAGAAACCAAAGAAAGAAAACAAAGAAAACCAAGGGCAAACTTCATTAGACAAGGTTAGAGAGAAAAGAACAATAGAAAATATCAATCTATATGATGCATGAAAAGAATGAACAAATGATGCATGCTCTAATGCATTGAAATTGGTTCAATTTTGCTTTAGAATTCAACAATTGACTTGGACAGGGTGTTTAAGAACAAAAACCCCAATTTTTGAAAAAAAAAACAATTTCAAAAATTCTAACAAATTGATCAATTTATCATTGCACTAGTTAGATAACATCATATAATGATATAATCAACCAATAACACAAGTCAATTTTACTAAATTAAGCTCAATTGAACAAAATTCCCAATTTCATGTAGTTTCAAGCCCTAGAAATTTCAATTATTCCCGAATCACAAAATTAATCAAATTAATTCATGGGAATCATGTTTATAACACCTAAGGACAAAAACCCAATGATTAATTTTGAAAGAATACAACTCAAAAATAAAAAACCCCAAATTCCTATAGGTTTGAAAATTACACCTAAATAGCATGAAATATGTAAATAAAATGAAAAAGAAGGGGTAACAAGGTCTTACTAACACTTGAAGACAAAAACCCTTGAGAAAAATTAGGAAGAAAACGACAAAAATTGACTTGAACTTGATCGTTTGAAGAGAGAAAGCAAAAAGCTTTTTGAAAAGTTTGAATAAAGTGAAGAACATGTGAGAAAAGATTATTTTAAAAAACTCTCTAACCGATTTTTGATCGGTCAAAAAATAAGTTCGATTGATCGAAGAGTATCTTCGATCGATCCAGCACCAATCGAGCACTGATTGCGCCAGACAGATTGTAATCAAAACTTTTATCGCATTTTCGATTGGTCGAGTAACAGGTTCGATTGATCAAAAATCTGGAAAAAAAGTTTTTTGAAAAATAGAGCATTTTAATACAGAAACTCCTCAAAGTACATTGTTTTATGAATAAAATGGATGAGTATGTGATGTAAAGTTTTTCAAAAAACTTGAATTTAACCCAGATCTCCCAAAACAAGTTTTTCAACCAATTTTGTCCTCAAAACACAATCATTAAACATATTTTGCATCAAAATCAAGGAATTTTCAATCTTGGATGGTCACAACAAGATCACACACAATATTATGTACTAAGTTTAGCAAAGAGTAACTTGTATAGTGTGTGCAACAAGTAAAAGCATGAGATACATGTGAGGTGATAAGCAAATAATAAACAATCACAATTTCTATAGAATTTATCACATATGTTTGAAAGTGATTATCACCTAAAGAGTTAAATCATATAACTCACACATCTCCTAAAAAACAAGCTTGCAATCATATAAGTTTCATGATTTGCCTCATAATGTACACACCATTTATTTTAATTTGAATTTATTATAGCCCAATAATGTATACATCAATTTTATTATTTAAGCCGATGCTACACCTTATATTCTTTTTGTGTATGTGCTACACTTTTTCGAGCACAAAATTATATGAAATGCACTAATGTGTTCATGATTGGCTAGTAAATAGTGGTGAGATACCTAACTACAAAATATTTTGTTACACTAAAAAGGCTTCTAATTTAAAACATAATTTCAAATAACACATAATAACTTTTAAAAATATACAATCTAATATATTAATTCAATAATTACAAATGAAAAAAAACTATATCAAAATTTTCCACACATTGTGGTTGTTCCTTTCACATACTTAGCTGGGAATTAGGATTACAATTTCGTGGAAAATTAGACTAATATAGGTGGGAAAGAGGGCTGGTATAATAGAGAATTTCATAATAGAATACTCTACCATGCTGAAGGTATGAGCATGAGGTGAGCTGCGTATGAACTCACTGATCTAACAGCTTTTCAAACTTGATTTTCGTATCATCTTTGCCTCGTACCAATGTAGTTCGTCGGTACGATAAACACTTCAGCAAGCTTCCTTTTTTGCACTTGGACCACTTCAAACCTCAAGCCTAGTACATGTAAAATTTACATAGAAACAAAGAAATATTGAAACGCAAATACAATGAATGAAATTTGTTATGGTATTAGCCAACACTCCAAGATTTAACAAATATTTTCCGTCCTTCTATCCCATCCAAAACCACTCTCTCATACCTTTTTAGCTCAATATGATATGCTAAATTTTATTACTTATACTAAAGTTATTTTAGCTCTTTCTGTCTAATTCAGTTCACTAGGGTGATGCTTTGGTTGTAGAAACAGAAGTTACTAAAGTTATTTTAGTTCTTTCTGTCTAATTCAATCCACTTGGGTGGTGCTTTGGGAGCAAAAGTTTGTGTAGAAATAGAAGTTGCTTCGTTGACAAATATGTCAAATTCTCAACATAATGTTGGTAATTTCTTGACAAAATTAAAATTTTCTTATAATATTAAAATTTTGTATTTATTTTTTCTAACATTGACCAAATTGGCTATTATCAAAATATAGAGACCAAAAAGTTTATGACCTCATAATGTAGGCAGGGTTGGCCCAAGATAATTTGAGGCCTAAGGCGAAAATTTTAAATGGGCTTTTTATATCTAAATATCACTTAAATAATATTTAGTTTATTTTTTATTTCAAATTTATTACTAATTCATATTATTAATATGAATAATTCACCCAAAGTGAGCTAATGATGCTTACTATATAGGTTTTACAAACTAGCATATCACTAATTTAAAAAAAAAAGTTATTCAAACATTCATTTATATATAGTTTAAGTGACGCTGATCATATTACTGTTACATTAGTTTGCAAGATTTTTGTCATAAAATTTGTATTAGCTTTAGTATTTTTCAAATACTTAATGGAAATTAGGTTTCATTTCTATTAATTCTTTTTTTTTTTGGAGAAAATAGTACACTTACTATAAATTTTATTACAAAAAGCTTACAAACTGATGTGGTAATGAGGTGACACTTCAACAAAAGAATAAATGATAATTGAATTATTTCAACTGATTGGTGACATGTCAATTTATAAAAGTTATATAATAAAACTTATAATATACTAACATAACTCTAATATTTTAGGCTTTGAAAAAAAAATGTACACTTAACTCACATTTTTCTTTAATTAAAAAAAAGAAAAAAAACCCTTACTGCCGCATATTTGGGGTCTTTCCATGTTAGGGGGCCTTAGGCCATGGCCTAAATGGCCTAAGCTTAGAGTCGGTCCTAAATGTAGGGCCAAAATGATATTTTTGTCTTCTAAAAAAAGAAGAGCCCTATTAACGGCTATCCTTAAAGAATTTGTTAATGAATCATGATGTGGTATAAATAAATACAACTTCGAGTGTCCATGGAGATCGTCCAGGAGGAGCAAGGCATGTTCAAGACGAGGTAACCTGTCGAGGCATGCTCAAGACGAGGTAACCTGTCAAGGCATGCTCAAGACGAGGTAACCTGTCAAAGACACGCTCATGACGAGGAAATACGGACGAGACGTGAGCACTTGTCATTTTACAAGGAAAAATGTCTCCGTATTGTACGAGTAACCGCCAAGTGACCATTGCGCGCAAAAAGGGTAACTCCTAAACGGTTGGAAGTTACTTTCAAATACAAACCTCCTCAATTCTAGGGGAGGTTACAAATCCAATAACCGTTCTTCAGACACTATATAAACACTGATTTAGACCAGGAAAAGGTACGTGAAAATCATTCCTAAAAAATTGGGACTCGAAAATACTTGGGAGAAAAAACTAACTTTATCATCGGAGGGTTATTGGCCGGCGACCCCGGTGCCCTTTGATTACTTCTTTCTTTTTCAGGCTACCAAGATCAACTGTGAGCACTCTCTAATCTGAAACATCCAGCCTACTGAAATTCCTCGCATCATCAAATCATTTTAAGAAAGTTGTAATATCATTTTTATGGTTAATACATTAAAAAAATGTTAAAAAAAATCAATTGCATATATATTTTTTCTTTTCTTATAAAAAAATATTTAAAAATACTTATCAGTTAACCAATGCTTATCAGTTAACTTTTTTTTTTTTTTGGGCCAAGAAAGAATAAGAGGATAAAATAACTATAATAACTTTTCTACGCACGTGCCCATTTGTGGAAACTGGAAAGTCTTGTTTCTAGTCCCACACTGTAACTTATTGGCCCTTTGCAGTGTCAGTTTCCAGCTGGATTCGGCCTAATCAAATGCCGAGCCTGGCCGACAGCCACAAAAATGGATCTTTGAAATGAAAAAAAGACAAAACATAAAGGGTGAGAATGAGATTAGTATTGCCGAGGAAAATAAATAATGTCCAAGGGTCAATTATGAATTTTCATTTGGATGGAATCTCGTGCATGGGCCCTTACTTTTTGTCAACATGGTCCCAAACTTACCGATTGACCAATTTCCTGGGTGTGAGTGAGAAGGCAGCAGAGAGTGTGAGAGTGACATGGTATAAAGTATAAACTAGAAACAAAGAAGAGTACAAATGTCGAGTAGCAAATGAAAAATAAAAATTTTAACTAGGTGTGTCATGGAGATTGCTGTACAAATAATATACTTTATTTGTTTATTTATTATAATGGAAATGCTAAATTTATATAAGTACTAGCTTCTTGACTGATGTTTAAAGTAAAAAATGCCTTCTTAATTAAAGAATTAACTGCTTAAATAGGCGTCAAGTTTTGAGTGGAATGAAATCACTTTTATATGATATCATTAATGACAGTATTTTTATTGTGTACCAATTAATACTATGGTGTTAAGAGTAGTGAAAATTTGTGTGTCGCCATACTTATTCATAAACGCTAGAGAAGATGCTGGTGACATGTGTAACAATAAAGACACTTGGAATCAGCACTAAATAAGAGGATAAGATTTACTTGTGGGGTATATGTAAGCCATGTCGGCAAGTATATATAAGGGGGTGTCATATTGCTAGGACTTACTAGTTTCATTAATTTCCCAATTCCTTTACTTTCCTAGTATCTTACTAAGATGCAAAGGCTGCATAGTTTCTTGTTAAATTAGGGCACCCAGTTCATCCTGGGAAATTGAAGTAAAAACCTGACCCATGTCAGTGTTTTCAGCTCAGGATCAGAAGCAAGTCCAAAGTTTCTCAACTTGCAAATGATATGAAAGGTCATGTTAGGTGCATTGAGGAAACAAACACAGCAACAAGAGTTAAAAAAAAGGATGAAACGTCCCTTTAGAAACGGTGTCACGTTTGAATCACTATCAATTAAAGAGGTTGTGTGTCAAACTTTCTATGAGAAAAGGGGTACTGCCTTTTTCTCTGGACACTAGCTATTATAATATTCTCCATTGCAAAGGACAAAATTTATGCTTGATTTCAATCATTTACTTTGTTAGAGAAGAAGACTATCACTCTCCCACTCGTAGCTACAAGTCGATTCAAAATAAAGTAGGGAGAAAGTAATAAAGAGGGAAGGGGAAAATTCCATAATGAACATGACAGTCAATTTCTCCATTATTGTTTAGGTTCAAAATGAGATTATATATCTTCATGATGCTGAGAAACTATTTTTTGCAACAGCCTTGTACGTTGTGATTCTAACCTTGCAGAATCTCACCTGATCATGGCTTCGAAAAAGCTGGGATGGCTTTAGTTCCTATTGCAGCCTTCAAACAATTGTCAAATTGGGGTGCATCAAGTAAAAGAGTGGCAAGTACTTGATTGGTTTCTCCTTTTGCTAGTCCATCAAGTAGGTACTTACCAAACAAAAAGTTCCATCAAGTAGCTGGCAACTCTTTTATTGTCTTTTACAGCTTACTAGAATCCTTGGAACACTTCAAAACTGATGAAGCTTATGTGGCTATGATCGAATTCTCATGTAATTTTAATCACCTGATCAATGATGTTGATACATACACGCGAACACATGCGTGCACTCACTTACGAACTATTTAAAGCTTCTGTAAGAGTGAAGAAGTGATGATCATAGCTTCATAGAACTAATGGAAACATTCTTATGTTATAGAAGCTTTCTTTAAGATCACTCATGGTCGCTAACTATATTTGTCCATCACATAATAGCACCATAAAATTTTAGCTGCCACAAGCATGGTATTTTAATATGCATTGATGTATGTATGACATAGTGTTTTGTGTCCGAGGAATTTTATATTGGTCTGTGGCATAGCGTTCTGTGTCTTAGCCCCTTAGACCTTTTATATTGGGTATACAGGTATCGAACTCCGTGGCCTTCTTTTGAGTTGAATAAACATGGCTGTCCAACACCCTTTTGAAGTAGCTAATGGTTCCTGTGATGACGATGGGCATCCGAGAAGAACTGGTAAAGATTTCTTTCTAGGACCATCCACGAGTTGTTTTAAATTTACTTCCAATTGAGTGTTGAATTCAGTGCCTTTTGTGGGCAACACAATCAGGAACCTTGTGGAGTTGTGTAGCGCATATCATTACTGGCGTTATTGGCGCTGGAGTTTTGTCTCTGGCATGGAGTACTTCACAGTTAGGATGGATAGCAGGGCCAGTTACCTTGCTTTGTTTTGCAATTGTCACCTATGTTTCTGCATTCCTCCTTTCCGATTGTTACAGGTGTCCTGACTCCATAACCGGAACACGAAACTACTCTTACATGGATGCTGTTAGAGTGAATCTTGGTAGTATAAGCACCAACTTCTTTCCCTTCTTCTTTTAAAGTTTCTATATTATCTTTAACTGAGGATATGCTTTACAAATTTATATGCACCCTGACTTGTTTTAGTGAAAGTTCAGGTAGAAAGCACACGTGGTTTTGTGGTTTGCTTCAATATTTGTGCATGTATGGGACTGGTATTGCTTATGTAATTACCACAGCTACCTGTATGAGGTATTCCACTGAGAATATAGCATAACAGAAATTTCTGAATTAGGAAATTGTCTCTGCATATCTCTCTTTATTTATCTTTTCCTTCTGTTTTTTTTTTTTTTTTTTTTTCTTAAAATTTTTTTTATTATTTTTTTATTATTAGTTTTTAATTTCAAATAATTCCCCTTTGAATGTTCATTTTATAATAATTGTCTTCTTCCTCAGCTATGTTTATAATCCACTTTTTTTCTTTTCTTCCTCAGCTATTGTCTTCTTCCTAATTCTTATATTTTCCTTTCTTTGATATATATGCAGGGCTATCCAGAGATCAAACTGTTATCATAAAGAAGGGCACCAAGCTCCATGTGCATATGGGGTTACCTTTTATATGCTGCTCTTTGGACTTATTCAGATCGTTATGTCACAGATTCCAGATTTCCATAACATGGAATGGCTTTCTGTGGTTGCTGCAATTATGTCTTTTACCTACGCTTTTATTGGATTCTCACTTGGCTTTGCAAAAGTAATAGGCATGTCTGTGGTTTTGCCTTCTTTTTGTCAATTACTACAAAAACACAAACCCTTTGATCACTTATAGCTATATACAGTAGAAGGAAAAGATGTTTCATTCACTAAGATGCTGTAGTACTCCATCAGGTTGCTGAGATATCCTATAAAAATGATAAAAAATCAGAGCTTTGAATTTTATATTTTCACGTCACTTCAAATATGAAAAAAAGAAAAAAAAAAAAAAGCTTCCACTCATATGAGCAAGCCTAATGCAACTATCTAGTTTCAACAAGAAAAAATGTCAGAATGTAGCAGGCAGATGGAGGGTAATAGAAATTTATGTAATTGCAGAAAATGGGAAGATTATGGGGAGCATTACAGGAGTCCCAGCTTCCAGTCTTGCTAATAAAATATGGTTAGTCTTCCAAGCACTTGGGGACATTGCTTTTGCCTATCCATACTCAATTATTGTTATTGAGATCCAGGTAAGGATAACTATCTCTTAACAAATTATTTTATAAGCAAAAGCATAAGAAAATTTAAGTTTAAAGTAAAAATTATATATTTATTAATAAATATATAACTGCTCATATAATTTAGTACCTAAATGAATTGTGAAATTTTTTAAATGAAGGACACTTTGAAGTCTCCTCCTCCAGAAAACAAGACCATGAAGAGGGCCTCAATGGTTGCCATCTTTGTCACAACCTTTTTCTACCTTTGCTGTGGATGCTTTGGATATGCAGCCTTTGGAAATGATACACCAGGAAACCTATTGACAGGATTTGGTTTCTATGAACCTTATTGGCTCGTTGATTTTGCTAATGCTTGCATTGTTCTTCATTTGGTAGGAGGATATCAGGTACTACCCATTAATATAGAATTTCAAAATAGTAAACCATAACTTACTTTCTCATTAACCTTGTGTAAAGATTTTGTTTATGTTCATATGTTCTTGACACTTTAATTGGCAAAAGGTAATATGGCTTATGCAACAAGGTTTTTTAAAAGGAAAAGTTTCTTGAATCCTATCTAACATTTAGAGAGGTTTCTTGAACAAGATTGAAATCCTCTGTAACATTTTCCCTGGCATGCATAAGTATTGACTATATTGCATCCCAACTTTTCAAAATTATTCAAAACAATATATCATATTTTCCATTTTAAGACAAATGTTTTCCTTTTCTTTCTTTCCTAGTCAAATCCATCCTTCAAAAAAAAAAAAAAAAAAAAAAAAACTAATGATTACCCATTGTCTTTGATTCCATAATGTAGGCAGTGCTGAATTTTTGTTACTTCTATGCATCCTTGGCTTGCTTGTAGTTACATTCATTTTCCCTTATTTTTTCACTCAGATTTATAGTCAGCCAGTCTTTGCATTTGCTGAAGGATGGTTTGCCAAGAAATTCCCAAACAGTGGCTTTGTACATAATTTCTACACCTTCAAACTCCCACTGTTGCCGGGCTTTCAGTTAAATCTTCTCAGGCTATGTTTCCGAACTGCATATGTTGTATCAACCACAGGAATTGCGATGCTCTTCCCGTACTTCAATTCAGTCTTGGGACTGTTAGGGGCCGCGACCTTTTGGCCTTTGACTATATATTTCCCTGTGGAAATGTACTTTGTACAAAAGAAAGTAGGGGCTTGGACAAAAAAATGGATTGTACTTAGGACATTTAGCTTTGTATGCTTTCTTGTGACAGTTGTCGGTTGTATTGGGTCACTTGAAGAACTTATAAGTGCCAAACTGAGCTGAAGCGTTACTGTAATTCTAAATGAATGGGAAAAAGACAATGTCTTATACTTTCAATGACCATAATTATAATCCAAGCTTTCAGGGGGCTATGATTTCACTTTAAGCAGTAATGCTTTCAGGCTGCAAATCTCAGCTTCTTCCCTGAGCAATCCACAAGTACAATACTAATTTGGAAGTGGGCATGGCTAAACTCCCAATTGTAGTGGCTTTTAACCACAAATCAATGTACAAAATTATAAAATCTCCACAAGTGCTTCACATATAAAGTAGCCAAAATTTACAATTAGATATTAAGTAGATTGTAAGATTTTAATTTTGTTCTGCCATTCCAATAGAGCATGAAAACCCCCAAATTCTACAAACAAAAGGCGGAAAGGACTCCTCTTGGAGTGAGGCAAGACTGACTTTGTGATATCCCTGATATCTAATAAAGCATTCAAGAACAATGTAGAAAGGCTTCACATATTTTAATGTGATATGTACAAAGAAAGCCATTGAACTAAGCTTATATACTAATGAAATATAGATGCACCTCCATGCAAAATGCGGCAACCATCGCAGGTATAGTGAAGGGGGTGAAAATTGTAAGCTGCAATATATCCTAAAAACAACAATAACCAATCTTTAGTCCCAAATTTTAGAGTCAGTTATAGATCCTTAATAGACTTAAGTTAGCCAAATGCATTCTTACCCGTCCTTCTATCCTATCCAAAATCATTCTATCATACCTCTGTAATTCAAATTGACATGTCCTATTTTATTACTTCAGGAAGAAAACACACGTGGTTTTGTGGTTTGCTTCAATATTTGAGCTTGTATGGGACCTGAATTGCTTCCAGTATGAGGCACTTCCACTGTGAATAGTGAAAAATATAATTTTTTGAATTAGGAAATTGTCTCTGCACATCTCTCTATAATTATCTTTTTCTTCTTCTGGTTTTTATTTTATTTTATTTTTTATAATAAATTTCAATAATGCCCCTTTGAATTTTCATTTTATAATGATTGTCTTCTTCCTAATCTATGTATATAATCCACTCTTTTTATTCTTTCTCCCATTCTACTTTAGTTCAAGTTTGCTAAATATTTTGTTCCTAATTCTTATAATTTTTTTTTTTTTTTTTTTTTTTTCTGATATACTAATGCAGTGCAATTCAAAGATCAAACTGTTATCACAGAGGTCACCAAGCTGCATGTGAATATGGGGATACTTTTTATATGCTGCTCTTCGGACTCGTTCAGATCGTTGTGTCACTGATTCCAGATTTCCATAACATAGAATGGCTTTCAGTTGTTGCTGCACTGATGTCCTTTACCTACTCTTTTAGAGGATTCTCACTTGGCGTTGCAAAAGTCGTAGGTATGGATGTGTATTTGCCTTCTTTTTGTCAATTACAGGCCTCCAATTTTACAACAAAAACACAAACGTTTTGATCAATCAAAAGCAATGTACAGCAGAAAGAAAAGTTATTTCATTCACTAAAATTCTGTAGTACTCCATCACCATCAGGTTGCTGAGATAACCTATGAAAAGGATCAAAATCAGAACTTTGAATTTTATATTTCTTGTCACTCCAAACTTGCCAAAACAATGACTTCTACTCAAATGAGCTTAATACAACTATCTGGTTTCATCAGAGAAAAAATTTCAGTATGTAGCATGTAAAGGGAGGGTAATAGAAATGTTTGGTTTATCTAGTACAAAAGCTGGATGCTTTGATATTTATAAATTAACATTCATGTCTTTTTAATTGTAGAAAATGGGAAGATTATGGGGAGCATTACAGGAGTACTAGCTTCTAGTCTTGCTAATAAATTATGGTTAGTCGTCCAAGCACTTGGGGACATTGCTTTTGCCTATCCATACTCAAATATTGTTCTTGAGATCCAGGTATGGATTACTGACTCTTAATAAACTAAATAATAAGCAAAAGCATAAGAAAATTTAAGTTTAAAGTAAACATTATATATTTATTAATTTCTCAAATAATATTAGTATCTGAAATGAATTCCGAAATTTGTTAAATGCAGGACACTTTGTAGTCTCCTCGTCCAGAAAACAAGACCATGATGAGGGCCTCAATGGTTGCCATCTTTGTCACAACCTTTTTCTACCTCTGTTGTGGATGCTTTGGATATGCAGCCTTTGGAAATGATACACCAGGAAATCTATTGACAGGATTTGGTTTCTATGAACCTTATTGGCTCATTGATTTTGCCAATGCTTGCATTGTTCTTCAACTGGTAGGAGGATATCAGGTACTACCAATTAATATAGAGTTTAAAAATAGTAAAGTTGTAACTTACTTTCTCATTGACCTTGTAAATATTTTGTTTATGCCCAAATGTTCTAGACACTTTTACTGGCAAAAGGTAATATTGGCTTATGCAACAACTATTTTTTTTTAAAAGAAAGCTTTTATGCAAAAAGCATTTTCCTGGACTGGTAAAAGGTATCATGGCTTACGCAACAAAGTTTTTTTTTTTTTTTTTAATTTATTTTTTTAAAGGGAGGTTTCTTGAACAAGACTAAAATCCTATGTGACATTTTCCTTAATGCATCCCAACTTTTCAAAATTATTCAGAAAAATATATCAGGATATGCTTCTTTGTTGAAACAAATGTTTTCCTTTACCTCCTATCCTAGTCACATCCCACTTTTTAAAGAAATAAATACCATTGATAACCCATTGTTTTTAGCCACCAAAAAAAAATAAAAAATGATGAACCATTGTCTTTGATTCCATATTGTAGGCAGTACTGAATTTTAGCTACTTATTTGCACCCCTGGCTTGTTTGTAGTTAATTCTTTTTCCCATATTTTGTCTCTCAGATTTTTAGTCAGCCCATATTTGCATTTGCTGAAGGCTGGTTTGCCACGAAATTCCCAAAAAGTGGCTTTGTACATAATTTCTACACCTTCAAACTCCCACTGTTGCCTGGTTTTCAGTTGAATCTTCTCAGGCTATGTTTCCGAACTGCATACGTTATATTAACCACAGGAATTGCAATGCTCTTCCCGTACTTCGATTAAGTCTTGGGACTGTTAGGGGCCTTGAATTTTTGGCCTTTGACCATATACTTCCCTGTGGAAATGTACTTCGTACAAAAGAAAATAGGGGCTTGGACTAGAAAATGGATTGTACTTGGGACATTCAGCTTTGTTTGCTTTCTTGTGACAGTTGTAGGCTTTATTGGGTCACTTGAAGGACTTGTAAGTGCCAAACTGAGTTGAGGCATTACTGTAATTCTAAATGAATGGGGAAAACAAATATAATGTCCTCTAGTTTTCATGACCATAAATATAATCCAAGGTTTTAGGGTGCTATGATTTCACTTTAAGCAGTAATGCTTTCAGACTGCAATTCTCTCCTTGTTCCCCTGAGCAATCCACAACCACAATAGTACTATGGAACTTGGCATGCCTAAACCCCTAGTTGTTGTGGATTTTAACCACAAATCTATGTACAAATTTATAACATCTTCATAATTGCTTCACATATAAACGGTTCTAAATTCCAAAAGAGCATGAAGAAAAGTGAGAACTCACATTTCTACAAAGAAGTGAGGTAAAAACTCCTCTTGGAGTGGGGTAAGACTGATTATGATCTCCCATGCATCTAATAAAGCATCCAATATCAATGTAGAACAGCTTCACATATTTTAATGTGATCTGCACAAAGAAAGCCACCACTAGTCCTTTCTTAACTCTAGCTCTAGATTCGCAATTAATGTTCACCAGCTGCAATCTCCAAGTCTTCGCATCTATATATATATCTGCCATTTATCCTCAAAAAAAGTCTTCACTTCTATATATATATAAACTAAGACGTAACAATTCTTTTCCATCCTTTTATCCTATACAAAATCATTCTCTCATACCATTTTAGCTCAATATGATACTTTGGGAGCAAAGGTTTGCGTAGAAAGAGAAGTTGCTTCGTTGACAAATATGTCAAATTCTCATCATAATGTTGGTAGTTTCTTGGTAAAATTACATTTTTCTTGTGATATTAAAATCTTGTATTTATTTTTTTTCTAAACATAAACCAAATTGACTATTATCAAAATGTTCATAACCTCAAAATGTATGATAGGATATATGTATGAGTTTATCAAAATGTTATTATGTATGATAGGATATATTAAGTTTTAAGTAAAAAACTAATATGACAATATCTTATTAAATGTTGTAAAACATGGTTTTTACACCATATTCTTACCAAATTCGGACTCATTTGAAACAATGACATGAATAATTTAGATGAAGAATTACAAAGTCTCAAAAAAAAAAAAAAAAAAAAAAAACTTGTTTTTAGTCCATACTTTATGATGTGACATAAAAGGTTAGCAGGGTTTTGTCATATGCGAGCAATATATTCTTGTCCTCCACGCAAGTGCACGTAAAAATTTATGGCCGAACTTTTCTCAAGTTCTCTAAGGTTGTGAAATTCTTTTTTGGTTCTGCTTAATTCAATAGTGAAATTGACTAATTACTAATTTTCTCATCAAATCTAGCTAGCAGGAGAGAATAATTTGGACTTTCTAGTGTCTGAAATTGGTCTCATATTCTGATATTCGTCATCACATCTGACCATGTAACCATGAATTCAAGACAATATTTTTGACTGTTCTTATCGTACCTGTATGAATGTTCCCATGAGTAGCTACTACGAATAGATTAGTAATCCTTTTTAAAAAGAAAAAAGAAAAAGAGGAGATTCTTGCATTGTTGACAATTGATCATCTTCAAATGTATGCCTTAAACTGTGTTTCCTACGTCAGGGCTAAAATGAATAGGAGCTTATTTTAACTTTCATTATTGTAATGATTGGTAATTCAAGAAGATAATTATTTATCATGCAACAGGGCATATGTTGAAGCAGCGGCGGCTCTAAGAAACTTTTAAAGAACTTAAATATATCAACATTACAACAACACCAACAAAAACATGAGAATTGGTACAAATATACGAAGTTTTACAATTTCTTTCTATTAATAAAATGAAAAGACAAAAAGAGACTGATGAGAGAAAAAATGAGAATTGAGAATGCTGAGATAAGTGTAATAAAATGAGAGAAAATCTGAAATGATTATAGAAAAAAGAAAAATGGAGAGAGAGAGAGAGCAACAGATGTTTACTTACTATGACTACGAGCCAAATAGGGTTTTTTTTTAAAAAAAAAAAGAAGAAGAGATTTTTATTGAATTATTTGATCATTTGTTATTGTTTGAACAATTTTTGCTATTATTTGAGCTCATTTTTATTGTTGCTACTTGATCTTTTACTTTTTATGTTTGTTTAAGGGGTTAAGGTTCATATTTGGGGTCAAAGATTTTTTTTTAGTAAAGTGTAATGTTATATCCACAATATTTTAATGACACTTATTTCACAACAAATCATAGATAACAAACTGCTATTATTGGTTAAAAAAGTTATGTTAGTAGTAGGTCCAAATTAGAACCAATTCTATCTTTTATCTAAAAAAAAAAAAAAAAATTTAAACCAGTAATAGTTTACCACCTAAAATTTGTTATAAATATTATGAACGTAACATTACTCGTATTTTTATTGAACCGATATTATTG
The DNA here is from genome assembly GCA_032878915.1 of Castanopsis chinensis. NCBI lineage: Eukaryota > Viridiplantae > Streptophyta > Magnoliopsida > Fagales > Fagaceae > Castanopsis > Castanopsis chinensis. The sequence continues at coordinate 1,641,205 of JAVQMG010000026.1, read as the reverse complement.
AGATTCTCAAGTTATGATATTCATTTTTTTAAGGGTGGACAAGACTACTTAGTTGTGTGAGTGTGTATATATATATATATATTTATTCTTTTTTTTTTTTTTTTTTTTTTTTTTTTTGCAAGTAAAAATTTTGTCAAGTTAGAATGTCCTTGTAACACTGAACACCCTTTCTATAATGTTCAATACTTTGTTGTCGCTATCTATGTTATCGGCATGTGCTTGTTAGTACACATTTTCTGTACGTTGTTTGCTGTCTCTGAACATACAACTGTGAGAATCACCGACAGGATGGTCCTTATTACTTGGGAAATGACCTAAGATACTAATGTTTGAGGGGCCTAAATAAACGGTGAAGTAGCTCTCTCTAAAGAGAAATGCAATGTTAGTGCCACAAAAAGTTTCACAATTTTTAATATAAATCACCACACAACATGTGGTAAGTTATGAGTGGCGGGGATGTGACATTAGCATATCCTTCCCAAAACTTGATCTCAACCTCTACACCTAATTTGATTAGAGATATGACTTCAAGCCTCGGGACACATGGAACGATCTTTATTGCCATCGCACACCAAAATTAGAGGGAAAGAAAGCAAAGAATAAATAAATAAATATATCTAAACAATTGACCCTGGTGCTTGCTATTTTTCGGAGTATTTAGGTCCTTTTTTTTTACCATATTCAGCTCTTGAAAAAATTCACGTCTATTTTGTTAGGCTTTGTGGAGCCTAGTTTATGTTTGATCCGGTGGATGACCAGATCCGACTCGAATAATGTTGCGTGGTTCTTAATGAAAGATTTTCTGAGGCTTAGTCCATTGTGAATCCGGTTTTTAGTAGAAAACATTGTTTTTAATTAGGGTTCGTTGGGGTAGTCGGTTTTCATGAGAAAAAAGTGTTTGTAGCTGCAATTTGTATTTTTCTTGATAATAGTGAAATCTCTGCAACTCCGTGGACGTAGGCAAATTGCCAAACCACGTAAATACTATCTTGTGCGTGTGATTATTTTTCTTTAGCGTGTGTTTTCTCTATATTTTGTTTCTCACAAAATTCGTGAAAATTCCCTACATGTTTTAGTATAATAATTTTTTATTTATTTTACATACTCGTTTTTTAAGCATCTTTTATTAGATTATTTATTTTGCAGTGCATTTCATTAAAATGTCAATTTTCTTGATTTTTTAAAAATTATTTATCTATCTTCACCCACAACAACCAACGTCCACCCTCTCTATCCTCGAAATACATGAATAAATAAATAAATAAAAAATTAAATGCAAAATGAATAGTGTTAGAGTAAATTTGCACAATTACTTTAGCAATTATGTATTTTTACACAATTTTACATGGCATGATGTATATGCATTTTAGACTTGATTGATGCCAAGATAAAAATTTATGCCCACCTTACGGCTACATAGAAGCAGTCGGTTCTACACTATATATCAAACACAGCTCATGCTGCAGCATGTAACACATTTTAAAGATTGCTTTCATTCATGGAATCATGACTTTGACAAAAGCCCTTTTCGTTGCGACTTCATTTTGTGCGCCTACCTTTTTTTTTTGTATTATTTTCTTGACCAAACATGTGATAGGTCCATCTTCAAGGCAGTAATTATTGAACATTTTTCAACTCAATTTTTTTTGTATAAATATGCTACTTAGAGCTAGGGAATCACTTGACCTAAATTTTTAATTAGATTGAGATGGTGAGAGCTCCCTTCTATGATAAAAATGGACTAAAGAAAGGTGCATGGAGTGTAGAAGAAGATAATAAACTAAGGTCTTATGTTCAGAGATTTGGCCACTGGAACTGGCGGGAACTTCCCAAATTTGCAGGTAATTAAGAAACTCTTTAGAGCTGATAGAAATCAATCCAAGGACATTTGTATGACTTTCCTTTAATTGTTTTGTTCATTTTTATGTATGATTTGCCTTTATTGACTATCATGATTTTCTTCCTTTTTCTATCATAGTTTTCTTTCCTGGGAAAATCCAAATATAAAAAAAATAAATTGGAATCCTATGGCATTACAGTACTTCATGTTAATCAACCTTGGTTTACAGGTTTATCAAGGTGTGGGAAGAGTTGCAGACTGCGATGGTTGAACTACCTCCAGCCAGATGTAAAACGAGGAAACTACATAGAAGAAGAAGAGCTTATGATCATCAAATTGCATGAAGAACTAGGCAATAAGTACGGACTTAAATCCTTCTTAATTCTTCAACAAGAATTTGGAAGAACATAACTTTATTTACAAAATCTCCCCTTCTTTCCATGCGCTTTTTCTTGTTTGCATGTTTTCATACTTGATAACAAATATTTATGAGCATAACCTACTTCAGGCATGCCAGTCATTTTGAAGAATTCAGCGTAAACGTGTTGGCATGGTGAATACTCATAAGCATCTTATGTCTGCATTAAATTCGTCTGCAAGTAACCAAGATATGTCACCATAATTAGTCAGTTTTTCTTTGAAATGATTCAAAATGAATTTTTCAATGAGCATAAATATTTGAATATAAATATATCGTAATGTAACTACATATAAACTTTTGAAATTGAGTTAGATTTGGTGCATATACTGGTGTTCCAGTTCTGCTTATAGGTGCTGTTACTTGAACTTTGTACTCTAGATATTTGATGCAATACAATCTTCTCAGTCATCGAAAAGAAGAAACAAAAGAGAACCTCTATATAAACCCCATGTATTTTTCTTTGTAGATGGTCTATGATTGCAGCTAGCTTGCCTGGGAGATCAGATAACGATATAAAAAACCATTGGCATGCCCACCTAAAGAAGCGCACCAAGAAAAATCCTACAACATCAAAGATGAAAACATTATCCAGTGACGCTGATACAGCAAGGAAAACAGAAACTGACAGTTCTGTAAGCAATTCTCCCTCTTACCAAGTTCAAGAGAGCTCCCAATTAGCCCTAGAAACATCTTCTAGTGAATTCTCATACTTAAGCTTTGATAATGCATCTTTATCTGGCATAAATTGGACTGCAAAAGATAGTCTCGCTACATTGGAACCACTTGAACAATCGTTTAGTGACTTTTGGACCGAACCCTTTATATTGGACAATACCTACATCCAGAATAACTATCCAGAATGCTTGGTAGATGGAGGATTTAGTACATCTCAATCATGCTACAATGAAGGCGCATATTCCATTTATGAGGCATTGCAAGAAATCGAGAACTCCCAGAAAATTAATTAGAAAGATCAATATTTGGTGAACTAGTGTGTTGGTGCATTTTCATATTAAATGAATAAATAAAATATTTATCAATATACTAATTAGGTTTTTCTTTTTAATGTGAATAATTAGATTAATTGAATGAGAAAAGTTGGCAGTTTCATGAGGTAATCATTTCATGGAGGGGGGGTTTAGTGATAAGAAAATAGATTCCTACATTAATAAAGAGAAAATCTACATTATGTTATATTTGATGATGTTATTTGCTTAAGAATATGATGCATAAAAATGATACAATCCACACTATGGGAGGTGAAACACTAGAGATTTCCACTCCAATTCCATTTTCCCTTGTAATTTCAAATTAATTATTGTAATTCTATTGGCAAGATATGATAATTGTATTCTCCCAAATGCTTTCTTTTGTTTCGGTGGAAAATATTTTCTTGGAAAAAAAATTTTTGGAAAAAAAAATCCAAAAAAGTGACTAGTTTTCATGTTTATTGTAGCAAATCTAAATATGACCTTTGAAAACGCTTTATATATATTAATACACTTAAAAATCATTGGTATTTCATATAAACTCAATGTTGGTTTAGGTGAGAGTACTAATGGTAGTAGCCTCAAAATAGTAGTGGTGGCAGTGATAGAATTAGCGATGGTCGTGGTGAAGGTAGTGAAGGTGGTAGTGGTGATGGTGATGGCCATAAGGGAATTGTAGAAAAATACTCCCACTTCTCATAGAAAATGTTTTTCACCATTTTGACTTATTTTATATAAACCATGGAAAACATTTTAGGAAAATCTTAGACCCTAAATTATATATGCAATGGATTAGTTGGTATTAATTGAATAATTTATGTGTATTCCAATAAGTAATTCAACCACAGTAATCAATCACCAATTCTAAAATAATAATAGTAAAAGCAATAAAAGGCACACTAATTTTGGTGATAAAGTGCAAAGTTAAGATTTCAATAGAGTATGTAATGTGTTATTGAAGTTCAAGATGTATGTCAAAGAAGACAGAATTTAAAAATTTTGACTGCCCTAATGCTCAATTGATCATACAGGAGTCTATTGACAGGATTTGGTTTCTATGAAGCTTATTGGCTCATTGATTTTGCCAATGCTTGCATTGTTCTTCAACTGGTAGGAGGATATCAGGTACTACCAATTAATATAGAATTTAAAAATAGTAAAGTTGTAACTTACTTTCTCATTGACCTTGTAAATAATTTGTTTATGCCCAAATGTTCTAGACACTTTTAGAGCAAAAGGTAATATTGGCTTATGCAACAACTATTTTTTTTTTTAGAGAAAGGTTTTTATGCAAAAAGCATTTTCCTGGACTGGTAAAAGGTATCATGGCTTATGCAACAAATTGTTTTTTTAATTTATTTTTTTAAAGGGAGGTTTCTTGAACAAGACTAAAATCCTATGTGACATTTTCCTTAATGCATCCCAACTTTTCAAAATTATTCAGGAAAATATATCAGGATATGCTTCTTTGTTGAAACAAATGTTTTCCTTTACCTCCTAGCCTAGTCACATCCCACTTTTTAAAGAAATAAATACCATTGATCACTCATTGTTTTTAGCCACCCAAAAAAAAAAAAAATGATAAACCATTGTCTTTGATTCCATATTGTAGGCAGTACTGAATTTTAGTTACTTATTTGCACCCCTGGCTTGTTTGTAGTTAATTCTTTTTCCCATATTTTGTCTCTCAGATTTTTAGTCAGCCAATATTTGCATTTGCTGAAGGATGGTTTGCCACGAAATTCCCAAAAAGTGGCTTTGTACATAATTTCTACACCTTCAAACTCCCACTGTTGCCTGGTTTTCAGTTGAATCTTCTCATACTATGTTTCCGAACTGCATACGTTATATTAACCACAGGAATTGCAATGCTCTTCCCGTACTTCGATTAAGTCTTGGAACTGTTAGGGGCCTTGAATTTTTGGCCTTTGACCATATAATTCCGTGTGGAAATGTACTTTGTACAAAAGAAAATAGGGGCTTGGACTAGAAAATGGATTGTACTTGGGACATTCAGCTTTGTTTGCTTTCTTGTGACAGTTGTAGGTTTTATTGGGTCACTTGAAGGACTTATAAGTGCCAAACTGAGTTGAGGCATTACTGTAATTCTAAATGAATGGGGAAAACAAATATAATGTCCTCTAGTTTTCATGACCATAAATATAATTCAAGGTTTCAGGGTGCTATGATTTCACTTTAAGCAGTAATGCTTTCAGACTGCAATTCTCTCCTTGTTCCCCTGAGCAATCCACAACCACAATAGTACTATGGAACTTGGCATGCCTAAACCCCTAGTTGTTGTGGATTTTAACCACAAATCTATGTACACATTTATAACATCTTCATAATTGCTTCACATATAAACGGTTCTAAATTCCAAAAGAGCATGAAGAAAAGTGAAAACTCATATTTCTACAAAGAAATGAGGTAAAAACTACTCTTGGAGTGAGGTAAGATTGATTACGATCTCCCATGCATCTAATAAAGCATCCAATATCAATGTAGAACAGCTTCACATATTTTAATGTGATCCGCACAAAGAAAGCCACCACTAGTCCTTTCTTAACTCTAGCTTTGGATTTACAATTAATGTTCACCAACTGCTATCTCCAAGTCTTCGCATCAATAATAAATCAATGTTTTGAAACTCGGACCGGACCGTACGGTCTGATCGGAAAAACCGTGACCCTCTCAGTTTGGCAGTTTTTTAAGCTTCAAGAACCGCTTTATGGAAAAAAGTAGGGACCTGTGTGAACCGCGGTCAGACTGTACAATTCTAAGAACCGTGACCAGTTTTTGAGGTTCGGACGGTTTCTTTTTGCTTCAGCTTTTCTGCTTTTCTGGTGAATTTTGGGTACACCAGTATGAAATTATGATCAAATCTAGAAGAAATGAAAAAGAAATGAAAGAAAACGAAGAAGAACAAAGATCGGAAGGAGATCTGATAATTTTTGGAAGTGCTTAAGCTTCAGTGATTCATAATCTTCAAATCTGCTGTAGAGAGAGACAGAGAGCTTCTTTTTTTTTATAATTAAGAAAATGAACTCTTTTTGATTGATAACAGAAACACAAACACAAAGAGACTGCTGATGAAAGAGCAAATTGTTGATTGTGGAGAAGAAATCCAGCAAACAGATGTAGGCTACTCCAGGTGAAGACCAAAGTAGAGACGGAGAGCTTATGGCTTCACTACTTCAGCGGCCAAAAGAGTAAAGAAAGAAAAGTGGTCAAGATAGTAGGTGGGGTGGGTGGGAGAATTTATTGGAGTGCCACATTTTGGTTTGCTAATGGTTAGGGCTGTCCAGACCTGACTGGAGCCTGACAACCCGACCAAACCGCCCGACGCCGACCCGATTCCAGCTCGAACCGAAGGTCCAGTGGGTCGGCGCCGGGTTTCCGTTCACAAGAACTGACACTGGCGGGTCGGGTGGCGGGTTTGCTTCTCCAAAACCCAAGCAACCCAAACCTGACCAGAGTTGTATAAAAAATCTGGCGAAATCCTGCAAAAAAAGCTAGATCCGGTGAGATCTCGACCAGATCTGGCGAGATCTCGACTAGATCCGGCTAGATTTGGTAGGATTTAGCCAGATCCGACCAATTCTAGCAATTTTTAGCGAAAAAAAAAAGATTCCGGCGAAAAAGATGCAGAAACTGGCGAGGTTTTCCAGAATCCGGCATGATTTTCCAGATTCCAGCTTACTTTTCCAGATTCCGGCAAGATTTTCCATATTCCGGCGACATTTTCCAGATTCCGGTGATTTTTTTTTTTTTTTTTACAGATTTCAATGATTTTTTTTACTCCGGCAACCGACCGACCCTCACCTCACCCGAAACTGACTCGACCGATTTTTCCGGCGGTCGGTTTCGGGTTCTTCAACGCCTCCACTCGACGCCGGCGGGTCGAGTCCGGGTTGGGTCCAAACCCGACCTGACCCGACCCGTGGACAGCCCTACTAATGGTTAAGTTTTTATGTTTTGCTTTTATTTTAAAGAAAAAGGCTAATTCTTATATTACTAGTGGGCTGCGTTGTAGACATGCAATGCAATACAAACATCATCCATTCATCACTTAAAAAAAAAAAATGTTGCTATGTTTATAATATTTTTATAATATTTTCACAATAAATTATAAGTGGTTAGTTGTTATTGGTTCAAATTTGAACCTAATGCTAAAACTATTTTTTTGCTCCAACAATAACATCCAGTAACAACCTGCCACTTAAAATTTGTTGTAAAAATGTTGTGAAAATATTGTGGATATATCATTTTACTTAAAAAATTAAAGCATTGGTAATTTTTCAAGTGCCACGTTGTGGACATGCAATACAAGTACACAAATACTATATATATTTTTTATTCTAATTATTATATTATTAGATATTATCACAAATTTAACTAATCAACGTAAAAAAATACTAGGATTTAATATTTCTTAAAGTTATGAATTATGATATAGAAAATACATTTGAAAGATAGATCTCTTTGTTTCTATAAAGGAATAATAGATCTCTATATTTAATTGCACTATTTTAGTTAATTTCTTTAAATATTTGTACTAATTTAATATAATTATTTATATTTTAAATAATTAAATAAATTAATTATGACATCATCACGGTTCAACCCTGGTTCAATCTCGGTTCGACTTCAAAAACTTTGAACCTCTCCCTTTTACGGTTCAATGAATGGTCTGGGTCTGAAAACCTTGATATATATCTGCCGTTTATCCTAAAAAAGAGTCTTCACTTCTATATATATATATATATATATATATATATATATATAAATTGAGACGTAGCAATTCTTTTCTATCCTTTTATCCTATCCAAAATCATTCTCTCATACATTTTTAGCTCAATATGATACTTTGGGAGCAAAGGTTTGTGTAAAAAGAGAAGTTGCTTTGTTGACAAATATGTCAAATTCTCATCATAATGTTGGTAGTTTCTTGGTAAAATTACATTTTTCTTGTGATATTAAAGTCTTGTATTCATTTTTTTTCTAAACATAAAACAAATTTACTGTTATCATAATGTTCATAACCTCAAAATGTATGATAGGATATATGTATGAGTTTATTGAAATGTTATTATGTATGATAGGATATATTAAGTTTTAAGTAAAAAACTAATATGACAATTTCTTATTGGATGGTGTAAAACATGGCTTTTACACCATATTCTTACCAAATTCTGACTCATTTGAAACAATGACATGAATAATTTAGATGATGAATTACAAAGTCTCAAAAAAAAAAAAAAAAAAAAAACTTGTTTTTAGTCCATACTTTATGATGCGGCATAAAAGGTTAGCAGGGTTTTGTCACATGCGAGCAATATATTCTTTTCCTCCACGCAAATGCACGTAAAAATGTATGGCCGAACTTTTCTCAAGTTCTCTAAGGTTGCGAAATTCTTTTTTGGTTCTGCTCAATTCAATAGTGAAATTGACTAATTACTAATTTTATCATCAAATCTAGCTAGCAGGAGAGAATAACTTGGACTTTCTAGTGTCTGAAATTGGTCTCATATTCTGATATTCATCATCACATCTGACCATGTAACCATGAATTCAAGACAATATTTTTGACTGTTCTTATCGTACCTGTATGAATGTTCCCATGAGTAGCTACTACGAATAGATTAGTAATCCTTTTTTTTTTTTTCAAAAAGAGATTCTTGCATTGTTGTCAATTGATCATCTTCAAATGTATGCCTTAAACTATGTTTCCTACGTCAGGGCTAAAATGAATAGGAGCTTATTTTAACTTTCATTATTGTAAAGGATTGGTAATTCAAGAAGATAATTATTTATCCTGCAACGGGGCATATGTTGAAGCAGCGGCTCTAAGAAACTTTTAAAGAACTTAAATATATCAACATTACAACAACACCAACAAAAAACAAATATACGAAGTTGTACAATTTCTTTTGAACTATTTTTGCTATTATTTGAGCTCATTTTTATTGTTGCTACTTGATCTTTTACTTTTTATGTTTGTTTAAGGGGTTAAGGTTCATATTTGGAGTCAAAGAATTTTTTTTTTTAGTAAAGTGTAATGTTACATGCACAGCATTTTAATGACAATTATTTTACAACAAATCATAGATAACAAACTGCTATTGTTGGTTAAAAAAGTTATGTTAGTAGTAGGTTCAAATTAGAACCAATTCTATCTTTTATCTAAAAACAAAAATTTAAAACCAGTAACAGTTTATCACCTAAAATTTGTTACAAATATTATGAACGTAACATTGCTTGTATTTTTATTGAACCGATATTATTGAGATTCTCAAGTTATGATATTCATTTTTTTTAGGGTGGACAACATGGTTTTGAAACCCGGACCGGACCGTACGGTCCGACCGGAAAAACCTCGAACCGCTCATTTTTGCAGTTCTTTTAGCTCAAAAACCGCTCTATAGGAGAAAAGCAGGGACCCGTGAAAACCGCGGTCGGACCTCACGGTTCTGAGAACCGTGATCGGACCGCTTTGCACGGTTCCCTGCTCCGTTTGAATCTGAATCTCTAAAAAAAAAAAAAAAAAAAACACAGCTTTGTAAACGAGATCGAAGGAACAACGGAATCCGACGGAGGAGGAAGGTTGGCTGCTGCCGAAGCATGCGTCTGAGTCTCGCATTGAACCGACAGAACTACCATTTTTTCCCCCTAAAATATGGTGGTCCAAAAGAACCAGATCTGAAGTCACAGCTCACTGTGGACTTCGTTCTTCATAGCGCAGCTCTACGGTGGACTAGATGACATCTTTATTTTGTGATTTTGGTCTAAGAGGAAAGAGGAACAAGAGATTTAAAGGAGAGAGAGAGAGAGAGAGAGAGAGAGAGAGGAAGGCTTCTGCAAAACAGAGGAAGCCTTTCTTATTTCTCCTCAAAGGAAGTGATGAACTGATGATTCTTCGTATTTCAAAAGCCCGGTCAGATCAGATGCTTAGATGCCTAACAGCTGGCTACCTTTTTTTTGACTGAAAATGTAGAATGGGTATATTAAAATGAACAAAAGTACAACAATTAAAAAAAAAAAAAAGAGAAAAGAAAAGAAGGGTGTCTTACAGCCTCACTAGCACAAGCCTGACCTCACGCCTAGCCACTGAACAGAGGAAGCACAGATAGCCAGCTAGCCCTCTTCGAACTTTAAACCTTGAGATTGAAAATTATAATTTATAAACCTTTTAAAAGTGTACCGTTCCTATTCAATAGTTGAAATATTTTAATAGTGTAAATCATGACTTTTAAAGGTATTGTTATGATGACTGTTGTACAAATTTATTAAAATATTATAAAGGGTAAAAAAATAACTATTTAAAATTCATAATAAATTGTGAAAAACACATTTTATTTTTAGTAGTTCCCAAATACTTTAATTTTTTTAAATGTTTAGTCAAGATTATTAATTTTTATGCATTAATTTTTATTTATTTCATATTAATTAATTATTAAATTAATTATTACGTCAGCACGGTCCGACCTCGGTTCGACCTCGGTCCAACCTCAAAAACCTTGAACCTCTCTCTTTTACGGTTCTTTAAACGGTCCAGGTTTCAAAACCATGGTGGACAAGACTACTTAGTTGTGTGAATGTGTATATATATACTATTCTTTTTCCTTTTTTCCTTTTCTTTTGCAAGTAAACATTTTGTCAAGTTAGAATGTCCTTGTAACACTGAACACCCTTTCTATAATGTTCAATACTTTGCTGTCGCTAGCTATGTTATTGGCATGTGCTTGTTAGTACACATTTTCTGTACGTTGTTTCCTGTCTCTGAACATACAACTATGAGAATCACCAACAGGATGGTCCTTATTACTTGGGAAATGACCTAAGATACTAATGTTTGAGGGGCCTAAATAAACGGTGAAGTAGCTCTCTCTAAAGAGAAATGCAGTGTTAGTGCCACAAAAAGTTTCACAATTTTTAACATAAATTGCCACACAATATGTGGTAAGTTATGAGTGGCGGGGATGTGACATTAGCATATCTCTTCCCAAAACTTGATCTCAACCTCTACACCTAATTTGATTAGAGATATGACTTCAAGCCTCGGGACACATGGAATGATCTTTATTGCCACCGCACACCAAAATCAGTGGGCCGGAAAGAAACCAAAGAATAAATAAATATATCTAAACAATTGACCCTGGTGCTTGCTATTTTTTGGAGTATTTAGCTCTTTTTTTTTTTTTTTACCATATTCAGTTCTTGAAAAAAATCACGTCTATTTTAGTATAATAATTTTTATTTTATTTTACATACTCACTTTTAAAACATCTTATTTTAGATTATTTATTTTACAATGCATTTCATTAAAATGTCAATTTTCTTGATCTTTTAAAAATTATTTATCTATCTTCACCCACAACAACCAACGTCCACCCTCTTTATCCTCAAAATACATGAAGAAATAATAAAAAAAAAAAACTAAATGCAAAATGAATAGTGGTAGAGTAAATTTGCACAATTACTTTAACAATTATATATTTTTACACAACTTTACATGGCGTGATGTATATGCATTTTAGACTTGATTGATGCTAAGATAAAAATTTATGCCTACCTTACGGCTACATAGAAGCAGTCGGTTCTATACAATCAAACACAGCTTATGCTGCAGCATGTAACACATTTTAAAGAATGCTTTCATTTATGGAATCATGACTTTATCAAAAGCCCTTTTCGTTGCAACTTCATTTTGTGCGCCTAACTTTTTTTCTTTTTTTTTGTATCATTTTCTTGACCAAACATGTGATAGGTCCATCTTCACGGCAGTAATTATTGAACAATTTTCAACTCAATTTTTTTGTATAAACATGCTACTTAGAGCTAGGTAATCACTTTACCTAAATTTATAATTAGATTGAGATGGTGAGAGCCCCCTTCTATGATAAAAATGGACAAAAGAAAGGTGAATGGAGTGTAGAAGAAGATAATAAACTAAGGTCTTATGTTCAGAGATTTGGCCACCGGAACTGGCAAGAACTTCCCAAATTTGCAGGTAATTAAGAAACTCTTTGAAGCTGATAGAAATCAATCCAAGGACATTTTTATGATTTTCCTTTAATTTATTTGTTCATTTTTATGTATGATTTGCCTTTATTGACTATCATGATTGTCTTCCTTTTTCTGTCATAGTTTTCTTTCCTGGGAAAATCCAAATATAAAAAAATAAATTGGAATCCTATGGCATTACAGTACTTCAACGTTAATCAACCTTGGTTTACAGGTTTATCAAGGTGTGGGAGGAGTTGCAGACTGCGATGGTTGAACTACCTCCAGCCAGATGTAAAACGAGGAAACTACACAGAAGAAGAAGAGCTTATGATCATCAAATTGCATGAAGAACTAGGCAATAAGTACGGAATTAAATCCTTCTTAATTCTTCAACAAGAATTTGGAAGAACATAACTTTATTTACAAAATCTCCCCTTCTTTCCATGCGCTTTTTCTTGTTTGCATGTTTTCATACTTGATAACAAATATTTATGAGCATAACCTACTTCAGGCATGCCAGTCATTTTGAAGAATTCAGCGTAAACGTGTTGGCATGGTGAATACTCATAAACATCTTATGTCTGCATTAAATGCGTCTGCAACCAAGATATGTCACCATAATTAGTCAGTTTTTCTTTGAAATGATTCAAAATGAATTTTTCAATGAGCATAAATATTTTAATATAAATATATAGTAATGTAACTACATATAAACTTTTGAAATTGAGTTAGATTTGGTGCATATACTGGTGTTCCAGTTCTGCTTATAGGTGCTATTACTTGAACTTTGTACTCTAGATATTTGATGCAATACAATCTGCTCAGTCATCGAAAAGAAGAAACAAAAGAGAACCTCTATATAAACCCCTTGTATTTTTCTTTGTAGATGGTCTATGATTGCAGCTAGCTTGCCTGGGAGATCAGATAATGATATAAAAAACCATTGGCATGCCCACCTAAAGAAGCGCACCAAGAAAAATCCTACAACATCAAAGATGAAAACACTATCTAGTGACGCTGATACAGCAAGGAAAATAGAAACTGGCAGTTCTATAAGCAGTTCTCCCTCTTACCAAGTTCAAGAGAGCTCCCAATTACCCCTAGAAACATCTTCTAGTGAATTCTCATACTTGAGCTTTGATAATGCACCTTTATCTGGCATAAATTGGACTGCAAAAGATAGTCTCGCTACATTGGAACCAGTTGAACAATCATTTAGTGACTTTTGGACTGAACCCTTTATATTGGACAATACCTACATCCAGAATAACTATCCAGAACCCTTGGTAGATGGAGGATTTAGTGCATCTCAATCATGCTACAATGTAGGCACAGATTCCATTCATGAGGTAATGCAAGAAATCGAGAACTACCCGAAAATTAATTAGAAAGATCAATATTTGGTGAACTAGTGTGTTGGTGCATTTTCATATTAAATGAATAAATAAAATATTTATCAATATACTAATTAGGTTTTTCTTTTTAATGTGAATAATTAGATTAATTGAATGAGAAAAGGTGGGAGTTTCATGAGGTAATCATTTCATAGAGGGGGGTTTAGTGATAAGAATATAGATTCCTACATTAATAAAGAGAAAATCTACATTATGTTATATTTGATGATGTTATTTGCTTAAGAACATGATGCATAAAAATGATACAATCCACACTATGGGAGGTGAAACACTAGAGATTTCCAATCCAATTCCATTTTCCCTTGTAATTTCAAATTAATTAATGTAATTCTATTGGCAAGATATGATAATTGTATTCTCCCAAATGCTTTCTTTTGTTTCGGTGGAAAATATTTTCTTGGAAAAAAAAATTGTTGGAAAAAAAAAAAATCCAAAACGAGTGACTAGTTTTCATGTTTATTGTAGCAAATCTGAATATGACCTTTGAAAACGCTTTATATATATTAATACTTAAAAATCATTGGTATTTCATATAAACTCAATGTTGGTTTAGGTGAGAGTACTAATGGCAGCAGCCTCAAAATAGTAGTGGTGGCAGTGATAGAATTAGCGATGGTCGTGGTAAAGGTAGTGAAGGTGGTAGTGGTGATGGTGATGGTTTTAGTGTTGACACCTCATTTTGTAATCCGCATTTAACCTCACTTGGAGGGTAAAAGGGTAATTTCACGTTAAAAATATGCATCTTGATTTTGGTCATTAGATCCTTAATCTCATTTCACCAAAATGATCTTAATGTTGTAACGATCAAATCGATTAGTTATAAGCCCTAATCGAACCATCAGATTGAAAGTTATCATCAAATCAAGTTTTAATGGCTGAGATGCACTATCACAAATTGAGTCCGACCTTATGTGATTATGAACAATTGATTCTAATTAGTTATAATTATAATCAATTTGAAATTAATGATGTGTCATCATTTGATTGGTTAGGACTATATTTTATGGTCATGTTGCATACACTTAATTAATTAGATAGTTAAACATTAATTATTCAATGAGTAATTTGTGCAATTATCTTTTAATTAGGGTAAATTTGGAACTAATTAGGTCTGAAATGGGAGTGATTGGAGCCTATTAATGTTAATTAGAAACTAATTTGGGACCTATTAATGTTAATTGTGCTGAAACCATTTTTCTAAGAAATGACCTCTGCTCACTATTTCATTGATATCTCTCAGAATATTTTGAATCTGTGAATGAGATTAATTTTCCCAGAAACTAGACATCTAGGGCTTTAATTTGAGCACAAGAACGACACAATTCCGATCAAAATTGAGTCAGATATGATTTTTCAAAATTAGCTTTACAGGCTGTTACAGCAGCTACGGAAAAACCGAATTTTAGTTTGCTCCTCACTCCCACAAATCTCTCCATTTAATGCACCAAATTTCTCCAAAGGTTAAAATGAGGTCTAGGTTCATGATTCATTGTCAACCCTCATTAATGGCCTTCCATTTATATTTTCTCCGCCACTACTATATAAACCCCCCTCTCCTTCATTCCAAAGGACACAAAAAACAAAACCCCCCCTCTCTTCTCCTCTCTTGAGTTCTAGGAAGTAGAGTAGTCTTGTCAAATCTTGGTCTTCTTGAGACTCAAGGTATTGAGTGAGACTTACTCTTCCTCTCCTAACTTTTCTTTTCCTCCACCCTTAGGACCTCCCTCAAGAGTCTCCTCATCCACCATATTGATCTTGCATGAAGGTATAATTCCTTTTCCTAACTTGTTTTTTGTGTTGCCATGATAAGAATTTAGGATTAAAGTATGATAGTAACTATTAATTTTCCTTGAATATGTTCGAATGTTCTTAAATGTTATTATGTGTTCTCCACATGTTCTTGGTTGTTCATCACATGTTCATGCATAACACTAGTTTTAATCCTAAATTCACATCAAAAATATGAAAAACATGTTTATTTCATAATTCTTTCAAATCTTTGAATCTAGGGTATCACCATCCACACACATTTACTAGAATTCATTTTTCAATCCAAATGCAATGCTTAATAATTGAATTAGGGTTCATCACATGCACACACCTTAAATTCAACATGCAAATTGATTGACATATTGGATGATATGATATGGGTGTTGGCCACCATAGTCTAGAAGACCGGTTTCACCGGGCAAGGTGGGTGCCTAACACCTTCCCACCTTGTAACATAGCCTCCGAACTTAGATCAAGGGTTAGTAGATCAAATACTTGTCCATGTAATTTTCAATTTTTAGATTGTAACTAGGAGATAAAGCCATGTACTTTATCTTAGATTGTATCTAGGACCAAAGCTAGGTAATTTTTCTATGACCAATGTAAATTCAATTGAAAATTAATAAAATGATGAATTTTTCAATTTCGGTTTTCTTATTTTTCCAATAATTAAATAAGTGACGACTCCATTGTAAAACCCTTAATCTAAAGGGGAAAATATAACTAGTCGAACTTCCATTTTGAGAGACAATAACACAACTCCACCCATTCACGTGGGTTTGGCCCAACTTATCATAAAACGGGCCGGGGGCGCGGTCTCTCACAGTGGTGACTCCACTGGGGATATTGAGGGCTAAGTTTCAATTAGGTTATGGTGGCCAACCATGTCATTGTTTGTTTATTACTTTTTGTATATAATATGTCTAATATGTCATTATATTGCATGTCATGCATCATTTGCTTGAATGAAATTTATTTTATTTACATGCTAGCCCGGAAGCCCGGTAGTATTAGCCGTGGATTGTGGTCTTCCTGAGACTCACATACCCAGCGGTGAACCTACCACCCACTGCGACAATGATCATCATGGTTATGCCATGGTGGTTCATAGGGATAAACTGTACCGTTCGGACCAACGCGGCGCTCCTGGCGTCACAAGTTGGGAGGTACGACGTCCTAGCTTGTGAGAACCTTTAACCTACCTTCTACCTATGTTGTAATGACCCATAGAACCTACCTTTAGGTTGGTCCATGTAATTGCATTTCATTATGCATATGTTTGGCCGTTGTTTGGACCATGATGAGCCCAAGTCCAATGCTTGAGCCCATCATAATTGTTTGAACCTTGTATGCTATGAGTGAACTCAAGCCTAAAAGCCTATGATTAAACTCTAGTTGAAATGGAAGCCCAATTTGTTTCTTGAATGAGTCTAAGCCCAACACTTGAGCCCATAAGAGATGTATATGCATGATAACATCAAAGGCCAAAGGCTCCCAAGATGCATGCCTTCCAAGTGTAAGGTTCAAGCCGTTTTAAGCAAATGCCAAAGATCATAATCAAGGTTCAAGCCTTCTAAGTGCAAGCCCAAGCCATTAAGGTTCAAGCATACAAAGTCTCAAGCATCCTAAATGGACCAAGAAGAAGCAAGCGGCCCAACTTTGCTTCACTCCACAATTAGTTTGCAACATCATGGTTAAGCTTAAAGTTTGTTTTTTTTATTCCATGTTTCTATGTTTCTTTGAATTCTAAAAGTCCATGTAGCATTTGCTGTACTTTGTTCATGTAAATATATATTTAAAAAAAAAATTCAAAAAAAAAAAACAAGACTCACAAATCTTTCCAAAAAAAAAAAAAAATTCAAATAAGAAAGTGTTTAGACTAGGGGCATTGGGCCTTTGAGTCATGTAAAAAAAAATTCTTTGAACTAGGGCCATTGAACTTCCTAGTGACTTTTTCAAAAAGACCCAAATTTTTTTTTTTTCAAGATTTAAAAAAAAAAAAAAAGTCTCCTTTTCAAAATGGTACATGAGGATTCCTTGGACAAAACATTTTCTAAATCTTAATGTTTAAAGGCTTGAGCAATCAACTTATACCAAGGAATGATTAATTTCATTTGATCCATGTAAATACTTTTGCTACTTGACTTAGAATATAAGAAGAAAAAGTCTTAAAAGGCAATAAAAAAAAAAAAAATCCATCCATTAGAAAATCCCAAGAATCCATGCACTCAATCCAATTTTCAAAGATCTTTTGTTTCACAACATTAGAGCATTCATACTTTTTCTTTTAAGATGAATTTATTAAAAGAGCTTAAGTCACTGTGCTTACAAGCAAGCATTACTAGGGATAGGAGGCCATCTTTGGTTAAACAAGATTATTCCCTAATACCTAGAACGATCATTATCCATTGCTAGCTCATTTGAGCCGTTAAACACTTAGCCTTTTTTTGCATGACCCACTAAAATCTAAACTTGGGGTGGAAAAAATCAAGTTATGCATACTTAAATCTCATGTTAAAGAGGACTCAACCCGGTAGCTTTGAAGTTAATTGATAAATCTCTCCTAGAAGACATGAAAGACAAGTGGAGAATTCATTAGGCTAAAGACAAAAGATCATCAAAGGAAAATGAGGTTTCACATAATCAAGGAAAGAGAAATGAAATTCTAGTGTACATCAAGTTTGAAGAGCCTAAAATTCATCATGCCAAGAGGAATACAAGGTTCATCCAAAAGAGAGTTCATGAAAAACAAAGAAAGAAAAGATTCATCAAGCACCAAAAAGTGCAAGTGCATTAAGGAAGAAAGAAGTCTAGAGAGTGCATCAAAATGACCAAAAATCATTGAGTTGAGAAAAAGAAAGCAAAAGGTCCCCAAAAGTTCATTCAATCAAGAGAAGAAAAAATAAATAAAAATAAAACTGCCCGCTAGGCTGAAAACCCAAAAGGGTAGTCTAGGCAAAAGCTAGGGCCCAAAAGAAAAGAAAAGAAAAGAAAAGAAAAAGCCCGCTAGGCTGAAAACCCAAAAGGGCAGTCTAGGCAAAAGTTATGGCCAAAGAAAAGAAGAAAAGAAAAAATTGGAAAATCCTACAAAGTTGAGAACCTGAGGATGCAACCTAAAAAGAGAAGAATTTTACAAGATAAAAGTCTAGAGGTATGATTCAAGATGAATGAGCATAATGTTGATACGAGTGACTAATGAAGACTAGTGAGAAGATGACAAAGAAGAAATGGAGAAACTCCTTCAATACTTGATTTTTGAGTAATGCATACTTGGGGGAAACATCATAGGGAATTTTGAGCCTTTTTATATCATTCATTTCATAACCCAAACCCGGCCTACATTACAACCCATGAGTAAAGACCTCCTTGAAGTCTTGCTAGTTGTAGACACATTTTAAACTCTAATATTATTTTCTCTTGAATTAAAAAGGAAAAATACTTAAAATTGTCAAATCCCACTGGATGATATGTTGAAGGACAAAACTTTTCAAATTCTCAAATCCCAAATAGCTCAAAAGAACTTTCAAACTTGGAGCACTCTTCTTGTTTACACCCAACAATGCGATTCCTAAATATTATCACACTTCATTTCTTGATTGCCTTTGGAGACTCAATCTGACGATGTTCAAAAGGAAGAAGCAAATTTTATTACATGAGTTTAATGATCTTGATACTTCCTAATCAAAGAGATTTGTTTGGTTCTTAAACATTATGATTTTCCAAAATGGTTGTTCAAAGGATCATATCTAGTTCCAAAAAAAAAAAAAAAAAAAAAAAAAAGAAATTTGTTTTTTTCAAAAAAAAAAAAAAGAAAAGAAAAAAAAAAAGAAGAGAAAGTGCAATCTCATTTAAAAAAAAAAAAATCAGTCTTTTCTAAAATCCAGTTTTTTTGAACTACGCCTTGACCTGATCCTTTATGAGAGAGGTACGTAAGCAGCCTTGCAAAGGCCCGATCCTAATCACCCAAACAACCTTGGAAAACAAAGTCAAAATAATGTGACAAAATTGTTTAGGTGCATGTTAGGTTAAGCCCATTTGTTTGCATTAAGCATGTCTAAACTTGGAGCATTAACCTATTTATATTGTGCCCAAATATGTTCTTCTTGCATGGAAGAATGTTTTCATTTGAGGCATTAATCCATTTGTTTGCAAGCATGTCCACAATAAGGGCATTAGTAAAAAATGTTTTCATGATAATGGGTTTCTAACAAGCTAGAGAAAGAAAGCCTTTTTGCAGGAACCAAGGATGGCGAACCATGATCTTTTTTCATGTTCCCTAATGGTCACAACATCAAATGAATGCAGCTTCAATTTAAGCATGGAATATGCTCCACACTAGGGGCATTGGGTAAGTACTTCCAATTCATTTCAATAAATAAATCCATTACTAATTGAAATTATCTTCTGGCAGGAATTAAGCAAGGACTTATCTAGCAATCCACATCAACTTCCAGCCAAAGTTATTTTCATTCAAAGGATAGGTTTTTCAAAAAAAAAAAAAAAATCATCATGAATAAATCTTCATCACTCTTACTCCATCTTCTTCACTTTTTGATAATGAACAATTCTTCAAATCTCAAAAAAAAAAAAAAAAACATCATTCAAGATTTTCAATTCTTTCAAAAAAATTTAGGATTTCCAAATCTTCCCAAAAAAAAAAAAATTTAAAAAAAATTTTTTCCTTCAAAAAAATTTCAAGATTTCCAATTAGGTTGCTTTTTTAAAAAAAAAAAAAAAAACATCATTCAAGATTTTCAATTCTTTCAAAAAAATTTAGGATTTCCAAATCTTCCAAAAAAAAAAAAATTTCAAAAAAAATTTTTTCCTTCCAAAAAAAAAAAAATTCAATTAGGTTGCTTTAAAAAAAAAAAAAAAAAAAAAAAAAAACCTTGGGACTAGGGGCATTGGGCTCATACTTCTTAGGTTGTTTAAAAAAAAAAAAAAAATTTAATCAATCAAAATTTTCAATTCCTTCAAAAAAATTCAAGATTTCCAAATCTTTCAAAAAAAAAAAAAATTCAAGATTTCCATAATTTTTCAAAAAATTCAAGACTTCTAATTAGGCTTTCAAAAACAAAAAATCATTCCAAATTTTCAATTACTTCAAAAAATTCAAGATTTCCAAATCTTTCAAAAAAAAAAAAAAAATCATCAATCAAAATTTTCAATTGCTTCAAAAAAAAAAAAATTTCAAGATTTCCAAAATTTTTCAAAAAATTCAAGACTTCCAATTAGGCTTTCAAAAAAAAAAAAAAAAATGTCATTCGAGATTTTCAATTCTTTTAGAAAATTTAGAATTTCCAAATCTTCCAAAAAAAAAATTCATTTGAAAAAAAAGTTTTTCAAATCCTTAAAAAAAATTTCAAGATTTCCAATTAGGTTGCTTTAAAAAAAAAAAAAAGGGACTTTTCAAAATGAAAAAACCTTGGGACTAGGGGCATTGGGCTCATACTTCTTAGGTTGATTTAAAAAAAAAAAAAAAAAAAATTTCCTTCAAAAAATTCAAGATTTCCAAATTTTTACCCAAAAAAAATAAATTTCAAGATTTCCAAAAATTTTCAAAATATTCAAGACTTCCAATTAGGCTTTCAAAAAAAAAAAAAAAAAAAAGATTCAAGATTTCCAAATCTTTCAAAAGAAAGAAATTTCCCAGTTCTATCAAAAAATTCAAGATTTCCAAATTTTTCAAAAGAAAAATTCAAAAGTCCCAGAAGAGAACCACATTAAATTCTTCTTTAGGAAAAGAAAATTATGATCTTCTTCCATATTTTCCAGTGGGGCAACATCAAGTCAAATGTCCATCCTCAACATTCATCGAAGCACAAAATTTGTCCCAAACTAGGGGCATTTGCCAGGTATGCCGAATTCTTTTCAATGAATAACTCTGTTACTAATTGGAGATATCTATTTTGTAGGTACTAGGGCAAAAAGCCCACAAACATGAACCATGAGCCAAGATCCAAGAATCCTAGGTCCTCTGAAAACATGAGCCAGGATCCACAACCTTTGGTCCTCTGAAAACATGAGCTCAAAACCCAAAAAAAAAAAAAAAACCCTTTGTCCTCTGAAAACATGAGGCCAAAGCCCAAAAAAACCCTTGGTCCTCTGAAAACATGAGCCTAAAGCCCAAAAGAATCATAGGTCCTCTGAAAACATGAGCTAGGATCCACAACCTTTGGTCCTATGAAAACATGAGCCCAAAGCCCAGAAAACCCTTGGTCCTCTGAAAACATGAGCCAAGATCCAAGAATCCTAGGTCCTCTGAAAACATGAGCCAGGATCCACAACCTTTGGTCCTTTGAAAACATGAGTCCAAAGCCCAAAAAAATCCTTGGTCCTCTGAAAACATGAGCCAGGATCCAAGAATCCTAGGTCCTCTGAAAACATGAGCCAAGATCCACAACCTTTGGTCCTCTGAAAACATGAGCCCAAAGCCCAAAAAAACTCTTGGTCCTCTGAAAACATGAGCCAAGATCCAAGAATCCTAGGTCCTCTGAAAACATGAGCTAGGATCCACAACCTTTGGTCCTCTGAAAACATGAGCCCAAAGCCCAAAAAAATCCTTGGTCTTCTGAAAACATGAGCCAGGATCCAAAACCTTTGGTCCTCTGAAAGCATGAGCCTAAAGCCCAGAAAACCCTTGGTCCTCTGAAAACATGAGCCAAGATCCAAGAATCCTAGGTCCTCTGAAAACATGAGCCAAGATCCACAACCTTTGGTCCTCTGAAAACATGAGTCCAAAGCTCCAAAAAAAAAAAAAAAAAAAAAAAAAAAAAAAGAAAACCTTGGTTCTCTGAAAACATGAGCTAAGGTTCAAGAATCCTAAGTCCTCTGAAAACATGAGCCATGATCCACAACCTTTGGTCCTCTGAAACACATGACTAAGATCTCCATATTTTCTTGACCTCAGGTAAGCATGTCTTGTACTCTTTCAAAAAAAAAAAAATTTTGCATGCATAAACTACGCGTAGACCTGATCCTCCCACCAAGAGGTACGTAGGCAATCTCCCCTGAGATTCGGTCCACATTTTGATCCACTACATGACAGTTTGCATTCTTATTTCTATGCATCATAAATTCACCACGGTTAAATGCTGATTGCAAAGTTAAGTGTCTTTTTCATACATTGACATTCGCTTTTCAAGCTCTGTCAATGAGGGGCATTCTGTTGACATCTCATTTTGCAACCCGCATTTAACCTCACTTGGAGGGTAAAAGGGTAATTTCACGTTGGAAATATGCATCTTGATTTTGGTCATTAGATCCTTAATCTCATTTCACTACAATGATCTTGATGTTGTAACGATCAAATCGATTAGTTATAAGCCCTAATCGAACCATCAGATTGAAAGTTATCATCAAATCAAGTTTTAATGGCCGAGATGCACTATCACAAATTGAGTCCGACCTTATGTGATTATGAACAATTGATTCTAATTGGTTATAATTATAATTAATTTGAAATTAATGATGTGTCATCATTTGATTGGTTAGGATTACATTTTATGGTAAGGTTGCATACAACTAATTAATTAGATAGTTAAACATTAATTATTCAATGAGTAATTTGTGCAATTATCTTTTAATTAGGGTAAATTTGGAACTAATTAGGTCTGAAATGGGAGTGATTGGAGCCTATTAATGTTAATTGGAAACTAATTTGGGACCTATTAATGTTAATTGTGCTGAAACCATTTTTCTAATAAATGACCTCTGCTCACTATTTCATTGATATCTCTTAGAATATTTTGAATCTGTGAATGAGATTAATTTTCCCAGAAACTAAACATCTAGGGCTTTAATTTGAGCACAAGAACGACACAATTCCGATCAAAATTGAGTCAGATATGATTTTTCAAAGTTAGCTCTACAGGCTGTTAGAGCAGCTACTGAAAAACCGAATTTTGGTTTGCTCCTCACTCCCACAAATCTCTCCATTTAATGCACCAAATTTCCCCAAAGGCTAAAATGAGGTCTAGGTTCATGATTCATTGTCAACCCTCATTAATGGCCTTCCATTCATATTTCCTCCACCACTATTATATAAACTCCCCTCTCCTTCATTCCAAAGGACACAAAAAACAAAACCCCCCCTCTCTTCTCCTCTCTTGAGTTCTAGGAAGTAGAGTAGTATTGTCAAATCTTGGTCTTCTTGAGACTCAAAGTATTGAGTTAGACTTACTCTTCCTCTCCTAACTCTTCTTTTCCTCCACCCTTAGGACCTCCCTCAAGAGTCTCCTCATCCATCATATTGATCTTGCATGAATGTATAATTCCTTTTCCTAACTTGTTTTTTGTGTTGCCATGATAAGAATTTAGGATTAAAGCATGATAGTAACTATTTAAATTTCCTTGAATATGTTCGAATGTTCTTAAATTTTATTATGTGTTCTTCACATGTTCTTGGTTGTTCATCACATGTTCATGCATAACACTAGTTTTATTCCTAAATTCACATCAAAAATATGAAAAACATGTTTATTTCATAATTCTTTCAAATCTTTGAATCTAGGGTATCACCATCCACACACATTCACTAGAATTCATTTTTCAATCCAAATGCAATGCTTAATATATTGAATTAGGGTTCATCACATGCACACACCTTAAATTCAACATGCAAATTGATTGACATATTGAATGATATGATATGAGTATTGGCCACCATAGTCTAGAAGACCGGTTTCACCGGGCAAGGTGGGTGCCTAACACCTTCCCACCTTGTAACATAGCCTCCGAACTTAGATCAAGGGTTAGTAGATCAAATACTTGTCCATGTAATTTTCAATTTTTAGATTGTAACTAGGAGACAAAGCCATGTACTTTATCTTAGATTGTATCTAGGACCAAAGCCATGTAAGTTTTCTATGACCAATGTAAATTCAATTGAAAATTAATAAAATGATGAATTTTTCAATTTCGGTTTTCTTATTTTTCTAATAATTAAATAAGTGGCGACTCTATTGTAAAACTCTTAATCTAAAGGGGAAAATATAACTAGTCGAACCTCCATTTTGAGAGGCAATAACACGACTCCACCTATTCACGTGGGTTTGGCCCAACACTCCTAATAAAATGGGCCGGGGGCGCAGTCTCTCACATTTAGGAGCAAGAAGAAATGAATGTGGTAGGCCATAAGGGAATTGTAGAAAACTACTCCCACTTCTCATAGAAAATGTTTTTCACCATTTTGACTTATTTTATATAAACCATGGAAAACATTTTAGGAAAATCTTAGACCCTAAATTATATATGCAATGGATTAGTTGGTATTAATTGAATAATTTATGTGTATTCCAATAAGTAATTCAACCACAGTAATCAATCACCAATTCTAAAACAATAATAGTAAAAGCAATAAAAGGCACACTAATTTTGGTGATATAGTGCAAAGTTAAGATTTCAATAGAGTATGTAATGTGTTATTGAAGTTCAAGTTGTAATGTTCAAGATGTATGTCAAAGAAGACTGAATTTAAAAATTTTGACTGCCTTGATGCTCAATTGACCATACAAGAGTCTTCAATGACCTTTTAAATTATAATCACAGCTCAATCTATCAAAAGAAAATTCTTGATATGGCTTGATCGATCAAAAAATAGGAAAGCTAAATTTGACGTGTTTTGACTAAGTCAATGTTGTCTTGGTTTTCCGTTCCCTACATGCAAGCATATAAAATGCCATATTATAGCACAACTTAGAAGATATTTTAGAGAGTTATTTTCATGTGCTACAAAGAGAAAAAATCTTAACCTAATTATCACCAACTTTTTTTTTAGATAATTATAATATGCTGCTAATTACGTAGCTTGAACCATTTCCCTTAGGCCCCTAAGAACTTTGATCAGAATAATTTGAAGCTAAAGAGCCAATCCTACGTTGTTTCAGGACAATTTGAAAGTATTGTAGCCAATTTGGTCCTTACCATTAATTCATGTCCCTAGTGAATTAACATTAAGAATCAAATTGATTGCAAATTTAAAATAATAGAGATCAAATTGATTGTTACCAAAATATATAGATCAAACTAGTATTTCTGCAAAAAATAAATAACAAAAGTCTAATTGACCAGTCATTTCAAACTTTGGCCGGATATTCTCTACATAGAGCGCCTGAGCATTTCAATCAAAGGGTAAAAAAAAATTAACTAAACAATTAATGTTAGAAAAAAAATTATGTGTTTCAGGCTAATGGCCTAACTTTGGCCTATGTCCAACCTTAACAAAAGCAAGGAAGTAGTAACTTATCATGGGAATGGAATCAAAGACCAAATAGTAGGTATGGCCATTGGAGGACTACACCAGTGGCCTACTGATGAACAAGTTGGCGTATTCTTTTAACCATAAATCAATATCTAGAATTATAACATCTTAATGATTACTGCAGATATAAACATTTTCAGACTTTACCATTAAAAATTAAGTAGACAGTAACATTTTGATTATATTTTTGCGTTTCCAAAAGAGCAAGAAACCTTTTTCTATGAGATTCCTACTGGAGCGAGGGGAGTAGGGCTATAAACGAGCCAAGTTTTTTTGAGTAATGTGTGTTTGAGCTTGGCTCATCAATAAAAATAAAATATTCAAGCTTGGCTCAAGCTTGAAACAAGCCTAAAAACAATGTTTGAACTTGAACTCATGAGAACGCCAAAAAACTTGAGCTCGGCTTGGCTTGACTTGATTAATCAAGCCAAGCTTAAGCTTAATATCAAACTCAACCTTGAGCTCAAATCAAGCTTTATAAGTTGAGATCCAAAAAAATTGCATCATCAAATGTTTATATCATCAGAAATGAAGTAAACAAAAAAAATAAAAAAAAAAATAAAAATAATATACTCATTTTATCATGCTTCTAATTCCACCCATGATTAGAAATTATTCAAATTACAACTTTGCATAATTGAATCCATCCATTCATCATTCATTGTCTATAGCTTGAGTAATTGTTCAAAATATAATTTTTACATCCACATTTGTCATCCATGCAACTATAATCTTCATAAATCTAAATAAATTAACATTCCAAAACATATAAGAATAAACAAGCTATAAATTAACATTTCAAAACATATGTGAAATGTCATAATAATGAGTTTATTTTGTAAACATATATCAAGCTATAAATAAGCCTAAGCTCGGCATTTTTGTATCGAGCCCTATTATTCATGAGTTTGTTTGCAAACAATTTGTTTTGCTTGGGCTCGGCTTATTTGTCAAACAAGCCTAAAACTGATGCTCAAGATTGGCTTATTTATAAACAAACAAACATAAACAAGCATTTTATCAAACCAAGCCCAAGTTGTTCATGAACGACTTGATTCGTTTACAGCCTTAGAGGGGAGACTGACATTTTGATTTCCATTGCACCAAATCAACCATCTAAGATCAAATCATCCAGTAACAAATGTATAGTTCATTACTCAATCATGCATTAGCAAACATTCATCTTGACTCCAAAATAAAACAAGACCTATTATTATTATAAACCCACACATGTGGACTAGAAAAGTAAGAGCAATACTCAAATAAGAAAGAAATGTCAAATTCAATAGCATATTAAAAATCGACTACTAAAGCGCACAATAACTTCACACGTTTTGTTAAAATATATATGAATGGATTTTTCCATTTTAAGTTTTCATTTCCAAAATCATCATTTTTTTTTTTGTATTATTATTATTATTATTATTATTATTATTATTATTATTATTATGTCATCTTTGTTTTGCATGTATTAGGAGCATGAAATAAAAGAACAGAAAATTAATTAGATGCTTCGAATGCGCATCAATCCTCTGTGGTAAAATTCCTGTCCCAGTTCACGCTCCACTACTCAACTTATAACATGCATCTATTTATACTTTTCTATTCTTAATATGTTAACTTCTTCTTAGGTTTTAAGTCTTGCACCACCGCGCACCTTTGGTGCAATGGTCGTGATGCAAGTCTCCAAGAGAGAGTTTCACATACATAAACACTTAGATTAGGTAAAAGTAAAATTTTTTATTTTATATCAAAAAAAGAAAGTTTTAAGTCTTACAAATATCCAGATTCATGGTAGAAACAAGCCACTGGAGCTGAAAGAAAAGTGAAAGAGGTGTGAAATGTCTTTGCACGTGATCAACATTCACAATCACACCTAATGGCTGAAGAAAACAAAAATATAAACTAAAGGAAAGAGATCCATGTGATGTCTTCTGAATTCTAATAATATGTATATATATTTTTTATCACTTTTAAGTCTGATGAGTAAGAGATTTAGAGTTCAATCTCTGCCTATATAAAAAATCGATTAGTGTCTTAGTTTGACGATAAAGAACATGGATTGAGAGAGACTTTTTTTTTTTTTTTTTTTTGAGCGAGATTGAGAGGTACTTTGAGACAGAAGATGTGCGTTCCTTACTATCACTCAAAACTTTGAATAATC
The DNA here is from genome assembly GCA_032878915.1 of Castanopsis chinensis. Taxonomy (NCBI): domain Eukaryota; kingdom Viridiplantae; phylum Streptophyta; class Magnoliopsida; order Fagales; family Fagaceae; genus Castanopsis; species Castanopsis chinensis. Next base: position 1,613,339 of record JAVQMG010000026.1, on the reverse strand, counting down.
ATCCAAACGTGTTTACAGAAAGTTATATTTAAAGACTCTCCTCAACTTCTTATTTTTCTACATGTTTCCTTTCACAGTATTGTCAAAATTTCAATGAGTTGCAGATTCAATATTTTTTCTTTCTTTTGTCATAGTTTTCATGATCCATGCGATAATGAGAGAATCATAGCATGGTATAGGAACTAAAGTCACAAGCAATCGGGAATTTTGGTGCATCTACCTGCCAAATTTTCTCTCATTCTTTAATATTCTTCTAAAATCATTTAACTATTATGCTAATATTGTGTGCTCTCTGAAGAATTTAATTATAAAATGAGTACGTACGTAATTGCATGCTTGTACTTCTAGAATGACGTACCATAATTATTGGCCAAAGAATAAAAAATAACTTACATCATAAAGCATCCGAAAGAAGAAATTAGAGAACAATTTTGAAGCGTAAACCAATTTATTAACAGTATTATATCTCAAGTGCGTATCTTAAGCACTCCAATGAAACAAGCTCGGTTTATCCCACCTCTTTCCAAGGCCTATAATAGCATTTCTTTGTGCCATTTTCTTCAGATTAGATGGATATACTGCACCAGCACCACCAGCCCTCAACCATGTCTTCTTCAACTTCATCACATGCATGTACTTGGAAGTCCTTGGATGCAGTTTTGTCATTGTGGAAAAAGGGCACCAGTAAAGACATCATGGACTGGCGAAAGCATAGGGAATATTGTGCTAATCTAAAAGCATTTGGGCGTGTGAAAAATATGGAATATTGTGCTAATCTAAAAGCATTTTCTATCATCTTTTTCATAACGTTCTGTGTCAAGTTTTTAGAACAACATGATGCTATTTTTATTAGCACTAATCATAATATACTACTTTAACAATTTGTGGAATTTTGTGCGTCCAAACTTATTGAATCTGAAAATAATATCTCTCTGTCTCTCTGTTATTTAAGTATTAATTATGTTTGATCTCTTTTTGGCTGCAAGGTTGATGATACTTTTGGATACTTTGTTTGGCTTGACCCTCCTACATGTGCACGAGGTAGAGAATTGCTGCCTTTGCTTAGAGAGAAGATAGATAGCTTAGAGAAGGAGGTGGCAGCAAAGGAGAAAAATTATTCTCGAGCAATGTGGCTTTTTGCTTTTGCTTTCATTGGGTCGACGTTGATGGACGTATTACGAATTATGGGAATTATTGGACGATATTTATGTACTCTTGACATTAAAAAAAAAAATGTCACTCTTTCACAACTAAACAATATTCAGCGCCATGCACAAATATTTTGTAATATAATTTGAAAATAATTTTAATGCGTTTTTATAAAGACCCATATATAATAATTATTTTATTGTATAATATTTATGATATTTTCTTACGCTGTTGTTAAATTCTTTGAAACCCGATTTTCTTAATTCATATCTTTTAAACTTTTCTAGTCCTAGAAGTAGTTTTTGACTATTGAGGGGATTTTCTTTACTAATCTAGATATATGAGGTTAGAACTGAATAGTGCTTAGACAAGAAAATATATTTTATTATAAATTTAATACTAAAACTAGTTGCAGACCCGCACGTGATAATTTTTTTAGAGTTATCTCATAATAATAATAATAATAATAATAATTATTATTATTATTATTATTATTATTATTATTATTATTATTATTATTATTATTATTGTCTATGTAACTTAGGTAAAATTCTTACATAATAAAATTATCCAAATCATGCTATGTAATAGAATAATATTATATTTTTTATAATGTAATAGGATAACATTTAACAATCAAAGAGAACAAAATAGAAAAAAAAATTAAAACACAAAACTAAATTGCATCAACTCAAAGTAGAGTTCTTAAAAATAAAAAAAATAATAATAACCTAAAGTAGAGATGCAAGAAAAAAAAAATCCACCAAAAAATTGAGAGAGAAATAACCTTTTTTGTGAGGGAAAATTATGCATAGAAATATAGGATAAAAAAGATAATGAAAAATTTATAATAGGAGGATAAGAAGAAGAGTAAACAAAATAAATGAAGATAAAGGGAAAGATGAAAAGTGATATTAAGGTAGATGGTAGTGAGGAAACAAAATGTGAAAGGAATGAGAAATTTTGGAGAAAATATAAATGGTAAAAAAATGAGTATGATTTTATAAGGAATTTTTTATTTATTTGTATTTAATTAAAACATTATATGTTTAATTTTTAAAAATTAAAAAAATGAGAGAAAATATAAATAATTTAATAATATGGAAGATATGACTGAATTTAAAAGGTCAATTGTTGTAGCACTATTGATGTTAGCTTGATATATATATATATATATATATATATTGAAACATTAAAAAAGACAAACCCTATCCATATAACTAAATTAAAGTTAACTTTATGACGTTGAGTTAACAAAATGAATTTGTGGTTACCAAAAAGCTAAGCATTTTTTATTATAAAAAGAATAAACTTGAAATCTAAACATGAATTGTCTTGTTTTATTGCTTGTTATTTGGGTGAGATTAAAGCCTCACATAAATTAATGGAGCCTCATTAGACCTATCAACCATTATAGCTCTAAAGAATACCAATAACAAAAACTTAGCATAAATTAGTACTTACCTTTTGCAAGTCAAGAGACTACACATACAATCTAACGTATATCACTACTTAACAATGTTTCAACTCACCACACAACAAAGTAATCATGCAAATGAACTTTGAAATATCCATTTGGTGTTACAATCAATGGTATGTAACTTTCAGGAAAAAATATGTAGTATTGGTAAATTAAACATTACTATTCAACTACTCAAATTTATCACGATATAAGGAACATGAATGCATTATGGACCCCTTTGTTCCTTATGGCCCATACAAAATTTAATCTGTTTGAAGTCAATCACTGCATACGAGGATAGAAAAAAATAATAATAAAGTGAAACAAGTCTAAAAGGAACTTCATAGAACAAATGTCATGTTCTACAAAAATAATATATATAGAATGAAAGCTCAAATGTGTGTAAATGCACAAGAGTTTGTTTAGCTCCAAACTAAAATTACTGCTAAATAGCTTTTACTCTAACTTATATTAAGTGTGGAACAAGAGTAAAGAAGCACAAACAACCATTATTACTACCCTTAGCCATATTCATCTATGTCAACAATATAAAGGAAAGCTTAAAAATAGGGAAGATAGATGCAAACACAAGATAACACCAAGACGTGTTATCGAAGAGGAAACCCAAGAACTCGGAAAAAACCTCTTCATGGCCCTCCAAGTCGAAATCGATCCACTAGAGGACAAAGGTGGAGTACACGAATAACAAAAAACCTTTCAAGTTTAGTCTACTTCATGTACTTAAGCCCTCCAAGCTCTTGCTACTAACTAGCTTTTCAAAACCTTGTCTTCTCTAACTTTCTAGATCACGCAATTCAACCCGATTGCATCTGCCAATAAATGACTCATTCCAATACTTCCCAACGGCACCAAAATCTCAATTGACATTCAGAATATATGTAGTAAGTGTTTGGGCTATCAACCTCTCAAGGATGTAGAGATTGAGATGTAGAGATTGAGATGTAGGAGTTGAGAAAAACCATAAGAAAATGTGTAGATGATCATAAGTATAACAATCTCTAACTCTCAAGAGTATTTTCTAGGATTTTCTGTCTGAAAGTTACTCTTTACAATATGTGGGTAATAAGGGTATATATAGTCTGGATAAAGGTTTGGTAAAGCAAAACTTCACTTTTTACTAAACAGAATGTTTTGCGAGGCCTTCGCAGGTTGGTTTTACCCACGAGACACTCGCGAAAACCTCCAAGCTGGCATTTCTCTTCATCTTCCAGTCATGTGCTCTACATGTGGCCTTTCGTGGGTAAGCTTCTCGCGAGACACTTGCGAAATCCACTTATTCATCCTTTTAAATTTGAGTCTTCACACTCTCTTACACTCATCCATTACAATTAAAACCCGCATGCATACAGGAAAAAATTATTGAAGAAATTACAATCAAATTTGGCATGAAATTAAAGCCAATATAAAATAATTGTATATCACAACTTTAGATAAAACAACTAAATAGGTGAATCCATAGCAACCCAAACTAAGAATTTAAAGAAAAACACAAGCAATAAAATTAACAATTAAAGAGAGATAAAAAACTTAAATCACAAAACTAAATCGCATCAGCTCAATATAAAGTGTTAGATTCTAAGAAATTAGGAACTAATGTATTAGAACTTCAATATGTATATGTTGGCAAACCATGATCAAAACATTTAGTCTAGATTTAAGTTGCTCAAAGTATGTGTTTATGTAAAGTTAGAATCGAGTAATTGCAGGAAATTACTATTCAATTTCTGTAAGGCTCAATTGATCGAAAATTACACTCGATCGATCGAAACTCGTGTTGATTATTTTTCTGCATAATTTTCCAACTCAACCCAAGTCTGTTTGACGTGTAGGGTTTTATGTTTTAGGTCTCATATAAAAAGAAAAACTCTAACCACGTTTTAGATGTTGTAGATATGTTGTATGTGTGAATCTTTTGTGAGATCTAGAGGTGTTTACCTTCATACATATTTAGGGTTATTAAGATCAAGATTGATGTTGAAAACTTGGTGATTTCTTCAGTTACTGTTTCAAGAGCTTAAAGAAAAACAAGTGGTATACTTGTAGATGCTGTGAATTTGAGAAAGAAGTAATCTATGAACTCAGAGTTGTCACGTGGTCCTGGTAGTAAATTTTTTACTCGAGGTAGTAATAGGATGTTAGTGGTCTAAGTCGCTATTATAAAATTTCAATTCTTTCATAGTGGATCTTGTTTAACCTTAAAGATAGTTAGGTTAAATCCTCCCCAGGTTTTTTACTGGCTTGGTTTTCTTGAGTTATCATATCTTGTATTCTTTATATTTCCGTATTGCTTTACATGATATGATTTTTTTGTGTTAACTTAGATTTGAATAATTTACCTAAGTAATCACTTGGCTAAATAATTAGGTTAAACAACTGGTGTTTTAAGGGGTCTAAAAACATACAAGTGGTATTAGAGCGAGTCAGCTCTATTTTTTAGATCTTTTGATCTAAGAGTTGATCCTTGATCCCTGTTATCATGGGTAATTTTAAGTGTTTTACTACTTTTGATTGTCATGATTTGAATAAAAAGGACACTATTGTTTCTGTTGATCTTATTGATATGTGTGAAACTCTCCGTAAAGAATTATTGAAATCTATAAAAATTGCTAAGAAATTCAAGAAAGAGTTAAAATTGGCTAATCTTAAAAAAGAGGAATTGGTTGTTAGATTAGATGAACCTAATAAAAAGAATAAATTTTTGAGAAATCAAATTCCCTCTCAAGATGAGAAGATGAAAAGTTTAGAACAAGAGTTAGTTGAATCTAAAACTAAACTTGAAAATTTGACTAGTACCAAGCCTGCTGTTGATAATAGAAATGTATCTGTTTCTCTTAAACCTAAAATTGAGAAAATTTATATCCCTCCTTTCAAGAGGAATAATAAATAAAATGCTTATTTTGCTAGGTTAAACAAAGGTAAAAGTTTTAATGCAGAAGCTGAAGTTTTTAAACTTATGTCTAAACCTACTGTTAAAGAGCATAATAAATTTGTTTTTGTAACTACCTGTCATCTTTGTGATGTTGTTAGTCATATTAGACCAAATTGTTCTTTATTGAGGTAAAAACCAAAATCTGAGACTAAATTTACTGTTAGGAATACTGATGTTTCTAAATGTGTTCTTATTTGTTACTTTTGTAGTGTCTCCAGTCACATTCATCCTAATTGTCATAGGTTGAAATTTAAACATTTTGTATTTCCATCTAGGATATGTGATGATATTTGTTCTGCCATAAGTCCAAATAAATTGTTTTATATGCTTTTGAAAAATTTACACTTGTTGGCTTGTGAAAGGAATTTGTAGAATTTCAGTCTTTTTCAGAAGATTGGTGTAATCCTTCTAATATGCTCTGCTACTCATGGATTTTCACCTATAAAGCCGAAGATTCGTGCTATATGGATGAGAAAAGACTTGCTATGGTGAGTATTGTTTAATTGTCCTTGATTTAATTCTTTCAATTATTTGTGGACATGTTTTGTTTCTGTTTTTGGTTGTTTTGTTCTTAAAGATGTTTTTTTTTAAAAAAAAAATTCAAAAACATTGAAAATTTTCAAAAAAACAAAAATATTTTATTTCGTGTCTAGTTTTATTTTTCTTGAGAATTAAATGAATTATGATATCTCTCTCTTGATTTAGAACATACTTGACATTGTGGAAAAACTTGATTAGTATGTATCATATAAGTGCTAAGCTATTTTTGGTTTTATGTGAGTATCATATAAATGCTAAGCTATTTCAAGAGCTTAAAGAAAAACAAGTGGCATACTTGTAGATGTTATGGATCTGAGAAAGAAGTAGTCCGTGGACTCAGGACTGTCACGTGGTCGTGATTGTAAGTTTTCTACTCGAGGTAACAATAGAATGTTAGTGGTCTAAATCACTATTGTAAAACTTCAATTTCCTTTTTTTCAATGGTGATTATCATAAGGTGCTTTGAATGAACAAAGATTCTCATTTTCTATATCTTTCCTACTCAGAATTTTCAAAATTCCCATGAGTTGCAAATTCAATATATATATATATATATATATATATATTGTGTTCACGATCCATGCAATAAATCATTGGATTGTATAGGAACTAATTAAAGTCACAAGCAACCGGCAATTTGATGCATCTACCTGCCAACTTTTCTCTCATTCTTTTATTTCCTCTAAATTATAATATTAATTTTAGTGTGGAAATACATTATTTAGCCATTATTTTAAAATCTTGCATTCTCTAAAGAATTTAATTATAGAACTGCATGCCAGTACTTATAGAATGACGTACCATATATAATTATTGGCAAAAGACTAAATATAACTAAATTTTGAAGTATATATAACACTTAATCTCCTATGGTTATATTATATATTTTAGGTATAAACCGCCATTAATCTCCCTCAATATTTAAAGTGATATCAGCATGTGCATATCTTAATTAAGCACTTGAAACAAGCTCGTTTTTCATGTGGAAATGCTCCACCTCTTCTAATAATAGCATTTCTTACACATACATCGTACCACCAGCCCTTAACCATGTCTTCTTCAACTTCATTATATGCACCGGGAAATCCTTTTGTGGAACAAGGGCACCTGTCCATGCATGGACAGGTGGAAGCATCGGGAGGAGGTTTTGGGCATGTGAAAAATACGGGGTACTGTACTAATTTGAAAGAATAAGTGGCTGTTTGGGTAAAAAAAAAAAAAGTGTTCACTCATCACTTATCACTGAAATATCATCATTCATCACTCATCACTTTATAACTCATCACTTATCATTGAAAATTCCCCAACTTCCTTTGGTAGCATGTTTGGCACTTGCTTCTAACTTCTAATAACTCAAAAACTTTAACTTTTTGTGGGACACACTGCCTGAGCACCATGTGAAGCTCACGGTTAGTTTACCCACGTATACATTCAAGACAAATCAATTTCACCTCTTTTTTTCCCAATTGCACTGACGCCACCGATGCAGCTCCAACTTTGCTCCTCCCTCCTCATCACTGAAATCTAACCCACAAACAACTACTTTGATGCTTGAACCCACCGTTGTTCACTATATCCTAGTCCAATCCTTACTCCGTTCGAGTTCCAATCACCATTGTTCCCACTTGGGCATGTCTTTTTCTTGATTCAATTTTTGTTTTTTGTTTTTTTTTTTTTTTTTTGGTCTTTGATGTCGTAGATGTCATTGTCTCGATAGGTGGTACCTGTGGCTCTGTTCATACAATTAAGTCTCCGTAGGTGGTTTGCGGGTTCTATGTCGCCGTCGTCCTTCTCTGGCCTGAGATGGGGCCGCGGCAGGTTGGATCAAATTAGATGCATCGCTAGATGTTGGGAGTAAAAGCTAAACACTGAAAGAGAGAAGAAAGAAAGAAAAGAAGAAAGAGAGTAGTAGGCGTGAAAAGAAGAAGAAAGAAAGAAAAAATAAATAAATAAAGAAAAGGAGAAACAGAGAAGCAAATGTGAAGAGGGGGAAAAAAAGAAGGAGAAGATGAAGAAGAAAGAGAGTTGGTGATTAGACAAAACACTGAATAGTGAGTCCCATTTGTCGCAAAAAATTATGGAAAATGTTATCTCACTCTATTCTCTGTTTTCAGAAACTCCGAAATTGTGGTTTTAATTTTGGTATCTCATTACTTAAAAATCAGAGAATTGAGTGATGGAAACATCACTGAGTAAGCATAGCCAAACAAGCACCTTGTGGTGGGGTCCACGGTACTTTGGGTTATGGGTGATGAAAAATCAATGATGGGAAAACTTGAAATCCCAAAAACCCCTAAAATTTTGAGAAAATCTATGAAAACAACTTTTGTTCAACAATTTTTACAACAACTTGACATGTGCGATTATAAATTGTGGAGAAAAAGCTAATAGGTTTTTATGTGAAAGTTCACCAAAAAAAAAAAAAAAAAAAAAAGAAAAGAGAAGAAATGATACAGTAAAAATTTTCATAGTCGTTTTCACAATTTTTTGACATGTTAAATCACGATTAGCACAGCATTTTTATATAGGTCTATTGTTGATATGACACTGTTTTTATTAACACCAATTACAACATACCATCTTTATTATCATCTCTCTATCTCTCTCAATCTGTTACTTAATTATTAATTAATTTTTGAACCTCTTTATTGCTGCATGGTTGATGATACTTGTGGATACTTTGCTTGGCTTGACCCTCCTACATGTACACGTGGTAGAGAATCGCTGCCTTTGATTAGAGAGAAGATAGATAGCTTAGAGAAGGAGGTGGCAGCTAGCGGCCAATGCAAAGGAAATTAAAGTTTCTCTAACATTCACTTTTATAACTAGCTAGTACTATTTTAGGGTTTTGTTTGATAATAGTCTTTTGGGTCCTATTTATCAGATGATATTTATGTACTCTTAACAACTAGATATATAATTTTCTTTTCTGTAAATAAGTTTGGTGAAATAAAAATTTTCACTTTTTTTACAACTAGGGAATGTCTTGCACAATGCATGAATAGTTTGCAATTTTATTTTAAAATAATTTTTATACTTTTTAGGACCATGTATAAAACTCAGTTTATTTATATAATATTTATAATGCCTTTCCACATTATTGTTGAATTCTTTGAAATTTGATTTCTTCATTAATATTTTATAGTCTACTAGTTTTGAAGCATGTGCTTTGAGCACGTGTTAGCCAGTAAAAAGATTACCAAAAGAATGTATTTATAGTTATTTAAATATTGGATTGCCTAAAAATTATACTATTAAATATTTCAAAATATTTAGATATGTTATCAATTTTTTGGGAGTAATGTTACAGACACCAATACTTTAGCTCCTAAATGTTATTTTAAAAAAAAAAAAAAAGATTTTACTGTCAAAGATCACATACATTAAAACAAAATAAAAAAAAAATGTAGTGTTTGTTATATTAAGCAGATAGTATAATTTTTTATGCTATATTTATGTCAAAATCTAAACACAGGAAAATTTTTTTATATATAAATTAACTATAATAATAAAGTAGATCATATTGAATTTTATACAAAAAAAGAGCTTTAATATCACATGCGTAGAGGTGGGTATATAATGTGTACATGCAAAAAGAGGTCTAAAAAAACGAATGTATCCATATCTACACCTTTGATCTACAAAAGGGAAGAAAAATTGATACATAATTGAGCAATAATTATGTGTCTATCTGTCTTCCATGATCTTCAAATTTTCATATATATATTTTTTTACCTCTAGTGAAGTTTTCAAACACATATACATATTAATTTTATTGTCTTGTATTTATTCACTTTCATTTGGCACATCCATTTTCCACAACACCAACTTTCACTTTCCAATAATTAGTTATCATTATATATTACACATATATTTATATATCTAGTTTAATTTTAAACTATACTATTTTATACATGTGTAAACTTCCTTCTTTGCCGCGAGCTACCAGTTAAAATGACCGATGAATTCGCAGCAATAGCATTATCATCAATAATGCTTTGCACTTCATCAATTCTTGATATGGCTTTCCTTTTTGGGATAGATTTATAGGAATTTCTCCTAGTTGAACTATCATCTATGTCCTTAGGGTCCATATAATCTTATGCTACTAAGCTTAAAATAAACAGTGAAATTAGAAAAGGGGGGAAAAATATATATTTTTTTAAAGTAACCAAAAATTATGCAGCAAATGAGGAAAAACGGAATACACATGAATGATAAAAATTTGAGTGCAAAAATTCAGAAAGAAATGGCAAAATATATAAAACAACATAAGAGTTTATGAAAACAATAATATCAATGTTAAAAAAAATGAACAAACAAACAAGATACAATACAACTGGACTTACTTGTTACTTTGAAGCTTTAATGCATTTAATGCATCTAACCTTATCTCAGTCCCTTGATCGGTTGATCCTGTGTTTGTGTTTCTCTCTAGTGTTTGTTTTATGATTTACTCATAGCTGCTCTCTGTCAATCAATTAGTTGGTAAACAAGAGTACCCTCCAGCGTTCTTCTTCTCCCTCAAACACGTGTCCTGTGTAAAGTGTCAATGAATAGAGTTTTTGGCTACCATAGAGATAACATCAAATAAATTAAGTGAAAAAGACAAAACAAACCCTTTCAGCCTGCTTGTATATCAAGGGTAAAAAAATCATTACAATTATTAAACATATAATAAAGAAAGATTCAGAAGGTGCTGGACCAAGTCGGTCAAAAAAAGAGAAGAACATGAAATAAATTAGCACCAAAAGACAAAAGAAACCCTTTCAGCCTGGTTGTATATTAAGGGTAAAAATGTCATTAAAATTATTAAAAAAATAATAAAAAAATATCCAGAAGGTGCTGGTCCTGCTGGATAAACACGGTCAAAAAAAAAAAAAAAAAAAAAAAAAAAAAAACAGAGGTGGACAAAAGAATCCCACAAACAATAAACACAAAACAGACCCAGAAACAATAAACAAATAGCACACAAGGCACTCGACAAAAGTACTGTTCACCAGGTGCGTTCGCTCTTTTTAATATAGGTAATAGAAACAGGTGTTAGGATAAGAGAAGACAAGAATGTTGGGCTAGATAGGTGTATTAGTGTACTTGAATGTACAAATCATACTCATGTCCCATAAATCTATGTTAATAAATTATAGCATAATTAAACACCAAACAAAAATGTTTCTAATAAATTCTGGCATATTCTGTTTGAAATATAAAAAATCAATTCAATTATATACATAACCAAACTTTAGCAAATACTAATTCCTAAAAAGTAAAACGCTTCAGCAAATACTACATGCCTAAATAATCAAACTGTCCACTGAACGAAACAACTTTCACAAAAAAATGTTAGCAAAATTTAAGTTTGCCAATTATGTATGCAACTTCCTCAAATCAAAATATCAAAATGACTGTACTCCAACCAGGTCAATCAAGTTACATATTTCAGCTCACAAAAAATGCCCCTCAAAGTAAGCACTACCATACCCCAACCCATGTCCCTCAAAGTTGATGCCTTTGCCTAGGTCTAGCTCCTTCAAATTGGCTCGTTGTTAAATCTCCTATTAGAATAGAAGCAACAATAATGATGGGAACTTGCTCCATGCTTCCAGTACCACTTCCAGAAAAGCAGCAACTCTCTTGGTAATTAGGGAAAATCAAAGCAATTGAATGTGAATTTTAACATTTATTCTTTTATCTTTTGAATTATATAATAACAATTGATTATGAGGGTATAAAGTTAATTTTATACAAAATCCAACTCTCCTCCATTTCACAAGGTAATAGAGTAAGTTCGCATAAAAATTAATATGGTTCTCCTCTTTTCCATCCAAATTGGATGGAAAGCAACAGAGTAACACTACAAATGTAATAATTTTTTGCAATAGTTAAGTGGTCAATTTTCTACTAATTCTTATCTAACCCACCATTAACATCAATTTTTTACCTATCAATAACAACTTGTCGCCTCAAAAATTGTGAAATTTTTTCATATTTCTAGACTTATTGAAAGGAATAGGTGAGAAATTAAGAATAATGCTAGAGTCAAAATGTTTTTACAAACTGCTGGCATGGTCCACATCAGCTAGCTATTAAATTACTAAAATAACATCAAATAATTAAAAGAACTCTAACACTCTGGCATGGTCCACATCAACCAGAGTGTTAGCAAGTGAGAGTTAGCCATGAAAGATGAGATGGATTCCTTGTTAGGGAATCAAATATGGGAATTGACTAAATTGTTAGTAGGAAAAAAGGCTTTGCACAACAAGTGAGTATATAGAATAAAGAATGAGCATGATGGTAGCAAATATTATAAGGTCAGATTAGTTGTTAAAGGGTTCCAGCAGAAGAAGGGCATTGACTACTCAGAGATATTTTCTCTAGTTGTGAAGATGTCAACAATTAGACTAGTACTGGGAATGGTGGCTGCAAAAAACTTACATCTTGAGCAGTTAGATATGAAGACATTTACATGATTAAACTAGAAGGGTTCATTGTTCAGGGACAAGAGAATCTAATTTGCAGACTCAGAAAAAGCTTATATGGCTTAAAGCAAGCTCCTAGATAGTGGTACAATAAATTTGATAGTTTTATGCATAGAATTGGGTTCAAGAGATGTGAAACTGATCACTGTTGCTATGTTAAGTCTTTTGAGAATTCTTACATCATTTTACTATTGTATGTGGATGATATACTTATTGTAGGGCATTGAGGAGATTAATAATCTGAAGAAGCAATTGTCAAAACAGATTGCAATGAAGGATTTGGGAGTTGCAAAGCAAATCTTTGGTATGAGAATCATTAGAGACAATGTTAATTGTACATTGAAACTTTCACAGTCAGAGTATGTGAGGAAAATTCTTAGCAGATTCAACATAAATGAAGCTAAACCAGTGAGCACACCTTTGGGTAGTCATTTCAAACTAAGCAAAGAATAGTCACCAAAGACAGAAGAAGAAAGGGATTATATGAGTAAGGTGCCCAATGCCTCAGCTATTGGTAGCTTGATGTATGCTGTGATGTGTACAAGGCTAGACATTGCACATGCAGTGGGAGTTGTGGGCAGATTCATGAATAGGCTAGGAAAGCAGCATTGGGAGGCAGTCAAGTGGATTCTGAGATATCTGAGGGATTCATTAGATACATGTCTTTGCTTCATAGGTGCAAGTTTGAAACTGTAAGGTTATTTAGATGCTAATTTTGCTAGTAATATTGATAGTAGAAAGAGTACTATTGAATTTGTATTTACTCTGGATGGTACAACTATATCTTGGGCTTCAAATTTACAAAAGATTGTTACTTTGTCTATTACAGAAGCTGAGTATGTTGCAGCAACTGAAGCTAGAAAGGAGATGATTTGGTTACATGGTTTCTTAGATGAATTGGGTAAGAAGCAATAGATAAGCGTTCTACATAGTGATAGTCAGAGTGCAATTTCTTTTGCTAAAAATTCAGCTTTTCATTCAAAGTCGAAGCATATATAGATAAAATACTACTTTATCCAGTACCTTGTTGAAGATAAGCTGGTAATACTTGAGAAGATTTGTAGATCTAAGAACCCGATAGACATGTTGACTACGGGTGTCATTATTGAGCAGCTGAAGCTGTGTGCAGCTTCAGCTGGTCTTCTAGCTTGAGGACATGAGGATGAGTTGTAGGGATGAGTGATTGTTTTTGGAAGATAGCTGCTAATGTTGGTGATTGAACTAGTCTTCAAGTGGGAGATTTGTTGGGCTTTGTGGAGCTTAGTTGTGTTTGATCCGGATGACGGCCCAACCCGAATAATGTTGCGTGGTTTTTAATAGGAGATTTTTTTAGGCTTAGTTCATGGAGCGGAGGCTTGGGCCGATAGGCCCAAGCTGTAGCACTCATGGACAAGCCTCCTAGGAAACGCTATTTTGGCCTGTTTTATAGCTCATTGTGAATCACGTGCGCAGGATATAGAAAAATGTTGTTTTGGTGATTAGGGTTCTTGTTGTTTTTGAGAGTGTAAGAAATTGTACGGCCGCACTTTGTATTTTTTCCTGATAATAGTGAAATCTCTACAACTCCGTGGACATAGGCAAATTGTCGAATCACATAAATACTATCTTGTGCATGCGATTATTTTTTCTTTAGCTTGTGTTTTCTCTATTTTTTTTTTTCACAGGTTAGGAATTTTGTGTTAATTCCCTACAATGTACTCCATTTGAAACAATGACATGAATATACTTTAAATTTTGAATTACAAATTCTCAAAACACAAACAAAAAAAAAATGTTTTTAGTCAATACTTTATTATGTGGCACAAAAGGTTAGCATGGTTTTGTCAAATGGGTGCAAGATATTCTTGACGCAAATGCACATAAAAATTTGGATGCTAGTGATGCTGTAGCCTGTATATGAAATTAACAGTTTATACATGATACGTCAGTTATATAACTAAGTAGAATGATGAGAGATCCATTGATCAATTGAAATAAACTAAGTATAATGATGAGAGATCCATTGAACCTTGTTTTAGTGGTCTCGGACTTGGGGTTTTACTTATGTACTTCTGTTTTTCAATTTCATTGCTCACTTAGCTTTGCTTTGTAATCTGTTATACTCTGTGTTCACCAATTTGAACACGAAGTGCTTTGATTTAAAAAAAAAAAAAAAACTATTCTACTTCCTTATCTAAAAAAAACCCATTAAGTAGAATAATTGTTGATGCTTAAAATGGATTTCAGGAAAAAGGAACGCATGGGCACGTGTCATCTTGGTGCAATTAAGCTTATTTGGGACAGGCATTGCCTATACAATTACATCTGCTATCAGCATGAGGTTTATTATGCTACTCCTCTCACTCCCAACTTCATTTTTGAGCATAGTAGTTTTGGCTATAGCTATTCAAGAATTGAAACCATTTAATAATACAGAATCGCATTATAAGCCTTTTAGTTGCCAAAATTGTCATCTGGGTCATTAGAATTCCAGAAAGATTTTATATAACCAAATCCAACAAGGGTTTGAAATGTTGAATATTGATTTCAGATTTTGTTAGTGTCATTCAAAATCACAGAATTGGCACTTCTATGATTTACATAGTCAAACCTTTCTATTATATTCTCCCTTTTCTTTTTTCTTTTTTTCTCACTATGGATGCAGAGCAATTTAGAAATCAATCTGTTACCAAAAAGAAGGGCATATGGGCTGCATGTAACTTTGGAAATACCACTTATATGTTACTCTTTGGAATTGTCCAAATTGTACTCTCTCAGATCCCTGAGTTCCGCAAACCGCAGTATCTAGCTAATGATTGGGACTTGACCTTGCAAAAGTTATAGGAATGCTAGTGAATTCACTAGTACATTATCTAGCTAATGATAGTACTTCATAAACTGAAAAAGAGGAGGGGGGGTATTGCAAGGGACTTGAAACTTTGTAGTGATTCTTTTCTTGTTTCTCTATTTTATTTTATTTTTTCTTCCAAAGATAATAATTTTCTTGTCATAAATATTGCAGGAGATGGATATGTTAAGGGCAGCATTGGAGGAATCTCAACTTCTAGTGCAGCTGATAAAGTATGGTTGGTGTCTCAAGCCCTGGAAGACAGTGCATTTGCCTATCCATACCCTCTCATTCTTATTGAGATAAGGTTTGACATGTTAAGTTCTCATATGGGTGAAATCCATTTCAAAAAAGCAATATGTATATAACGATTCAAGTACTTAAAATAGCAAAGAGGCTGATATATATGATGCATTTTGCAAAACATGAAGGATACTTTGAAGTCACCTCCAACAGAAAACCAGACAATGAAAAAGGCCTTAAAAATAGCGATCATAGTTACAATCCTCTTCTACCTTAGCTGTGGAGGCTTTGGATATGCAGCCTTTGGGGATGATTCACCAGGGAACCTCTTGATGGGGTTCAAATTCTTTGAACCATACTAGCTCATTGACTTTGCTAACGGTTGTGTTGTGCTTCATCTAGTAGGAGGATATCAGGTACAACTTTATATGCTACATTTATCACATTTAAATCTTCTAATTCTTTTTGCCATCTTAAATCCCTGCCATTACAAGTTATAGGCCTTAGTTATGTATCTCTCTGTGGCCAAGACTATAATTGTTGTTAGGTTCTAAAAGTTTAGAATAATTGACAAATTGTGAACACAAACTTGTCCAGATATAAATCCTAAAATCTATAAGTATTATTAGACAATGTTCAAGTTGATACAAGTCAAGATTCAAGAACATACAATCTGTAGAAGAAGAATTCGAGAATCTACCTAGTTCGATCGATTGAAAGACAGGCTCGACCGATCAAAAGTTGCAGAACAACAATTTATGCAAAATTCTATTTCAGCCCAAACTCTACTTAAATGTATTAGGGTTTCAGCTCTACTTCTTCTAGTATATAAAAGTAACTCTAAGCATGTTTTTGTGAGGCTTTTCAGAAAGAAAAGAGTGTACCTCTTTTGTAGATCTAGTGTTTTACACCCAAAAGTTCTCTAGAGCCTTTGTTGAGTTGTGTGTTGAATTTTTTGTGAGATTTAGAGGTGTTTATTTTCATACACACATTAAGCTATCAAGATCAAGATTCTCATCAAGAATTTGATGGTTGTTTCAATTGCTGCATAAAGAACTTTAAAGAAGATCTTAAACTTTTGAGTAGAGTCTCAAACTCACAAGTAGGTGAACTTGTGGTTGCTGCAAATTAAGGAAAGAAGTAGTTCGTGGACTCGGAGCTGTCACGTGGTCGTTGTAGTAAGTTTTCTACACGAGGTAGCAATAGGATGTTAGTGGTTTAAGTCTTATTGTACAAACTTCAATTCTTTCATAGTGAATCTGTTTTTACCTTAAGGATAGTTAAGTTAAATCTTCCTCAGGTTTTTTTCCAGTTAGGTTTTCTTGGGTATCAGATCTTTGTGCTCTTTACTTTTTGCATTATATTTTTTAACCTAGACTTAATTAACAAACTTGTTAATGAACTTAGCTTAATATTAGGTTAAACATATTGTGTTAATTAACAAACTTGTTAATCAACTTGACTTAACAATTGTTCTTACTTGTATCACTAGAAGAAATGCAAAATATAGAACACTACTTTAGATTTAGTCAACATATACAGCAATTTCAATGTTATACCATTGTGTTTTTGCATCGATTTTAAAAGCTTTTCAGTCAGCCACTGTTTGCAAATGTTGAAAGATGGTTTGCCAAGAAGTTCCCAAGTAGCGGATTTGTAAATAATAATCACACATTGAAATTGGCATTAATTTCTCCCGGTTATAAGATTAAATCTTCTCAGATTGTGTTTCCGGAGCGTTTATGTGGTGTCAACGACAGGAATTGCAATGATGTTCCCCTACTTTAATCAGGTTATGGGAATAAATGGAGGCCTGAACTTTTGGCCCTATTCTATGTATTTTCCTGTGGAGACGTACTTTAAGTAGAGGAATATTGGAGCTTGGACAACAAAGTGGGTTATGCTTCGAACTTTCAGCATCATGTGCTTGCTTGTGACATTATTCGCCTTGATTAGTTCGATTGAAGGACTTATAAGTGCAAGACTGAGCTAGAATCTGCACTTGAGTCCTTTCGTAATGGAAAGGAGGATGCACGTCTAAAGATTTCTATCGATTCACGAAGTATGATAAAGCTTGTACTTAACTATTTATTTTGATGTAGGCATTACTGAATCTTCATGGAGAAGCCTAGTACATTTTCGGGATTATAAGGACTGCTAAACTAGGAAGCCGGTTGACAGAATTTGGTCTCGATAATGCTCTCATTGATTTTGCTAAGGCTTGCATTGCTCTTCATTTGGAAGGAGGATATCAGGTACTACCAATTTATATCAAAATTAAAAATTGTAAAAAATCATAACTTATATTCTTATTGACTTCGTAAAAATTTTGTTTTTGCCCAAATGTTATTTACATTTGCCGAAATCCTATATAACATTTTCCTTTACATGCAGATTGCAGAAGTAATGTAACCCAACTTCCATTTTCATACAAATATTTTCCATTTCCTTGGTTCCAAGTCAAATCTCCTCTTCTTCTTCTTACTTTTGAAACACTTTTTATAACATGTTTTTTTATATCACTTGCCATTTATGCCAACAGGGAGAAGCATCATTGGATCACTTGTTCCTTAGTAAACTTGCAAGGGCAGCTGCTTTGGATCTAATATTATGATCCGCACGGACTGTATTATTCCATCTTCTATTCAATACTGGTTGTGTAAATGGCTAAACATAGGGGAGTCAATCATCTGAAACCACTGATTCTCAATTGTTAACAGCAATAAACTTGTGGCCATTAGGATGCATTGTGAATGCTAGTGTTATCTTGGCAAATAGTTGTGAGCGCCCAAAGGTGTGTGGACCGTGAATGCCATGGGCCCAGAACTATGCCATTAACTCAAAGGTTGGGCGAAGATTGGAATTGTCACTTGGTTATTGGTCCAAGAACCATTTTTTGACCCTTATGCAAAGGTCCAACTTAACCAGAAAATGAATTTGAAGTTAAGGTACGGACGTGGAAAGATGTTAGGCATCCAAATCTTTTTGGTTGATGGATCAGCCTCCACTTGTACCTCCTAGCCATGTTCTATGGATTGCCTGAGATCCCTCCTAAGCAACCATAACGTCTTTAAATAGAGAAATTTCATGTGTTGTACAAAGGATCCCAAAAATTATACATTAGGATGGGGTCCCTATAATAATGCGGTTGCCCCCTAATTACATGTTTATAGCATTTCCAACTATCTACCATGATCATGTATTCATTCAGGAACTTGAAAGAGGAAGACATTTGTACCTAGCTAGGGCCAGCACCCATGCATATTTAGGTAACAAAAAGGCACGATGAATTGTGGTTTCTGGGGTGCGTACATAGGCTTGGTATATGCATATATATGTACCCTATATAGAAGCAGAAACCCTAATTCTATTACATTTCTATCCTAGGTCGAATGTTGCTAACTCTACTCAAACATAAAAGAAAGCAACCAGAAGGCAAAACAAGCAAAAACTAAAGATAGAAACTGAAATTTTGGATGAAGGATTGAAACATAAAAGATGTTAGAGACTAAGAAGCTTACCTTGGCACTAAGAATAATATAGTGGAATAATAACTATGAGAAATAGAATGCATCTATTTCAATGTGCCAAAAAAAATTTTTTTTTGCTTGAAACATAACCTCAAATCCACAAGGGGTTTTTTGAATCCGTAAGATGATAGGTCTAAAATCCACAAGAGAAACAAAAATAGAGAAGAAAAAAAAACTGTGTTTTTTATTTATTTATTTATCTATTAATTTGAATGATTGAATTGTTAAAAAAAATTATAGACTTGCAGACTTATTTAAAGGTTTCATAAAACTTGATAGACTAAACAAATATATTCTAAAATAGATCTTAATTAATACCTACCATAAAATATAATAAATAAATATATAACTCTAATTTTACTTTAAAAAAAGTCCTATACTCCTAAAAACAATGAAATAAATACCATAACCCTAAAATTCTAAAAATACAAATTAAATACAAAAACTAATAAATAACAAAAGTTTAGTTGTATATTTTATCTGACATCAAAGAATTCTTGAGAAATTTGACCCGTTCTCTCAATCTTTGGGCAAATTTTCTCTACCAATTAGAATGGGCGGATATTCATATTCTCTACCAAATTAAATGGCCTGACTTGGGCCTATGTCTATCCTAAACGAAAGCAAGGAAGTGGTAACTTATCATGGTATGACAGACAAATAGTAGCTATGGCCAATGGATGGCTATACTAGTGGCCCGATGTATATCGGTATATATAGGACGTTGTTGCGATGATGAAGCACATGACAAGTGAGCAAGTTGGCGTATTCTTCATCATCTTCTTCTTCTTCCTCTTCTTTTTGAGAAGAATTTGGCATATTCTTTTAAAGATAAATCAATATCCAAAATTATAACATCTTCATGATTATTTCAGATATAAAATTTTTTAGATTTTACAATTAGAAATTATGTATACACTAGTAACATTTTGATTATATATTTGCATTTCCAAAGAGTAAGAGATGAGGAAAAATACAAGGTTCCTACAGGAGGGAGGTGAGATTGACATTTTGATCTCCATTGCACCAAATCAAGCATCTAAGATCAAATCAGCTAGTAACAAATATATAGTTCTTTACTCAATTGTGCATTAGCAAACATTCTAGACTCCAGAATAAAATCGAACCTACTATTATTATTATTAGTATATAAACATATATCGGCGATAAGAAAGACACACTAAAATTTTTTATGACATTCAATATTACGTCATTTATGCCTATTTTTAGAGTGGTTGTAGGGAGTCAAATTATAGTTCTCAACATTATCTTTGTTTTGCATGTATTAGGAGCAAGAAATAAAAGAATAGAAAATTAATTAGTTGCTTCGAATGCACATCCTCTGTCTCAAAGTTCCTATCCCAGTTCATGCTCCACTACTCAACACATCTATTTAATTCTTTTTCTATTCTTAATGAGTTATCATCTTTTTTTTAAGTTTTAAGCGTCCGTTTAAGAACAGCTTATTTAACTGAAACTAAAAATTTTTTGCTGAAAAATATTATAAATAAAACTAAAAAGTAACTGAAATAGTACAGTAAGACCCATTAATAATATCAAAAAATACAGTAAGACCCATGAATAGTAGTAAAAATAAGTTAAATAGTAAAAAAATTTGGGTTTTTTAAGTCATGCCAAACGCACACTAGTCTTACAAATATCCATTCCAGATTGATGGTAGAAACAATCTGTTGGAGCTGAAAGAAAAGTGAAAGAGGTGTGAAATGTCTTTGCACATGATCAGACTTTCCCACAAAGTGTTTACAAAGAGTCAAAAGTGCAAACTACAAAAATTTGAAGGGTCCTGTTAACATATATCTTAGAGCATACATTAATCATCTTTTTTAGGAAATTTTTTACTAAAAAATAAAAAAGTTGTCAAAAAATTGATAATTTTTCATATTTTCATAAAAAATTTTCTAAAATAATTTACTAATATTGGCATATGTTAGTAAAAATCAATCTCAAAACTCAAAAAATTTATATCAAAACAGTACAAAGTACAAACTGTAAACACATATAGCGCAGCCCCTGATGAAGAATAGAAAATATAAGTAGACACGTGTCATTTGTTGAGTGGTGGAGCGTGGAGTGAGAGGGACTTTGAGACAAAAGATGTGCATTAATTACTTACTTAATTACTATTATATACAACTTTGAATAATCTTCCAAACGTGTTAACAGAAAGTTATATAGACTCTTCTAAACACCAAACTGGACTTTCACTTTATCTTCTTCTTTTTTCCGCCATAGAGTAGACTTGTATCTCTGGAAACTCTATCATCTTTACAAATAATTTCAGCTATAAATTGAATTTCTGCCGGATGGGTTCTTCAAAAAAAGAAAAAAAAAAAGTGAGAACATAAATCTTTTTTTTGGAGAGCATGGAAGAAGCAGCTGCAGATGATCAAAACCCATTTCTTCAAACTCAACCAGCAGAGCATCCTCTCCAGAGAACTAGTTTGGCTTCATCAGTTCACCCATTTCATTATTAATTCCAACTTTTATGTTTTTTTTTTTTCAATGGTGATTATCATAAAGTGCTTTGAGTGAACAAAGATTCTCATTTTTCTATATCTTTCCTTCCTAGAATTTTCAAAATTCCTATGAGTTGCAAATTCAATATATATATTCATTGTGTTCACGATCCATGCAATTAATCGTAGCATAGTATCGGAACTAAAGTCACAAGCAACCGGCAATTTGGTGCATCTACCTGCCAAATTATCTCTCTGAATAATAATATTAATTTTAGTGTGGAAATACATTATTTAGCCATTATTTTAAAATCTTTCATTTTCTAAAGAATTTAATTATAGAACTGCATGCCAGTACTTATGGAATGACGTACCATATATAATTATTGGCAAAAGACTGAAATATAGCTAAATTTTGAAGTATATATAACACTTAATCTATCTCCTATGGTTATATTATATGTTTTAGGAGTAAATCCTTTAATCTCCCTCAATATTAAACTTGATATCAACATGTACCTATCTTAATTCTTAAGAACTTGAAATAAGCTCGGTTTTCATGTGGGGAAATGTTCCACCTCTTTTAATAATAGCATTTCTTACTTTCTTCAGATTACATGGATACACTGCACCACCAGCCCTCAACCATGTCTTCTTCAACTTCTCCATATGCACTGGAAAATCCTTGGATGCACTTTTGTCATTGTGGAACAAGGGCACCAGTGAAGACATCTTGGACAGGTGGAAGCATCGGGAGGAGGTTTTGGGCGTGTGAAAAATATGGGGTATTCTATAATTTGAAAGCATAAATTTTGAGAAAATTTGTGAAAACAACTTCTATTTCACAATTTTTGCAACAACTTGACATGTGCGACTATAAATTGTGGAGAAAAAACTGATAGGTCCATTTGAAAGTTCACCAATTACAGTTTACACTATTATTAAGTTATGGCAAAGTGTGTACATTGTAGTAGACGATACATTGTAAAAATTTTCATAATTGTTTTCACAATTTGTTGACATATTAAGTCACGATTAGAACATCATTTTTACATAAATAGGTTAATTATTGAATTTTATTACCACCAATTACAACATGCCATCTTAATAATTGTGAAAATTTGTGTCCCTAATTATAAACTACTTATTGAATATGAAAATATATTATCATCTCTCTATCTCTCTCAATCTGTTATTTAATTATTAATTACTTTTTTAACCTCTTGTTGCTGCAAGGTTGATGATACTTGTGGATACTTTGTTTGGCTTGACCCTCCTACATGTGCACGAGGTAGAGAATTGCTGCCTTTGCTTAGAGAGAAGATAGATAGCTTAGAGGAGTTGGCAGCAGCCCGTGCAAAGGAAATTAAAATTTCTCCAACATTCACTTTTATAATTAGTACTGTTTTTGGTTTTTTTTTTTTTTTTTTTTAATAGTCTTTTGAATCCTATCTATCGGACGATATTTATGTACTGTTAACAACTAGATATAGTTTTTTTTCTTATAATAAGTTTGGTGAAATAAAAATTCTCACTTTTTTTACAACTAGAGAATTTCTTGCACAATATTTTGTAATTTAAAAAAAAAATTGTTTTTAATGTTTTTCTAAGACCCATATATAAACTCAATTTGTTTGTATAATATTTATATTGTTTTCCCACATTATTGTTGAATTATACGAAATTCGATTTCTTCATTCATATTTTATAGTCTAGATAGGTGTTAAGATAAGATGAGATGACAATGTTGGGCTACATAGGTGTATTAGTGTACTTGATGGTATACAAATCATGCATACTCCTATTCCATCAATTTATGTCAATAAATTATAGCATAATTAAGCACCAAACAAAAATGTTTCTAATAAATTCTAGCATTCTGTTTGCAATGTAAAAAAATCAATTTATATACATTACCAAACTTCAGCAAATACTACGTGCCAAAATCATCAAACTGTCCACAAAACGAAACAACTTTCTCACAAATATGCTAGCAAAGTTTGCCAATTATGTATATAACTTCCTCAAATCAAAATTTCAAAATAATTATACTCCAATCAAAGCAATTGATTGTGAATAAAAATAAAACATTAATTCTTTTATCTTTTTGAATTATAAAATAATAATTGATTATGAGGGTATAAAATTAATTTTATACAAAATCCATCTCGATCTCCTCCATTTCACAAGGTATAAGAGTAAATTCGCATAAAAATTAATACCTTTCTCTTCTTTTCCATTCAAATGGGATGAAAAGCAAAAGAGTAACACTACAAAATAATAATTTTTGCAATAGTTGAGTCGTCAAGTTTCTACTAATTCTCTTTTTCAAAAAAAGAAAAAGTTTCTACTAGTTCTCATCTAGCCCACCATTAACATCATTTTTTTTAACTATCAATAACAAATTCCCACCTTAGAAATTTTGAGTTTTTTTGTAACTCTAGACTTATTGAAAGGAATAGGTGAAAAATTAACCAATATATATATATATATATATATAAATGCAGAGACTTCACACGGGGAGCATATGAGGTCTTGCCAAGTGGCGCTCTAACTTTGCATTTAGCATTTTTTTACCTCTTTTATTAATTTTTTCAGTATCAATTTGTGCTGTGATGGTCCCAAGCGTTTTCACTTTTCAGTTTTCTATTAAAAAGTGAGAATACACAATTTGACAGATTCGCCAATATTTCATACTTTTTTTTTTCTTTTTTAAAGAAATTTTATACTTTTCTCACAACCCATAATTTTGAGTAAAGTTTTGTGTTCTAAAAATTTTCTTAGCACAATCCTTCAAACAGTCCCATTATTTTTTCAAAGAAGACCTTTCTTTCGAAGAAATTGTATTAATGCAATCCTTCTATGTACAACTCTCTCTTCTTCCCTTTCCCTTCCCTTACCTTTCCCCCCCTTCTTTCCTTTTCATCTCCCTTACAACCAAACAGGATATTAGTTTCCAAATTCAGCTAATAAAAAAAAAGTGTTTTGAGGATATTAATAAAAAGTGTCTAACTTTGATAAGAAAAGGGTGTAAAATTCATGTTTTACACCATCCAATAAGAAACTATCACATCAGTTTTTTACTTAAAACTCAGTACATCATACCACAATTAATAACATCTTAATAAACTCCCAATTTGGCTGAATTTTCAGTTGAGATTGAGTGTGGTTGTGCTTATTCTTTAATATGTGATAAGATGATGTAGTACGTTGGGATTGGAGGGTGTAAAACTTGGGTTTTGAATCACATCCTTATTGAATTTAATCTTTAATAAAAATATGTAAAAAATATGTTTAATTACTGTTTTAGTCTTTAATACTTGTACTATGTGTCAGAATGGTATTTAACATCTTAAACGTGTCAATTTTGTTTCTAAAATTTTAGTATTGTGTCAAAATTATCCTTATTATTAAGCAGTATATGAAAAAGAATTGATGTATCTAACATTAATATCAAAATAATATTTTTATGCCATCTAAGCTATCCTTTGAATTATCATGTGTCCTTAATTAGAAAATAAAATAAAATATTTGAAAATATAATATTTGCATCTCCATAAGTAAATGAGATGTCAGTTAATTAGCAGAAATTGAAAATTTCTTTTCTTTTATTTTCCTCTGCTTACTTAGCAACCAAATGGGGTTTAAATCTTGACTTTTTAGTTAAAGTGCTCATGAACATCATCTAAAAAACATACTATTTACCTAATTTTAAAATGAAAATTTTAGTAAAACAAAAAGCCAAATGTCAATATTTTTACATTATCATTTTTTAAGAAGTTAAAGTTATTACCCATTATATTATAAAAATCTTGTAAATTAACAAAATTAGTGTCATGTCAACAAGGTAATAAATCAATTTCCTAATCATTTCTCTATTTTGTATTTAAAAATTGATACATCCATTTAATAAAAAAAAGTGTGTAACCCCATGCATATGCATATGTACATTTAAAAATAATCACAATTATATATATATATATATGTGTGTGTGTGTGTGTGTGTGTGTGTGTGTGTGTGTGTGATTTAGAATTTAATTGGATTTAGACTCTTCAGTTTTTGTATCAAATAATTTACTTACTATAAAAATTAAAAAATTAGATAGGACACATGGCATAAAATTGAACTCCAGTGTATACGGTGTCAAATTTCATTGTCTCCTATTACATCAAACTAGTTCATCGCAATTAGTACTTTGGAAAGTTTATTTTTAAAGGAATTGACTTGATTGATATAATTAAGTAGGGATGCAAAGACTCTTAGGAAATAGACTTATTATTGATACCAATTTTATTATACATTAATAAGAAACACGTAATTGTGTAAAATTTTGTGACACCTAAATTTGTTGTTGAATAAGAATTTAAGCATATTCTATTTAAAATTGAACAAATAACCCCAGAATCTTATTCTATTGGTAGGATGCAAATGAAAGCACTTTGACGATTTTTAGTATATGATGATAATATTGTCTAATGGACAATTCACAATAGTCACACTCACACAAGTTGTGTTGTGAAGACAATATATATTAATAGACTTCCAGTCCTAAATATTTATTGTATGTTAGTAGACTACAAAACAAAATTTTCTAAAAAAAAATAAAAATAAAGGCTACAAAACAAATTATGTACAATGTATCTCCATCGAGGTGTCCTAGTCCCTACTAATATGAAGAGTGAATGTTTTCTCTTATACTTTAATCCCAAAAGAGAAGAAAAATTCAAAAATGCTTGCTCCTTCTTGCCCCTAAACAAAAAACATATGCCAATATATGTGTTGTTAAGAGTACATTTCACAGCCTTGAACCAAGCTATGCATTCTGTCTTGAAATATTTTGCAGTAAAGTAAATCAATTTTTTTTTCTATTTAATAATAATGATAATACTACCAGTATGATATTTTACTACCTACCATGAAACACATGAATCCTTTATAAATGAAGAATGGGAGAGCCATCTTAAAGTTGAGTATGTTACTATGAAAAGGACATTAATGACAAGCTTCTCATACTTATAGCTTAAAGAAGTTATGACATTGTTACACTATGCTCTGAACCTTTCTGTTTTCTTTTCAACTACTTATTCAAAAAGTTTAGTTATATACCCTTTGACACATACTTTACCACAATTTATTATATGTGAATTAGTAATTAGAGTGCTTTAAGTAGTGGACTCATGTGCAAGTGGAGCAGAGGCGGCTCCATATAATGGTTAGGGTATTCATTCGAACACCCTGACCTTGAAAAAAAATTATATATAATTTTTTTGAAATTTTTTGGTCTACCATAAATAAAAATTGAACACTATAAAATGCAGTTACAAAGACCAATAGTGATAAACATAGTAACAAAAATCAGTAAGCTGAGTAACAACAAAAATTCTTAGTACAATTCTTACCTATTTTCACATAAAAACCTAATTTTTTTTTAATTTTACATAATCACTTTTTGAAAATATCTGCATTAAATCATCTATTTTACACTACATTTTATCAAAGTATTATTTCTTATCAATTTTTTACTACTCTCCCAAATCATCTCTCTATATATGAGTAAAGAAAGTGTTATAAAAAAAAAATTTGCATATGAGCAATTATTGTAACTACAAATGCATTTTGCACAATAATACATAAGTTGACCTGGATAATTTTTGTAGTTGGTTGTATAAAAAATGGCCCTTACGCCATTTTATACGGACTAATATGAATGTTCTAAATGACTACCCTGTAAATAATTCCTAGAGTCGTCATTGAAGTGAAGTAATTTAATTAACCGGTTAACACCAAAGCCGATTGTGGCAAAATGTGTACAAAATGGTTTGTTACTTAAAAAAAAAAAAAAAAAGTAAATTATTTCCATCTTTGGCGTGCGAGCGTGGCTGCTGGTTAGGAAGGACATAGCATAATAGCATTGCTAATTGTACACATTTTCAGCAAAAGTAATATTGACACAATATATGAAATGACAAAATTTAAGTACAATATTTAAGTGCTGTATTTAGGTATTATTTAGGACAAAATTTAAGTACAGTATGAAATGACAAAATTTAAGTCATGTGACTTTCTTCTCATGTAATGAAATGAAAGTGTATTTTTAGTTAAGTATAGCCACATGACTGAATCTTTAGAGAGAAACTTAAAGAATAGTACTTAAATACTGTACTTAAGTTTGAACTATATTATAAGTTTTTATAGTTGGACTTAGCCTCCATTTGGATTGCACTGAAAAGGGAAAAAATTTGCGTCTGGCCTTTTTTGTGAGTCCCATGCATTGTTCATGGGACCTGCAAGTACAGATTTTAGTAAATTTTTTTTAAACTGGGTCTCACGGCACTATTCATACATTTAAAAATTATTTTGCTATAGTGTTTTCAGTTTTTAGAAATAAGTGGTATCCAAACAGACACTTATAGAACAACTATTATTTTAATTTTTCTCACCCACTGAACATAATTTGTTATTCTCACACGTGGTGAAAAGTGTGTAAGATGTATTGTGATATATATATTTATAATTTAAGCAAAATCCATTCACAAACAAAGTCTGTTTTTGGCGTAAATAATTCAATCAGAAAGAGAAAAAAAAAAAAAAAAAAAGATTCAGTGAACCTAGACACTACAAGGTACACTGAACCTGGTCATACTCATTTTTTTGTTTTCTCACTCTAATAAACTCAAGGCACTTTGGACGCCACGACTATTTTCCACATCAAATCCAAGTCTAACTTAATCAGTGTGACGTGTCAAAACCGATAAGAAAATCAACCTATCAATTTAATGCAATCACCACGCGTAAGCCTGTGCGGGTGAAACAGCGTCAAATGGAACAACTTACTGTGTATTACAATACACAGATTGATAGCTGTGCAGTTCCCCAGTGACACACATCAAGAACCGTCAATCTTAACTTGGTCAACAAAATATAGATTTTGGATTCAAGTTGTTACTACTTAAATCTGTGGTTTTGTGTAAAAACGAATGGTTTTTAGCATAAAAGAGGTATATACCAATTGCTTGTAACTGATAAAGTCTGGTTTAGCATTTTAAAAAGGAAACAAAAGAGAATTATGCGAATCTTAGAGACTAAAATTCTTCAATTTTACAATAAATAATGTGCTTTTTTTTTTTTTTTTTTTTTGAGAATCCTTTCTTTTTCCATGTTGATGAGACAGAATTATTCAGGGTATATTTTAAATGTGCTAAAGAAGCCAATTCAGATAGCAAAAAAAAATTTATAATGGAACACTTACCCCACCAAATGAGACCAATTGAGGTCCACTCAATTAGTGAAGCAGTATTAATTAATTAATTAACTAGTATATAACCTATGCTACTACATGAAAATTGATATAATTTAATAAAATAATGAAAATAAATATATTACATTTTATTATTTAAGTGATACTATTGGTTTTGTTTTTTTATTTTTATTAATCATGAGTTTAGTCATATTTAAAAGACTAAGTTTATTCATGTTTAATAAATCTTAGCATTATATAATTTTTTAACAAATATTTACTTTAATTTAGTTTATTTTTTCTTTATAATATATGTACAACACTATCTAAAACCGTCTTGTATAAAATATTACAAAATTATCTGTGCATCACACAGGCAACTTACTAGTTAAAAATATTGCTAGAGCTACAAATTATTTTTACATGCAAACTACTAGTCTGGCATGGTCCACATCAGCTATTAAATTACTAAAATACCATCAAATAGTTAAAAGAACTTTAATGAATTTTTTTAAGAACAATTTATTATATTTTAATAAGAACTTATTGTGAAAATGCTGTGAACATAACATTTCAATATATTTATTGCATAACAGCCTATTCTTTATTTACTTTATTAAAATGTAATGTCACAAAAGATAACCGAACAGGATAAATATTAAATTTTACAAGGAATTTTTTATGATATTATAAAATTAAATTCACATGGTATCGTTCGTTTGACGATTATGTATTTGTTTTTACTTGCAAGGTTGATGAAATTGAAATAGATTTCTAAACTTAGGACTTGTTTGAATTGAAGGGGGAGGGAGAGAGAGTGGAGAGGAGTAGAGTAAAATTGGCTGAAAATAAACTAATTTTGAGCTAATTTTTATCTACTCTACTCTACTCTCCCTTCCTTCCACTCAATGCAAACGGACCATATTAAGAACTGACCAAAAGAGGATAATGTTACGTAGGATAAAACATACTAATCATTACCTTCGTAAGTCATGTACTCCATTTGAAACAATGACACAAATATACTTTAGATTCTTAATTAAAATGTCTCAAAAAAAAAAAAACAAAAAAACAAAAAAATGTTTTAGTCAATACTTTATGATGCGGCACAAAAGGTTAGCAGGGTTTTGTCACATGTGTGCAATATATTCTTGACACAAATGCACATAATTTTTGGATGCAAGCAATGTTGTAGCCTGTATATAAAAGGAACAGCTAGCTTATACGTGATACACCACATACACGCATATATATAAAAGGTAAATCTCGTAATCAATTCACAAGTGAATTATTGACTAATAACTAATTCTCTTGTCAATCTAGCATGAGAGCATAATTTTGATTTTAGAGTATTGCGTAATATTACATTTACAATATTTTAACATCAATTTCATAACAAATTATAAATAATAAATTGTTATGAGTAAAAAAGTGACATTAATATTAGATCTAGATTAAAACCAATAATAACTTAATTATCAAGTAAAATTTAATGTGAAAATTTTATAAACGTAACATTACTCTTATTTTTAATTAACCTTTATTCTTGAAATTTTGTTTTTTCAAGTCAACATGTTATTGTAAACACCTTACTATAAGGTAGAGCCGCCGCTGAGTCAAAGCATGTAACACATCGCGAAGAAGAGTACGTATTTTCTTACCAAAAAAGAAAGAAGAGTACGTATTCATTAAATTCTAACGGAAATTATTAAACCCATGAACACAATTTCGTGGCAACATCAGTATTGTCCCCTTTCGATGTAATTGAAAATCTGACTTTTCTGTCGCTAGCTATGTTATAGGCACGTGCTTGTCAGCACAATATTCCATACGTAGTTGGTTTCGTTTGCTGTCTTTTTATATACAACGTTGAGAACCACGGTAATCGACAAGTTTATGTTTGAAATCTGAAATCTCCCATGTGAAAAAAACAAATATTTTAAATATTTCACCTTCTTTTTCTTCTTACCAAACTTGAAAGTCATTAATTGGATAACTTGAACTTCTTTTTCTTGATGTTCATGCAATTGACAATATTCACTAAATAAGAGTTAATGATTAAATCAAATCTTTACACTCCAATAAAATCAATAAATTTTGTTTCGGTGTCTCGCACCAAAATAATAGGAGCATGAATGTTGCGATCATCTAACTTGACTTCATCAAGATTGTTGATAACTTCCTTTATAATTTCTTCTTTAATGGTCTCTACAATCTCTACCTTAAGATCTTTCTCTATAATAGGATCTTCATTAATCTCCTCTATAATCTTGATCTTAAGTTCTTCTTTTATAACAAGGTGTGAGAGACCGCGCTCCCGGCCCGTTTTATAGCAGTGTTGGGCCTAACCTACGTGAATGGGTAGAGTCGTGTTATTGCCTTTCAAAATGAAGATTCGACTAGTTATATTTCTCCTTTAGATTAAGGGTTTTAAAATGGAGTCGCCACTTATTTAATTATTGGGATAAATAAAAAAACCAAAATTGAAAATTTTCTCATTTTATTAATTTTCAATTGAACATAGGAAAATTACATGGTTTTGGTCCTAGATACAATCTAAGATAAAGTACATAGCTTTGTTTCCTAGTTACAATCTAAAAATTGAAAATTACAAGGATAAACATTGGTCTATCAACCCTTGATCTAAGTTCGGAGGCTATGTTACAAGGTGGGAAGGTGTTAAGTACCCACTTTGCCCGGTGAAACCAGTCTTCTAGACCATGGTAGCCAACATTTATATCACATCATCCAATATGTTATCAATCAATTTGCATGTTGAATTTAAAGTGTGTGCATGTGATAAACCCTAATTAAATTTATTAAGCATTTCATTTAGATTGAAAAATAAATTCTAGTGAATGTGTGTGGATGGTGGTATCTTAGATTTAAGAATTTAAAAGAACTATTAAACAAACATATTTTTCATGTTTTTTATGTAGGTTTAAGATTGAAACTAGTGTTATGCATGAACATGCGAAGAACATATAAGAACAATTAAGAACATGTGAAGAAAACACAAGACCATTTAAGAACATTCAAACATATTCAAAGGAATTTAAATAATTACTATCATGCTTTAATCTTAAATTCTCATCATGGAAACATAAAAAATAAGTTAGGGGAAGAGATTATACCTTCATGCAAGATCCATATAGTGGATGAGGAGACTCTTAAGAGAGGTCATAAGGGAGGAGGAAACGAAGAGTTAGAAGAGGAAGAGTGAGTCTCACTCAATACCTTGAGTCTCAAAAAGACCAAGATATGACAAGACTACTAATCTTCCTAGAACTCAAGAGAGGAGAAGAGATGGGGTTTTTGTGTCTTGGAATGAGGGGGAGGGGGAGGGGGTTTATATAATAGTGGTGGAGAAAATATGAATGGAATGTCATTAATGAGGGTTGACAAAGAATCATGAACCTAGACCTCATTTTAGCCTTGGGGGAAATCGGAGTATTAAATGTAGAGATTTGTGAGAGTGAGGAGTAAGCCAAAATTCGGTTTTCCCGTAGCTGCTGTAACAGCCTGTACAGCTAACTTCGAAAAATCATATCTGACTCAATTCTGATCGGAATTGTTTCGTTCTTATGTTCAAATTGAAGCCTCAGATGTCTAGTTTCTGGGAAAAATAACTTCATTCACAGATTCAAAATATTCTGAGAGATATTGATGAGATGGTGAGCAGAGGTCATTTGTTAAAAAATGGTTTCAGCACAATTAACTTTAATAAGTCCCAAATTAGCTCCCAATTAACATTAAATGGCTCCAATCACTCCCATTTCAGACTTAATTGGTTTCAAATTTACTCTAATTAAAATATAATTTCACAAATTAGTCATTGAATAATTAATGTTTAACTATATAATTAATTAGGTGTGCAACCTTACCATAAAATGTAGTCCTAACCAATCAAATTATGACACATCATTAATCTTAAATTGATTATAATTACAACAAATTGAAATCAATTATTCATAATCACATATAGTCAGACTCAATTTGTGATAGTGCACCTCGGCCATTAAAGCTTGATTTGATGATAACTTTCAATTTGATGCTAATTAGGGCTTATGACTAGTCGATTTGATCGTTACAACATCTATATCATTTTGGTGAAATTAGATTAAGGATCTTATGACCAGAATCAATACGCATATTTTCAAGGCGAAATTACCCTTTTATCCTTCATGTGAGGTTAAATGCGGGTTGCAAAATGAGGTGTCAACACAAGGCCTTAATTAATTTCCTCAAAAATCTCAATATTTTCTTCTTTGACTTCTACATATTCTTCAAGAAAAGTATTTTATTTGACATGTAATTCTTCTCTCCATGGTGGAATATATGGCTCTTTAAAATGATTCAAGTGTGAACTTCTTGGCCAACAATAATATTGTTTCATATATAACAAAAGATCATCACAATCTAAGGATAAAATCTGATAGCAA